>JAJQQW010000021.1:51737291-52123863 GCA_025583905.1 Ia io | reverse complement strand
AACCCCTGACCCTGACCCTGACCCTGACCCTGACCCTCTCCCCGACCCCGACCCCTAGACCCTAGACCCTGACCCTAAACCCTAAACCCTAAACCCTAAACCCTAAACCCTCACCCTCACCCCTCGCCCTCGCCCTCGCCCTCGCCCTCGCCCTGGCCCCAGCCCCGGCCCTAACTCCTGGCCCTGGCCCTGGCCCTAGCCCTAGCCCTAAGCCATAAGCCCTATGCCTGTGCCCTAGCCCTAGCCCTAGCCCTCTGTCTGTGCCCTAGCCCGCCACAGCCCTCACCCCCACCCTCAGAGAATAGGGTTCAGGCCTACGCCTCAGGCCTCAGGGCATAGGCCTCAGGGCATTGGCTTCAGAGAATATTCCACAGAATATAACCCTACGGGCATAAACCTCAGTTCTTAGGCCTAGCCATAAAGCGTAAGCCCTTAGGCCTAACGCAATCTGGTAGCAACTAGTTAGCAGTAAGTAGGTAGCAGTAACTGATGACCTACTTAGTGATAACTACTAATGTCATTTCTGTTAAGTGTTAACAAAACAATTACTAGCTAGTGACTATAAACTTGCATCCTAGTTACTACCAACCTGGCAACTGGTAACTGTTCCCCAGTAACTAGCATCCTAGTTAATAGCAAATGGAAACCTGGGAAATAGTAACAGGCAACCTGGCAAATAGGAAATCTGATATACTTACTGGTAACGCAGTTACCAGATAATAGTAGCCAAATGTCTACCTGAATAGCCACCTCACTACCTGAAACTGGTAACCTGCCCAGTAGTAAGTAGAAACCTTGTAACTGTCACCAAGAAAGCCTACCCTACATCAAGCTACTCCTTCCTTCTTTCTTTCCTTCCTTCCTTCCTTCCTTCCTTCCTTCCTTCCTTCCTTCTCTCTTTCCCCCCCCCCCTTTTCTACCCTCCCAGTCCTCTTTGAGTAAGATCTAACTAACCTGAAGGGGGAGCAAAAAGATTAGCACAGAATACCACAAAACACGAAAGTACAACAATCAGCACTTGGAAACAGGAAGCCTGCTCCTAGCTGTCAGCAGTGATCAACATGAGACAACTGATAGACTCAGAAATAAAATCAAACACAGGCAACCACACTGTAAACCTGCACTATGCACCAAAGAAAAATGCACACGTCATAAGAAAGCAGCAAATCAAAATGACGCCTTCAAGCCACACAACCTTTAAAGAACACCAGGCATTGATAAAGCACAGATGCACTGCAAAAAACAAGAAAACTAACAAACTGAAGGGCCAATCAGAACAGCACTCGCATAAGGAAACAGATGTTAATCTCCAACCGCAATCCTATCCAATGACTAAGTAATATCCAAAATAACCTTCACCCCACTATGCCCACAGAGCACACCAACCAGCCAATGGTGAGCGAGTATGCAAATGACCACAAACAAGATGCCTGTGGACAGGGACCTAGGAGGAGTGTTGGGTTTCCCAGACGGTGAAGAAAGCCAAGCTCTCCACCCGCTGTGACCAGCCCTGGACTCCACTCATGGCTACTAAGTTTCCATTATGGAAGGTAAGTAAATACCAACCAAAATGGCTCCAGCAACGGAGCAAGCAGGAGACTTATGTTTCACCATAGACAGAGGAAGGCAAACTTCCAACCCTTCCCCGGCATGCACTCCAGGACACAAACTTTTAATTATACAAGAGAAATGAATCACAGATACCAAACCCTCCACATGTGTCACCGGGAGGTGTGCCCAGCCTGGAAACCAACACGGACCCTTGGCCAGGCTGCCCCATACCACAAAGGAACCCCAACCCTGCTCCAGGACACCCTACAAACAAAACCAGCCAGCCACCATCTGTGCATCAAGGCTGCATCCTCCTATATAATGAAAGCGTAACATGCAAATGTACTGTCACTCCAACAGACAAGATGTCTGCCCCATGTGGTCAAAGATGGCTGCCCCCATGGGAACAAAAGTTGCTCGCCACAAGATGGCCAACAAAGGAGGGCAGTTGGGATGGAGCAGGCCTGCAGTGGAGGGCATTAGGGGATACCACAGCAACGTGAGAAGGCAGTTCTGCTGGGACCAGGCCTACAGGAGAAGGCAGTTACTTAGGGGGTAACCAGGACTGCATGGGAGGACACTTAGGTGCAATCACGCTGGCAGGGGAGTAGTTAGGGGATAATCATGCTGTTAGGCAAAAGTGGTTATGGTCAATAAGGAAGGCATGCAGGTGAGCAACTGGGAGCCAGCATTCTAGAGAGTGAAGGGGATGTCCAACTGTCCATGTAGATCCTATCCTATCGTTATCGGGGCTAAAAGGGCAGGAGGGGATCCATCCTTTTAGGGGTCCCAGGTTGGAGAGGGGGCAGGCAGGGCTGAGGGACAGCACCCCCCATACACAAATGTCAGGCACCAGGCCTCTAGCACTTTAATAATTTCCAAACACAATTTCCATGAAAATCAGGACTTGAGCAGCATCACACAGACAATTATGGTAGATACACAGACTTGCAGAACACAAAACGAGTGTGCCAGGAAATCAGAACTGCAGAAATAGGCGACTCTGAAACACCGCCGTCACGGAAAGAAGCCCCACAAACAGAGAGAAGTAGAACAGGAAACAAGTCACTTGATCAGGAACCCTTATCCCGATGGAGAACAAGTGCGCCCACAGCTTTCCGTGTTGCATACCAAACACACAGAAAGTGTCAGTACCTGTAAACTGCATCCAGGGATATGTTTCCAGACAGGTACTGGGTGGGGGAGAACATGGCCTTACGTAATGGAAAACCCAGGAACATTTATTGCTCTCTGCCTGGGAACCTATGAAGACTATCGAGCAAGCAACCACATAAGCATTCATAAGATCATAGATGGTAATATAAGTGAGCTAAGCAGACAAGCACTATAGGAAACATTAGCATGTGCACTTCAGGCACCATCAACATACTGGAGACAATGTGAGGTGGGATGGACGGATGGATTGGATGGATGGATGGATGGATGGATGGATGGATGGATGGATGGATGACTAGATGGATAAATGAAAAGCTCTCAATACAGGCACAGGTAAATATTCCATGAGGAACGAGGTGGGTAACTGCAATACAAAGCATGTGAGGGAGCACATCAATCAACCAACCAACACCAATGACAGAAAGGAAATGCATTTGCAATCTAATGCTCTTTGCAAAAAGCAGTCTTCTGGAAACATAACCACAGGGAAATGTGTTTGACATCCGGAGCTGAAAACAGTGACCACAAGAGCACCACACAGAGAACAGGCAGGTCTGCTTTGCAATCAATCACCTGAAAAAAACTCAGTGCAGATGCTGTCACCTAGCAGTCAGCGCGATCCAACAGAGCGAATGCCCCTAAGCTGACCAACAGGTGCAGCTGTGGCAGCACAAGCCTCGCCCACCTCTGCAGCATCGCACTAAGGTACCACAAAGGCAGCAGCAGCAGGGCCTGTATGATCACAAGGAGATCCTGGCCCCAGCTCGGCCTCCTCCCCAGCCGCCTGCCACTGCGCACATTGCTACGTCCCTGAGGGGATCCCGGACATTGCGAGAGGGCAAAGGCAGGCCAGGCTGAGTGACAGCAAGGACACATGAATCCGTGCACCATGCCTGTCAGTGTAAATAAAGCCTGTAGGTATACACGCCCTTTCAATGCCTCAGGATAGGCGGGCACCCTATATAATAAAAGAGCAAAATGGAGATTAATCATCATTCTGCCATACCCACAAGCCACAGCCAGCAGCCAGGCAGAGAGAGCAAGCATGCCAACAAACCACAGCTAACATGGCTGCGCCCACTGAGAATCAGCAGGATTGAGGCTTCGGCTTCCCTGGCAAGGAAGGAAGCCAAGCTCTCCACACACCCTAGCGTGCCCAGGCCTCCGCTCAAGGGTACAAAGTTGTAGTTACGGAAGGCAAATAAACTCCAACAAGTTGTGGCAGCCAGCCACAGAGGTGGAAGAGCAGGAGGCTGTGGTTGCCCCAGGCTATGGAGAAAGCCAAGCTTATACAGGCCTGGCCGGCCTGACCCTCCAATGCAGGCTACAAAGCTGCAATTAACAATTCTATATCAATTCAATAAACAGGCCAATTAACATCCCTCGAGGGATCCCACATTGGAAAGGGCACAGGCTGGGTAGAGGGACCACCCCCCCACACCCAGTGCACGAATCGCATGAAGCGGGCATGTAGCTCTTAATATCTTCTGACCCCCCACTGTTCATGGAAGTGTCGAAAATGAGTGCAGATGCACATTAATATTTAGCAACCGGATTGTGCTCAATGCAACAGCATTGATTAATGTGGAAGTAATTATTCTGTAAATAAACTGAAATTTCCTTTTTGGTGATAAGTCCTATTCTTGTGTATGTCAGAGAGGAAGGGAAGAGAGGAGGGGGAAGAATGGGGGAGGGATGAGGAGGGAAGGGGGAAGGAAGGGGGAGGGAAGGGGGTTGGGGGAGGAGGATGGTAGTAGAGGGGGAGGGAAGAGTAGGGACAAGGAGGAAAGAGTTGACGGGGAGGGAAGGGTAGTGGAGGAAAGGAGGGAAAGAGGGAGGGGAGAAGGAGGGAGGGAGGGAGGGAGGGAGGGAGGGGAGGATAAAAGGAAGTAAGGAGGGTGGGGAGGGGGAGGGTAAGGTACAGGAGAAGGGGGAGGGGAGGGGGAGGAGGACGGAGGAGGAAAGGGGTAGGGGGAGACAGAAAAATAGAAAGACAGACATAGAGAGAAGGAGAGAGACAAAGAGACAGATGGAGAGAGACAGAGAGATGGAGAGAGACAAAGAGAGAGAGGGGGAAAGAGAGAGACAAAAAGAGAAAAACAGAGAGAGAGAGAGACAAAGAGAGACAGAGAGAAGGGCAGAGACACAAAGACAGAGACAGAGAGAGACAGACAGAGAGACAAGAAGACAGACAGAGAAAGAGACAGAGAGAGACAGAAAGACAAACAGAGAGACAGAGAAAGACACAGAGAAACAAAGACAGAGACAGAGAGACACAGACACAGAGAAACAAAGAGACAGACAGAGAGAGAGAGAAACAGGACAAGAGACACACAAAGGAAAAGACCAAGAGAGACAGAAAGACAGAGACAGAGAGATAGACAGAGACAGAGACAGAGAGAGAGAGACAGAGACAGACAAAGACATAGAGACAGAGTCACAGAGAGAGACAGACAGACACAGAGACAGAGACAGACAGAGAGAGACAGAGACAGACAGAGAGATAGAGAGAGACAGAGTCACAGAGGGAAACAGACAGACACAGAGACAGAGACAGACAGAGAGATAGAGAGAGACAGAGTCACAGAGGGAGACAGACAGACACAGAGACAGAGACAGACAGAGAGATAGAGAGAGACAGAGTCACAGAGGGAGACAGACACAGAGACAGAGACAGACAGAGAGATAGAGACAGAGTCACAGAGGGAGACAGACAGACACAGAGACAGAGACAGACAGAGAGATAGAGAGAGACAGAGTCACAGAGGGAGACAGACACAGAGACAGAGACAGACAGAGAGATAGAGACAGAGTCACAGAGGGAGACAGACAGACACAGAGACAGAGACAGACAGAGAGATAGAGAGAGACAGAGTCACAGAGGGAGACAGACAGACACAGAGACAGAGACAGACAGAGAGATAAAGAGAGACAGAGTCACAGAGGGAGACAGACACAGAGACAGAGACAGACAGAGAGATAGAGAGAGACAGAGTCACAGAGGGAGACAGACAGACACAGAGACAGAGACAGACAGAGACAGAGATAGAGAGAGACAGAGAGTCACAGAGAGAGAGAGAGAGACAGAGACAGAGACAGACAGAGAGAGACAGAGACAGACAGACAGAGAGACAGAGAGACAGAGAGAGACAGAGAGACAGAGAGAGACAGAGAGAGATAGACAGAGACAGAGAGACAGAGGGAGACAGAGAGACACAGAGACACAGAGAGACAGAGGGAGACAGAGACACAGACAGACAGACAGACAGAGAGACAGAGAGACAGACAGACAGAGAGAGAGAGAGAGAGAGAGAGAGAGAGAGAGAGAAACATCAATGATAAGAGACAATCACAGATCAGCTGCCTTCTGCATGAGACCCAGTGAGTATGGAGCCCACAACCCAGCCATGTACCCTTGACTTCAGTCAAACCCAACCCAGGACCCCTCACTTCCCAAGGCAACACCCTGTGCACCGAGCCAAGGCAAGCATGAATTGCCAGGCCTTTAAAAGCCACCATTTTAGGCGCGGTCTCATCGGAATGTGTCAATGGAGCACTCATCAACTCTCAAGTGTGCGCTTTGGCATGCTGATGCATCACAAGGAACATACACAGAGATCAGGGGCATTCTCGGGAGAGCACCACCTTGACCAAAGGCACTGGAAAGGAAATCGATACTGGCTGAACCTGCAAAGACAGGGTCTGGACTGTGTAGGCCAGCCACTCGTAAGCAACCAAGGTAATGGAAGGCACGTTCGTTCGATTAATCATCTGGGGCAATGAACTCCAAAGCACACTTGGAGTCAGAGATCTCCAAATCCACTTTCCAAGGACCTCCCAGTAATGTGAAATGCAAGACAACCACCACCATCGCACAGTCTCATCAGTGGTGAGCTCAACGCAATGACCACGTATGCAAAGACAATAGATGCCAGAGCTATCATCAATACCACAGACACACACTGTGGACTCCGGAACCGGTACCCTGCAGCGGAACACAAAACAAGCCGAGGACCACCCCCCCGGCCCCAGGACTCACACTGCAATCCACTGCCCTGAACCAAGCACTCGATGCATGACAGGAGCCATACATCAGATGGCACAGACTGACAGCAGATCCTTCAGACCACATCGCATACAACACAGTGTGATCGCATAGATGCACTCAGACCCCACACAGAACGCAGCACACAAAGCGACAAACAAAGAAGACAAAAACACCCAAACACACATCAAAACACATACCTGACATGAAACCACACACAATAGACATCTACGAGAGGTCTATCAGAGACGCCACAGCCTCAATGCAGCAGTGGAGACAAATAGCAGGCTACAGGTGCCAGATGCACAAAATGAAGCAGAAGAACACACCGCACACAAACCAACGACCCAATCACAACCTCTTCCGCTGTAAATCCAAGCATCTACTTTCACCAATACTATTTCCTCATACCAATGTCAATGTTTAAGATAAGAAATAAATGCAGAACTTCCAATTGTTACCAAACCCTGAAGCGTCACACACATCAACATAACAAAATAAAAGAGTAATGACAACGCTTACTGTTTCTGACAGATGTCCATTATGTGTATGCTGCAGCAGCGATGACAACCCAACCATGTGCCAGATGATCATTTCACAAAGGCAGCTCCTCCAAACTGTGGGAGATTGTAAAAGGACTCATGTAACTCATACCTCATAAATACATATCCCTCATACAATAACCAATTTAACATAATGCAATGACCCAGAGATGCACTACATGTAACACATGCACAAAGAAAATCCACAGCCGAAACCGGTTTGGCTCAGTGGATAGAGCGTCGGCCTGCAGACTCAAGGGTCCCGGGTTCGATTCCGGTCAAGGGCATGTACCTTGGTTGCAGGCACATCCCCAGTAGGGGGTGTGCAAGAGGCAGCTGATCGATGTTTCTCTCTCATCGATGTTTCTGACTCTCTATCCCTCTCTCTTCCTCTCTGTAAAAAATCAATAAAATATATTGGGAAAAAAAAAAAAAAAAAGAAAATCCACATAAAGATGAAAGCCAACATGGGGAACAGGAAACATTGGGAAATGGGAACACAGGGTCCTCGGCAGTGCTTGTGCAATGGGTGATGAACCTGCAATGTGCAAGATGTGCGACATGTTCATGCTTGCTAGATAACCTCAAAAGCGTACATGCAAAAATTCTTTGTAGCCGCGACAGTGGGCCTCAGTGGTGGAGCGTAGACCCATGATCCATTAATTGACATTTGATTCCCAAGCAGGACACATGCCCAGTTTGTGGGCTCGATCCTCATTGGGGTGCGTGCAGTGCAGGAGGCAGGAAAGCAATGATTCACTCTGTCCATTAATACTTCCATCTCCCTCCCTCCCTCCCTCCCTCCTCCCTCCCTCCCTCCTTCATTCCCTCTCCCTTCCTCTCCCTTCCTCTCGGAAATCAATAAACATCAGAGCTGAAAATAACAAAGGTAAATTGGTGGGGTTAACAATCAATAAATAAAAGCTACCCTGACCAGATAGAAAAACGCACTACACAGCAATCTAAAACCTTGGGCAGTGCCATAACTCAGTGCCCGGAAAAACGTAGCTCGCAAGCCACATGCAGGTCTCTGGTCCCTTGAGTGTGGCTCTTCCAGCAAGCACAAAGGCCTGGAAGACTGTACTTTAAAGAAATGTCACTAGCAAGATGTTAACCCTGAGAAATGTAGCTATCAGAAGACATTTCCACAGTGCTGCTGCTGCTGCTATTTAGGTCTGTGGAGTCACGAGTCAGCCAAACACTGCCCTAACTGGGTTGGCTCAGTGGAGACACCTCCAGCCTGCATACTGCAGGGTCCCAACCTCGATTCCATTCAAGGACATGTACCTTGGGTGAAGGCACATGACCAATAGGAGGCACGCAGGAGGCAGCTAATCAATGTTTCTGTCTCAGGATATCTGTAACTATGCATGCCTGCCCCTTCATCTCTACCAAAATTACAAGAAAGCACACTTGTAAACAAATAAGCAGATCAGTAAATAAACAAACAAACCAACAAACCAACCAACAAACAAACAAACAAATAGGCGGATGAACAAGCGAACAAAAGAAATCCTTGGGTGAAGCCCTGCAAATGGCAAAGCTGATGGCACAGAGAACAAGGTTGAGTCACAGACCGACATGCACATGTAAATGTGGCATAATTGAAACGTCTCCCTAAAACAGTGGGAAAATGCCAATCTCATTCTAAATGCTGCTGGAGCAACAGAATGTGTGAAAACATCGCAAGGAAATGAAATCATCTCACTCATAAATACCAGTAAAGCGGAAAGCTACCGGAAACACAGGGGCACAAAGAGATCCAAGTCACAGAATGGGAAAAGATGTAGGAAGCAAACATAACAGGATAAAGATAGCAGCACAAAGAAAAACTGAAAAAACATTTCAGGACAAGAAATGAAGAAGAGCACTGCACACCAATGACTTCATGTCTCACTCTTGAAATTATAAATAAAAACTAACATAACACAATAGGTAAATAGATGAATAGATGAATAAGTAATTAAATAAATGCATGGATACATTATTGCATAAAGACATAAAGAAAAAAATACTCAAATAATTAAGTACTCAAATAATTAAGTAAATAATCAACTAATTACAATACTTATTCCGGAAACATCACATAATTGAGTAAATTACTAAATAAATATTTAAATTATGCGATAAATGCCTAAATGATAAAATAACTGATTATATGATGAAATGACTAAATGAGTAAGACATAAGAGTATGACATAAGAACGTAAACAATAAACTAAACAAGTAAAGTAAAGAATAACTTTATAAATGAATAAATAAGAGAAAGTAAATGAAAATTAAACAGAAGACTACATAAGTAAATAGTAAATTACATAAATAAATGAATGAAAAATACATAAATAAGTGAAAAGCGTTTAAGTAACTGAAAAAAATTAATGAACAGCCAATCCAGTAACAAATAAATAATAAATACAACATAAATGATCGCCCTGACCGGTTTGGCTCAGTGGATAGAGCGTCGGCCTGCAGACTGGAGGGGCCCAGGTTCGATTCCCGGTCAGGGGCATGTACCTTGGTTGCGGGCACGTCCCCAGTGGGCGGTGTGCAGGAGGTGGCTGATCGATGTTTCTCTCTCATTGATGTTTCTAGCTCTCTATCCCTCTCCCTTCCTCTCTGCAAAAAAATCAAAAAAAAAACCCCATAAATTATCACTGAATAAACAAACAAAAAATAAATAATAAATACTAAATATAATTAACACATAGGTGAGTAATAAACAACAAATAAACAAATAAATGACTAATAAATACATACATAATAAAATATCAACGAATAAATGAATAATAAATAGCTAAACAAATAAATAAATAAATAATCAATAAATACATAATAATTGACCAACTAAATTATGAATAAGTTGGAAATAGATAAATAAAAAGTAAATGTCCCATAACAAATAAAAACTAAATAACACATACTAAAGGAAAATAAATGCTAAATAAGATTTAAATACTAAATAATAATTACAAATAAATAGTAAATAGCAAGTAAATAATACACAACAAATCAAAATTAAATGGGACATAAAAAGTACGTAAAAATTAAATGGTAAGTAATAAAAAAGTCGTAAATTATAACTAAGTAAATAGCAAACAAATGTCAACTACTAATATCATTATAGAAAAGCAATTAAACAAATCATAGATAAGGTAATAAATAAATAAATCATGAAACGACTAAAAGAAAATTAACTGTAAAGGTACAAAACTAAATAAATAAGTACAAAAGAAATAAATAAAGGACATCATAAATAGACAAATAACAAATTCATAATAAATAAACAAAGAATGAATACATCAACAAATAATAAATAAGTAATAAATGAGAAAAGAAATGATTACTAACAAATAAATAATAAACACAAAGTACGTAAGTGATAAACAACAAATAAAAACAAACTAATAAAAAATAAGAAATAAATAAGAAATAATGAAGTAAATAATAATTATTTAACAAACAGGTAATAATGAAATAATTCAGAAATAAGCAAAATAAAACATTAGTAAATACTTAGTAGAGAAGTAAATAATAAATAAACAAATGAAAACAATAAGGGAATGAATAAATATGTAAATAAATAATGAACTACAAAAACATAAACATGTATATGAATTACTGAGTGAATGCATACATGCATAAATAAATAAATAAATAAGCATGTAAATAAATACACAAATAAGTACATACACAAGGAAATAGATCACTACAAACATAAATCAAAAAAGCAGTCAAACAAATACTTCAGTATACACTTAAATAAATAAATACCTGAAAACATAGTTAAATAAGCTAATAAAATAATAATTAAATAAATACATAAAGGAACACTAAATGAACAAATAACCACTTGCATGAATGATTAAATAAGTATGTTAATGAAAACGTAAATGAATAACGAAATAAATCTAAAAAATGAATATGTAAATACATGGATAAACAAATAACTAGATAAAAAAAAACCAAGTAAGTAAGTAAACACTCTAATAAATAATTCAGTCAATAAGCAAGTAAGTAAACAAATGTTTAAGTGAGTGAATAAATAAGTAACTGCAACTTAGTAACTAAATGAATAAACACATAAGTACGTAAATGAATGAATAAATAAGTAAACAAATACATCACTCATTTAATAAATTGATATCTAAACAAACAAGTAACTAAATAAAGTAATTACATGACGAGTAAGCAGACAAATAAGCAACTACATTAATTAACTAATAACTGATCAAATCAGTAACTAAGTACATTACTTGATAAATAAGCAAATAAATAGACCTAAGCAAACAAATAAGTACAGAAATAACTAAATAAGTAACTGAATCAGAAAATAAGAAAAAAAGTAAATAAGCAAGGAAATAATTAAGAAAAAAAAATAAACATTCAAGCAAATAAGTAAATAAACAAGTAAAGAAATAAGTTCATAACTTAATAAATACATAACTGAATAAGTAAATATATGAAAAAGCAAGAAACATATAATGAAAAACAAACACAAGCAAATAAAAAACAAACAGAAAGTTACATAAATAAGTAAATGAATAAGTGAGCAAACAAGGAAATAAATAAATTAACTAATTAAAAATTAGTTAAATAAATAACTACATAAACACATAAATAAAAGAGCAAATAAGTAAGTGAATAAACAAGTAAAAAAAGGAAATGTAAAACTATTTTCAAAACTAAATAATTTAGAAAATAAATAATTAGGTAAGTAAGTAATTACGTAAGCAAGTAAATAAGTAAGTTCTGCAAAAAGTAAATATATAAATCAATAATTAATGGAATACAAAAGTAAATCAAAAACTATAATAAAAATCAGACAAGTAAGTAAGGTAATTAATAAGCACATAGAAAAGAAAATAAATTTTCAGGACACGTAACTAAAAAGCAAGTGAATAAATAGGTAAATGAACACATAAGTAAATAGGTAAGTAAATAAGTGGAAAAGGACCTAAAATAATAAATACGCAAACAAACACGTAAACTCATAACTACATTAATACAGAATAAAATAAATAAGTAAATAATGATGTACATGAATAACTTAGTAAATACTTAGGTAGAGAAATAAACATGAAATTCATAAAACTTAATAAATAAATACATAAGTACATTAATAAATATGTTCATAACTACATAAGTAAATCAAAAGGTAAGTAAATAAGTGAATAACTTCATAAGGAAATAAATAAGTAAACAATACAAGAGTAAATAACCCAAAAATAGATAAATAAGTAAACTAGTCAAGGAAAAAAATTTAAATAAATAGCTGAGTACATAATAAGCCAAAAAAAAATTACCAAATAAGAACAAAATAAAAAACTAAATGCGTAAATAACAAAAAAATGTATAAGTAACTATGAAAAAACTATTGAAATAAATAACTAAGTAAGGAAATGACAGTTAAATAGGCACATAAACAAGCAAATAATACTTAAGTAAATAAATTAACAAGTAAATTATAAACCAGAAAATAAGGAATAAGTTAATAAGAAATCAATAATACATAAGCAAATAAATAATAAGTGATACACATTAAGTAATTTTCAAATGATAAGGAATTGGAAAACAACAAGTAACTAATAAGTAATAAATCAAAAGTAAATACTAAATAAACAATAGTAAATAAACAGCATATAATATACAATAAATAAAAAGCATTAAATAAATAATAAAGAAAAAGTGAATAATGTATAATAAATAAGAAAGCAAATCATAAGCGATAGGCAAGTAAATAAAAAGTAACAAATGAATGAACAGAAACAACGTAAGTACAGGAATAAATAAATAAAAAGTAATGAAGTAATGGGAAAAAAATATTAAGCAAATAAATAAGTACATAAATTACAAAATAAGTAAATTGGCACACACATAAATAAACAAACACATAAAGGTAATAAGTAATGATTAAACTGAGAGAAAAACTATTGATTAATAATAAATACCTATATCAGTCAATAAATAAGTAAAATAAAAAATAAATACACAAGGACAAAAAGAAAGAGAAAAAAGTAAATAAGTTAATAAGTAAGTAAATAAGTAAGTAAGCCAATGAGTAGAGAAGTAAAAAAGCCAACAAGCACGTAAATAAGAAAGTAAAGACATTACAAAGCTACGAAATAAGTAAGCACATAAGTAACTAAACGAGTGGGCATGTAAATAAGGAACCCTACCTAATAATAGAGAAATATGCAAATTGACCATACCTCCAACTCACCCACAGTCCACACCCACCATCCAATCAGAGCGAGCATGCAAATTAACCCAAACAAAGATGGCTACAGCCACAGAGAGCAAGGTTTCCTAGGTAACAGAGGAAACCAAGCTTTCCGCCTGCCCTTTCCAGGCCTAACCCTCCACTCAAGCTACAAAGCTTCCATTATGGAAGGCAAACAAATTCAAACAAATGGCGGCGGAATGGAGCTTGAGAGACCGGGCCAGGGTTGCCGCCACCGACAACAGGGGAAGCAAAGCTTTCCGCACACCCTGGCCGGGCCCACCCGCTTAAGGCAACAAAGTCTCAATTATAACCCCAACAGAAATGGCTGCCGACCTCGGAGAGAGCCCCAGGCTTGGCTCCGCTCCAGGCTACAAAGTTTCCATTGTAGAAGGAAAATAAATTCCAGATACCAGGGCCTCCGCTTGGGTTGCCAGGGGGCGTGGCCCGCCTGCAAACCACCACAGGCCCCTCGCTCAGGCCGCCCCACGCCCCAAGGGAACCCCCACCTGACCCGTGACGCCCTTCAGGGCAAACCAGCTGGCCCCCACCCCTGTACCAGGCCTCTATCCTATCTAATAAAAGAGTACTATGCAGATTGATCATCACTGCAACACACAATATAGCTGCCCCCATGTGGTCAAAGATCCTGCCCCCATGTGGACACAACATGGCCACCACAACATGGCCAGCAGGAGAGGGCAGTTGGGAGGCACCCGGTCTGCAAGGGAGGGCAGTTGAGAAGGACCAGGCCTGCAAGAGAGGGCAGTTGGAGGTGATCAACCCTGCAGGAGAGGGCAGTTAGGGGAGACCAGGCCAGCAGAGGAGGGAAGTTGGGGGCAAACAGGCAGGCAGCAGAGTGGTTAGGGGGTGATCAGGCTGGCAATCAAAAGTAGTTAGGGGCAATCAGGAAGCAGTCAGGCAAGCAATTGGGAGCCAGCAGTCCTGGATTGTCAGAGGGATGTCCGACTGCCTGTTCAGGCCCGATCCCATGACATCCCTTGAGGGGTCCCATATTGGAGAGGGTACAGGCTGGGCTGAGGGACAACCCCCCTCCATGCAAGAATTTCGTGCACTGGGCCTCTAGTCAAATAAATCGGAAAGCACATAAACAAGTAAATGCATAAGAAACCTAAGAAGCCAGAAAATTGTAATAAGAAGCAATCACACAAATACATAAGTGAACAAGTTAAATAACAAACAAATACATAGCTAAACAAGTGAATCAACCCGAAACCGAGGTAAAGCCCTGCAAAATCAGAAGCTGATAGAACCGACTGCAAAGCACAGCAGCAAACAGGGAAAAAACGGAAATTTGGAACGATGAAAACACCTCATTAACAGACCGGGGAAATATCAATACCATCATTAATAGTGCTGGAGTAATGAAACAGGGGAAAACATGGAAGCAAAATCAATTCATTTCACTCATAAATATCAGTCAAATTGAAAGAGACCTGAAACAACGGCTCAGGGAGATAAAAGTGAAAGAATTGGAAAAGAAGACATGAGGCAAACACAAGGAAATAAGTAGAACAGCACACAGAACAAACGAAGGCAAAAGGCAAGACTGCAAATGAACAACAGCACTGCACACCCATGACCTCATGTCTAGGTCATGATTGATGTTTCCCTCTTTCTTTGTATCTGCAGGAGCGGCCCCCTGGCGGTAAATGGGCTCCCACAGAAACGGTGAAGGAGGATGAGATTCAGAAAAAGG
The DNA here is from genome assembly GCA_025583905.1 of Ia io. Taxonomy (NCBI): domain Eukaryota; kingdom Metazoa; phylum Chordata; class Mammalia; order Chiroptera; family Vespertilionidae; genus Ia; species Ia io. The sequence goes on along the minus strand of JAJQQW010000021.1, from coordinate 52,108,609 downwards.
GAAGCACACAGGACAGTTGAGGTGTTTTTTAAAACTCAAAGCAATAGGACATGTAGGGTGTGCGGGGCCAGCAGCCTCTGCTTTGCAGCCTTAAGGACTGAAGCACAGGCTATGATACAAAAGCTCCCTCCCTAACAGGCAGTTTCCACGGAACTCGCAGGAAAAGTGGACACCCTCGCGCACATAGCAGTGTAACAGCAGCACAGAAAATCCCACAGAGGCTTGGTACTCTTGACTTCAACCTGTAAACGGAAAAGAAAAGCTGTACATGCAAGAGGTGAACCTGGGAAATGAAACCATGATGTTTTTCCCCTTTTCCGGTTCACTGACCTCAGAGGATGCAGAGGAGACAGAGAAATCCTGGACACACCACAACGTAGGGCCAAAGCCACAGCATGCTTCGCTGCGACAACAACCTTGTCAGGTCACCATGGTACTGAAGCTGGAAAAAAAGTGTCCTTCCTCACAGAAGGTCCATGAAAGCGGTGCAATATTGTTCCGCCTGGAAAACAACCTCATTTCAGCCACGGACAGCGAGACGAGAAAATGCTCAGCACAGAGAAAGCGACAGGAGCGTCTGGGAGTGGGCTGTGGCCAATGAGACAAAAGTCCCAGCAACAACGTGGAGCCGAGCACGAGCAGCCGCAGCTGGTTTCCCCAACAATATGTCAGCTCTCGCCTCACACCTCAGGCCTCACTCCTCACGAGTCACGCTTTGCGCCGCACGCCTTGCGCCTCACGCAGCACGCCTCGCGCCTCACGCAGCACGCCTCACGCCTCACGCAGCACGCAGCACGCCTCGCGCCTCGCGCATGCGCTGCACGCCCCACGCTGCACTCCTCACACCTCACGCCTCGCGCCGCATGCGGCACGCGGCACGCCTCACGCCTCACGCCTCACGCCTGGCGCCAGACGCCTGGCGCCTGGCGCGGCACGCTCGCCACACACCTCACCCAGCAGCCTCTGCTCACGGCCACCACGGGGCTCACCTCAGCCTCAGCCTAGCGCCCACTGCCCTCTACCTGAGTACACGGCCGAACACCAGAGGCCACAGCCACGCTGCTCCCAGGTCACCACTCGCCTCAGGCCCGCCATTACCTGCCTCGTCCCTGAACCCCGGGAGGCTGGACTTGGGCCACTCCCTCTCCTCAGCTCCTCGCCTTCGTTCCCTAAGGCTCAACAGGGCTATCGCCCCAGTCCCTGCTGTGGCAAAAACGCACATCACACAGGTCTTTGGTTTGGGAAACAAAGCGAAACCTCACCCGTCAATCCCAGGCCACCTCCGGCGTGGAATCTAACCCAGGCAATCATGCCAAGATGGCCAACCGCCTCCTTCATGGAAAAGTTTTTTGCTTAAGCTTTCTCTCAGCTGTGAATCCTCAGGGAGAATACTTATAACTGAGCTTATGAGAGAAAGAGGGAGGGAACCCGACAAGGTGCAGCGCAGTGGACAGAGCTTCAGCCTGTAGAAGCAAGAATCCCAAGCCGGATTACGGGCAGGGCACACATGCAAAGGCTTCCTACTAGATAGCCAGTATGACCATGCAGAAGGCAACCAATGCATGGATGCCTCTGATGATGGCTGTTTGTGCCTACCACACTCTGGCTTCCGCTCTGAAAACAATAAGCACCTATTGTGTTACAAAAGAGAGCTAGAGTGCAAAGTAGAGGCATCGGCAGAGAGAAACACATGCATTGGTAGCCTCGCACATGCAGCCGCCAGTCAGGGAATGGAGCTGGAAAGAGAAATGCAGCTCCAGGACTTTCTCCTTTGGACTGTCTCCTTTGGACAAGAATCCTGAGACAGCATCGTGCTGGAAGGTCTGCCCTGGACACGTAGCAGAAAGCCACTGTGCCCTTCACAGCAGGTGAAGCAGGGAGGGAGAATATGGCCACAGGTCTCTCCTTGACCACTTACGGAGGACCCCTGAGAGGTGTGTTGAAATGGGAGAAGAACTTAAGTCTCCTGCTGCACCCTCACGCCTTCGACAAACCCCGGCTCCACCTATCCCGTGCTGCCCAGCGAGGCAAAACAGAAACGTAACCCCAGGTCTGCTACTTCCTTCCACAGACCCCCGCAACTCCTTCATAGGAGGATTGAGCCACAACAAAAAATCTGCCTCCAGCTGTCTCCTCGTCCCTTGCCTGCCCAAGGACTCCATTCCCATGCAAATCAGACAACACACAACAGGCATGGACAATGACCATCCAGACACGTCCTGTGAAGGGCTCCTGAGAAGTAACTGAGGTCACACATACCAAAGAAAACACAGCCTCATGCTATCTTCTACACAGGGCCCTCCCATACAAACCTCAAATGGGGAAGTGACGGAAAATATGCTGGCACACAGCACCCATCGATAATTCCTGTACACCAACGCAGGAGCAGAATAGGACGCACACACTGAAGCACAACGAAGCTGAATTGCGCAACCTGAAAGAGATTTCACTCGGGGCATCCTGGACCCAGGACCTACTCAGGCCATGACAAGGACTGCAGGCGGCACAGAGCTAAACACAAGACCTGTCAGTTACACACACCAGACGGTGGAAGCAGATTCTGGACCACAGAAAAGGAACATGGCACACACAGCAGATCGAAATCGAAGGCAAACATGACACATAAAACCAGACCGTGGAGCACAGGCACCAAACAGCTGGCGAAAGAGAATGACACAGGACACTTTACATAAGGACCGGAACCCACAGCTGCACATGTCCACCACACAAAAACTAACACGGGAAACAAGCCACACCCAATCAAAACCCGGAAACCAGACCGAGGCATACCTCCACACAATTCACCCAGAGACCGCAGGCACCGCAATCGAAACTCAGATCTGCATACAGGAAGTCAGGTGCCTAGACAGGCACTGCACAACAGAGGCATATTACCAGATGACAGACACAGGAAGCAAACAACAGGGCCTCACACAGCACAAATGGCACCAAGATCTCACTGACCCGAACCCCTAACACCCTGCCTACCCCCAAAACCTGTACCTTTACAAGCCTTAGCAGATGACACTGAAAGCAAACAAAGCACATAAAGAAGCAGCAACATCAAACAGTAGACAGCAGACAAATGAGCAGGATGTCCCCGGAGCAAAGTAGACAGGCTGGCAGCATGAGTGGACGTAAAATATTCCTGACACGAAGTCCCACTAACCACACCGATCAAAACTGGACTGGCTCCCACCTGCGAGTTTCAAAAAGCAGTGTTTCTGCCTCGTTGCAGAATTCCGAATCCCAAAACAGCAGATTGCAATCTGAAAACCAGTACTTGCCAACAAGACTACAAGAAAGAACACCTAAACAACGCTGCCACACATCCTTAGTGAAATGGCGTGCCATTCCAACATCAGCCACAAGGTGGCAGCAGAGGATCAAACATCACAGGAAGACGTTGACAAATTGGAAAGACCGGAACATGAATTGCAGCAATAGCCACAAGGTGGCAGCAGAACATAACACATCATGCGTACACGATCCAAGGGAAAAGAGTCGGGAACATCTGTGAAGGAAAGGGCCTGTAAAGGGAACCCACAATCGGAAAAGAAAAAGTGCTCAGGCAAGCCCAAGTAACTGGGGACCCCTGAAGGGGCGAACGACCGCGCATGCTGACAAAAGAAATAGGCCACCTTGGTGCACCACGGCACACCACCACTCCCAGGGAAAAAAAAAAAAAAAAAAAATAAAAAAACGCAGGAAAAACCAGTTTGGATCACTGCATGGAGCATCAGCCTGCGGAATCAGAGGTACCGGGTGCGACAGCGGTCAAGGACACATACCTTGGCAGCGCTCACAACCGCAGTAAGGGGTGTGCAGGAGGCAGGTGGCCGATGTTGGCCTCTCATCGATTTTCCTAACTATGTGACCCTCACCCTGTCCTCTCTGCAAAATATCTGTAAAATAAATCTCTTAAAAAAAAAAAAAAAAAAAAAAAAAAGGAAAAACGAGGCGCAACCAAAGCAGCGCAAGCTTTGGCTAAGGCAGTCAACAGGAGACACGCATTTCAAATCACACCCCGCCCGCAGTTGGCCACCGTCCTCCCGAGGTTCCCTACCCGTCTCACCTCGGGACTCAGGAAGGCGAGCGTGAAGCCTAGACCCTACGTGGGAATGCGAGAAAGGCGATCCCCCAGGAATGCTCCATGTCTCCAGGCGCCGCACGAAGGAATCATGCCGGGAACAGGGCGATGACAGGCAATCGGCACAGGGGCCTGCCTGCCTTGAGACCTTGTGCTCTAACCCTCAAAGCTGACCTTAGCTGAGCAATGCTCCTTTGGCAGCAGAGTTCACACTGCTCAAAGGGCTCCGCGCAACAATTGACTTCCCTCCTTGAAATGCCCAGAGGGAGGAACGGAAGGAGCTGGGGAAGTCGCTCATTCGAATCTGAATCGCAACAAAGAGGTATCTGAGCAACTGTCTTTTGCCATCAGAGGCCATGCAGCTCCGAATTGTTCTGGCAAGTGGTGACTCCCCTCTTTCCGTGGCCCTGAGGGCAGGAGCAAAGGCGCTGAGGCCCTCGCTCTTTGTCATGACTATCAAGGTAATGGGCCACCATCAGGCACCTCAATCACGCAGCGCCCCTCCCTGCAAGATAAGGGAATGCCCATCATGCCGCTGGTAACCCGATCGCTGCGCTTTCCGCGCGGAGCCCTGCACCACGCCCGGAATGCGGCAGCCAAGGAATTCCACCCAAGACAGTGACGCAGCTTCCTTGGGAGGAGATCATATAAGCGAGCGGCACGAACTCCCCGCCCTCTCCCCGTGGCACAAACCGGCAACCCACCTTCCGTGCAGATGTTCAAAGAGCCACCGCAAAGCACTCACTCAGGGAAGCACATACAGGAGAAGCAGCAAAGACCTTGCGTTCACCTGACTCATCACAGCAGAGGGAGCATTCCACAGCAGCTCACCCATTGCGCCCCGCCGTCTGCCCGGCGCCGCATACGATGAACCTGGGTGAGTTGTCTGTTGGAGGCACGACATTCCCTTTTTTCGGTCAAATGTCGGCATTCGTTGTAGTCAGCCCCTACGTTAGATGCTCAGGCGAAGCGCAACTAACAGAAAGAGGTAGGAGAAACGAGAGCAAGGGAGATCTGCAGGGGACATGTGGGTGGCTGGGGCTGAGTTGGGGCCGAGGAATGGGAATGAAGCGGTGACAGTGGGAGCAGGCAAAGCAGGGCCCCCAAAATAAGGGCTGAATGAGGTCAGCTCTGAAGGAGGAAGGGCTCCATCCTCCCTCCTGGGCGACTCCCGGGTGCCCTTAGGGGACAAGGAAGCTCTGGGAGGGAGGGAAGGGCCATGCCTGAGGACGCACATGCTCCTCTCATACGATAAGCGTTCAGTTCATTGGCGGCATCAGTGACTTTCTCGGCATGAGGAGCGCCCATGAGGCCTATCAGGCAAGCTCCACCAGACAGTGTGGCTGTTTCAGGCAGGTGGCCGAGAACACAGAACACGTACCAGGGCTGAACCCCGACATGAGGGGCGATAGCCTCACGGAGCTCAACCCTGAAGCAGCACACTGGGGAAAGCAACCCATCACACCCCTAGGCGATGTAGACAGAACGCAGTGAACCCCGGGAAAAAGCAATAGCAATAACGTTAGCAATAACGGCACTGAGGAAATATGAAAAATCTGTAAGATTGCCCCATGAATGATGCCTGAGGACCAAGACCCAAAGTAGACACCCCCTTGAAAGTGCAACAGTGAAATGGCAAGAGAACACAAATTGCAATGTGAAAGGCAGGAGGAACGCAAAAGCGTTCCTTGGTCACACCAAAGGAAACGAAGGCGACCATAAAGCGAAAGAAATGGGACGCTCCAGCTTCTTGGGAAGCACTGGAGCCCTGAGGAAGACTGAGAAGATCCATGGGAGTGTGTGACAACGACGAAAGGCTTCGGAAGCGAGTAAGTAAAAACAAACCCCAGGGCTCCACCTTGTGCTCTCCAACTTCGCTCTCTACTGCCAGAAATTCCTTCTGCTTCTCCCACTCACTCCACCCATCCCCCAATTTCATACGCCCTCAATGTCTGCTGTAATGATGCTCCCTAATGATGTAACTGGAAATGGGGAGACTAAATCTGGGGAATGTAAGTCCGGAACTGCAGCAGCTGCACTGAGGGGGCAGCCTTTACTCAAAGAGAGGGGAGGTAAGAATAGAACATGTTCCCAGGGCAATAACATAGCTTGGAATGGCAAGTGCAGACACTCATTCCTTTGTGCTGTAACTAAGCAGGGAAACTGCAAAGCCATGCCTCGCAGAGACGCATGGACAATGCTGTCTTTTTTTTTTTTCGCAGGCTAATATCACCGGGAACAGCAGGAAAGACATGTCTGAGGCGCACATGTACTGGCTTCCCTGGCAGTACTATCTGCAGAGGCAGCAGAAGCGGAAACCCCCATGCAGCAACCAGGAGCTGCAACGCTAAGAGGTGAGTGCCTGTGCGGAAGCACACAGAGAACATGTGCCTAGCTCTGACTGAGGGAGGGGGAAGGTAGCCAGCTCTCAGGACAGAGCTGAAGCATCCCCTCAGGGCAGGAGAGAGAAAAAGACCTGTGCTCTGAAATTGGGGGAGGGTTGGGACTGCAACTTTGCAGGTGGACTGATAGGGGCGCTAGGGAAAGAAAGGAGACAGCAGGGCAAAGATAGCCTCCATCCAGCATACAAAGGCCCTTTTTGTCCCTGGGGCCCAAGCAAATGAGTGCATGCAAGGGAAGGCACACAGTGCGGGCGAGATGAAGGGGAGCCAATCAGAGGAAACTTGAGCGGCATCAGTGGGGAGGAGCTGCAGGCTTGCAAGGCTTAGGTCGCATAAAGAGGATGGCAGAGAAGGGGGAGAGGAAAACCTCCCTGGCAGATTGAGCCAGGCGGTATCCTGGGAACAATTCAGGATGTGAAAGAGGCCAGCAAATGAGGCACCGTAATCCTTGGGGGATGGGACAGAAGAACAAGAGGGCTGAATCGGCTGTGAAGGGAGACACGGGAAACTAGAGGCGCAACCTTTGGAATAAATGCCGCACAAGCTTGCAAGACAGGCTCCTCAAAGAATGAGCACTGTGGAGTACCGCAGGCACATGTGTGTCAGGCAGCTTCAACACACAAAGCGTGTCCTGCTGCTGCCAAGTGCACAGAAACCCACAGGGCGGAGGCACTCATGACACCCTCACCCACTACACAGGGACAAGAACTGCAGGAGACCCTGCTGCTGCTGCTGCTGCTGCTGCTGCTGCTGCTGCTGCTGAGACCGGATGACTGGAGAACGCGCTGTGGAGGTGCAACTTGCTATGACATCACGTGAATCACGGCAGACCACAGCAGCTGTTGAGTGCCATGGACACAGAGGGACAGTGCCAAGCATCACCCTCCAACACCAGGCCCGGAAACCAAGGAGCTCCAAGTAATTCCCGTTCCCCAACACTCCAGAAAAGAAACCATGGAAATGAAACTACCCATTGACCCTTGCCATCCACTGAAAAGCTGGCCTCTCCCCAATCCGTTAGCCTGCATGAACCTCCCATGCCACCCTCACACCACCTTATGATCTTCTGTCCCCCTGTCTGGCCCAGCCCCAGCACCCTGGTGTGTTGTCAATGCTTTCTTCATGGATGAGCAACTGCGACCACATGGCGAGGGGAGGGAAACACGGCATGTGACAGGGTGGACACTGGGAGGAAACAGGGAGCGACTGCAGCCAAAAAAGTGAGGGAATGCGGTACGTGTTTTTGGGGGAGGCAGGGGCACACGTGAGTGGGCAAAGGTATCAGACAAAAACAATAGCTCTCGGGCAACACCCAGTAGAACAGCGCTTGGGTCATGAGAAAAAGGTGGCAGCTCTGCTGGCAAAAAGGAACACTCATGAAGCACACACAGCAAGAGGAACCCAGGGGGAGCGAGACACCAACACTTTCCTCACTGATGACATGTCGCTGGGTTTATGGCAGGGTGGGAAGAATCCTTGGGACTCTGTAACGGGAAGGACTGCACACACAAAGGCAGACAGCTGGAGAGCCCAGGGATGACTGCAGGAAAAGCAAAGACACTCATGTCGAGGGCACCCTGGCAGAGAACCCAGGAAGTCTGTATGCATGATGAAAAAAGGGTGCCTGCTGGCTCCCCACAGTCTGCGGGCAGTTCTGAGGTAAAGGTTGAGGGCACAGACAGAACTTGACTCAATCACCTTGCACTCATGCATTCCCAATTTTATTTGAATGCACGGACCTGACACAAGCAGCAAACAACGGTGGGCACACGCTCATGCAAAAGTCCATGGGAGGTTGAGAGGAAAAGATACACTGAGGGGATGAATTGCAGGAACTACTCGGTAAAAGAGGGGGCGGGGTGGAGTGGCAGAAATCATGCCTGCACGGATGGGTGCAAATGAAGCTGCAGAAGAACCCCTCTTCTCGAAAACCGGTCAGCACTGTGAATGTAAAAACATGGTTAGAACAGCCCTGGCACTGCACAGCATTCAGTGCTCTTAGAAGTGGCTCCTTTCGCCAGGGGAGCACAGCACATTCAGGACTGTCGGGTAACACACAGGACACATGCAGACACAATCACAGTTTGCAGGGTACTAGACATTGGACATAACTGACAGATCACAAAAATATCAGTGACCTACCTCAGCAGGCATGCATAAGCAACGCATCGATATGGAATGGTTCCCACAGCCAGGCCTGTGGATGGCAGCAGTGCCACCAAGGGTGGGGGGCGGAGGGGCAACACTGCTGTTGGAGATCTGGCGGGATCGAGGACGTCTGGCTGTATTGCCATAGCATACAGCGAGCACTGGCCACTGCCTCTGCACACCTTGGGCAGAAAGGTGGGGTGCTCGGAACACAAACACTCCATGGGTGGGGGGTAATTGAACAAAGCAGTGCCAGGATTTCAGCTGCTGGACAGTGGCAACAGCAGCCATCAATCAGGGCTGGGGAGGTGGAGGGCTTTGCTCCCCTACTGTGCAAACAGAAAATGCACTTGCTGCACACAGACTTCCTGCAGCTGCCCAGGTCTGAGGAGCCCATGAGAATAGAGTTCAGCAAAAGCAGGTTGCTATGGCCACAAGGGTGCTGGCACAACCTTTGAAGAGCAAGCGCAAGGGGGAGGGACGCAAAGAATGGGGAGACAGTGGGCTACCACACTCATGGGAGCACTCGGGCAAGGGAACGCATAAACTTAAGCGGGGCAGGGGGGGGGGGGGTTGGAGCTATCAGTACACATACCTCAGGCAAACACAAAAACAATAGGCAGACAAGGAATAGAAACAGGGAAGCACACCACTTACAACGGCAAGTACCACCTTGAGATAGTGATCTGTACTCACGCGTCCCCAGCTCACAACAAGATACCCATACTGAGCATGCAGCAGTGTCATGGAGTCAATAAGGGCTGAAGAAGGGGTAAAAGAACACAGGTGGTGAGAAGCAGGATGTCCACAGGGTGGGCTCTGATTCCTCGGCTCAGCAGCACAAACTCCCAAAAAGAATCTAGAAACTAATCGGGAACACAAAGAATGACAGTAGCTAGACTTGCCATGCAAACAGGAGACCTTCGATCACAAGTTCCTGTGTGCATCAGGTGGTGGAATAGGGAAGGATGGGGTCACAGCACATGGAATCCCAAGGGCAGGTAAAGGTGGCTCACAAGATGCACACGTGAGCAGAATGCACACAAAGGTATGGGACATACTATGCAACAGCCCTTTTATGTACCTCTGCTTGCTCTCACTGCAAAGAAAAGTGGGTGCAGATGAGGGAGGACAAAACAAATGCTGCCGCTAGCCAATTCTAGAGGTGGGAGAGGAGAGGGGTGCAATGATCTTGCAGTACACATGGCACTGCAGATTCAGGGCTGATTCTGCTCTGCATAATTCAGTAGCAGCAGGTCCCCCTTGGAGAAACTACAAAGGCAGGATACTTGAGGGATGGATGAAAAGAAGTGCAAAGATAAGGCTTGCAGGACTCAGGACAAGGGCAACAGTGATAGCTCAAGACTAGGAAAATGGTTGCTGGGGGGATGCACTTGGACACACTGAGGAAGGGGACAAACTTGGTTTTTAGTGTCAAAAGGTTCCCCTGCAACTGCACAGCAAACGGAAGCCCATGAAGATGCACCACCTGCGGGTAGTGAGCAAGCAGACAGTAGGCAAGCATGCTTGCCATTCATCTCAGCAGCATGGAAAGGGGCACAGCAGCCCAGAGGGTTGCAGTGGGGCGGGGGGGGGGGGGGGCAAGAAACTAGGCTGGGACATGACAGGGGACTGACACCACAGCTAGAATGGCACTGCAACTGCACCAAGCATACACTAACACCTGGGGCTGCCCACAAAAAAAAAAAAAAAAAAAAAAAAAAGCTTGCCACCACAGACACTACATGCTCCAATCCGTTCAATTGACACACAGAAAGCAGCGAGCCAGGCATGACAGTACAACAGGAACAGACTGCCACTGAGAAGAAACTGAAGACTCAGGTGGGAGAAGAATGACCAACAAAGGAACACTTGCATCATGGGAGAAGTATTGCATACAGGATTACACACTACACATGCAGAATCATGGCAGAAATGTCCAGGACCATAAACTGATATTGAGAACAGCATCCTTTCAGTGGAACATGGGGACTGGCATTGCAGAGGCAAGGACACAATCAAAAGTCATTACCATGGGTGAGCAATGCTTAAAAACTGGAGGACAAAGTCATGTTCTACAGGTGTCACAGCAGCTGCGTTGGGGTTAAGGGGGGGGGAAAACATGACGTGGGTCACATAGAGGAACCTATGAGCGCTGCCATACTATTGGAAAAATCATTGGGGGGGGGGGGGTTGAAGAACGCTGAGGCATCAGCCAAGACCTGCTTCAGCCTGATGCTGCATGCCTTCCTCCACAATGTGTGCTGATCTCATCCCATCATCCAGTGTCTGCTGCTCCCATAGGACCGTAGAGTAGGGTGTGGGGGGGGGTGCTGGGTGCTGGAGAATGAGTGTTGAGGAGTGGCAGGGAGACTTCCAGGACTCAGATACGGGCCGGTTATTGATAGTGATTGCAGCAGCAATTGGGGGACAAATGGAGAGCATGCTCACTCAGGCAGACATGACACTTACACACTACTGCAGCACCCACACAACACGGAGTCCATTGTACACACGTACGAAAAGGGTTCGGCTGAGTGGAGAGCTGGGGACACAAAGACCAAGACGCAGAAATAGATTCAAAGCTAGGTGCTGGGTGGGCCGCCGCCATCCTCTCTGATGGAGAGGCAGCATGTCGCACACAAGCCAGGCAGCGCATTTATTTTAAAGACCTAGATTTGCATATCTAGTCCCACCCCTGCCTACAGCTGGGCTGCTATGATTGGGGAAGCATGTTTCTACAGGGTGTGACTCAGCCTACGCCCTCAGTTCAGCTGATAATTAAGGAAATGCCCAGGTGCCTCCCAGGCGGCCCTCTACAGCCCAGGAGGATAAAGAAGGTCAGACAGCAGGTTGCTGGACCCACAGGGGCACTCACACATCCTTTAAAGAGCACCCAGGAGGGGGGGGATACTACACTGTCGTGGGAGGACTTGGGGAAGGTTACAGGAGGAAAGGGAAGGAAAAAATGATCAGCAAAAGCTCCATACACTGTAGGCCGGGGGGAGGGGGGGCCTGTGCTAGCACACATGCCTGAGATATCCATACGCAAACACAATGGGCAACCACGGAATGGGAAAAAGAAAACACAGCAATTGAAAGGGCATGCCCACCTTGAGATATTACTCAGTACTCACAGATTCTCAGCTCACACAAAAAATAACCTGTCGCTGAGCAGGCAGCAGTGTGATGCAGTCAATTAGGTCTAACGGAGGGGTGAGGGGGCAATACAGGTGGGGAGGAACAGGTTGGGCTATATTCCACAGATCAGCCACACACACTATCAGAAATCCATACACTTGCTTAGCTGCAACACCCCAACACCTGAAAAGACTGCAAGTTGTATAGCTTCATCGCAGACATCAATACAACCATGAGTAGTGCTTCAAACATGGTCTCCTGTGTTCACCAGCTCATGGTTAAGAAAGGATGACAGCAAGTCACAGAGATCCCCAGGGCAGGTAAAGGTGGCTCAGAAGATGCACACATCACCAGAATAAACAAAAATGCTACTGAAGATGACATGTCCTGCAACCAACATTTTAGGGACTTGTGGTTGACAATGCACAGTGGGCAGCTGGACAGGTGCAGCTGAGGATGAGGACACCACAGATACTGCTGGCATACAGCTGGGAGGGAGGAAGACACTGCAGCCACCACAACTACTGCAAAGAGATGGCAATGCACGTCTAACTGCAGTCTCTGGGCTGCTTCTGATTTCGGTCTGCATACTCCAATAGCAGCAGGTACCCATGGGAGAAACTGCAGACTCTGATAGGATGATTGAGGGATGAAAAGCAGTCGAAAGACCAGGTTTGCAAGAGTCACTAGACAAGGGTAGCAGTGATACTCCAAGACTAGGAAAATTATGGGGGGGGGGGGACACTTTGACACACTTATGAAGGAAGGGGACGAGCTGCAGTTCACATCACAAGCTTCCCCTGCAACTACAAAGCAACAATAACCCCATGGAGATGGACATGTGCCATCTCTTGGTGCTGGAGAAGCAGCCAGGAGGCCATACTTGCCACTCATCTCAGCTGCAGGGTAAGGTACCCCAGATATCGCAGTGGGGGTGGAGTACTAAGCTAGGATACGGCAGCACACTGACACCACACAGCTAGAACAGCACAGCAACTGCACCAAGCATACACTAACACCTGAGGCTGGATAAAACAATACACTGAACTGCAACCACACACATACATGCTCCACTAAGTGAGTACTCAGATGGGATGTGGCTGAGCAACAAAAGATTTCTTGTAGCATGAGATGGGAGTTATTCTGTACAAGATTTAGGGTTACACACTGCTGATGCGGAATCATAGCAGAATTATCCAGGCCCATACAACTGAAAAAAGCAGTGGTTTTTAAAAGGGTATTAGCCTTTCACTGGAACATAGGTTCTGGTAGCAGAGGTGCAGGGACACGACAGAAGTCAGCAAAACAAGGATAAGCAATGGAAAAGTTGAACTGCAAGGTTGTTAAAAAAAAAAAAAAACGTCACGCATGTTGCAGGTGTCCTGCAATAGCACTGTTGGGAGGTAGGAAGTAGACATGATGATGCAGCCAAGGATGAAGACACAACAGATGCTGTCATGCAACTCTCCTGGAGGGAGGAAGAGGCTACTGCAAGGACAAATGCTGCTACAATCTGGCACAGCACATCCAACTCCAGACTATTACCTCATTCTGATCTGCATACTCCAGTACCGGAAGGTCCCAAAGGGAGAAACTGGACTGGCATGATACTTTGAGGGATGAAAAGCAGACCAAACACCAGGCTTGCAGGACTCACAGCACAGGTGCAGCACTGATAGCTCGTGACTAGGAAAATGGGGGGAAAAGCTCCACTTAGTGGCACAGGCTTTCCATGCAGCTGCACAGCTCCATAAATGTGTGGCATCACGTTAGTGTGACGGCAGCCAGGAGACGAGCGTACTATCCATTCATTTCAAATGCAGACAAAGGGGCCGAGCACTCAACGGTGTGAAAGGTTGCGGGGAGAGACAGGATGGGGACGAACTAGGATACAGTGGCATGCCATAGCTAGAATGGCACAGCAACTGCACCAAGTGGGTGGTAACACCTAGGAAGGCCAAAAAAAATTACTAACTTGCTGCCACACTCCATCTTCAACACTGCACTCATTTGGGATAAAGGAAACAATAACCCAGGCATGAAGAAACAGGAACACCACCACTGAGAGCATGAAAAGGAAGAGAATAAGAGCAAACCCATGTGGGCGATAGCTAAGGAACAGAATGATCACGGCATGTGTAACGGCAGGTGAGGTGTGAATTCTGGACAGGGCTTTATGGTCACACATGTGAATGCAGAATTGTGTGGGAAATGTCCTGTAACATGCGACTACAACAAGCAGTGCTTTTAGAATTCTCATCTTTTGACAAATCATAACAGGTGGACAGACTCCAACCGATGGTAGAGACACAGGGACACAAACAGCACCCAAGTGACAGATGGTGGAAAAGCAGTGACAGTGCAACACTCTTAAAACAACAAACTGCAGGCATTTGGATGCCCATGTTCAGTGGACATGTCGGTCACACCTGAGAGCCTATGGATGCTGCCAAAGACACTGCTCACAGCAAACTCCAAAAGGGGGTGGTTGGGGGATGCACAGGGCGCTGTCACGAGCACAAAAGCTGCATGTCCTGGCTCCACGATATGAGCTCATTATGATTGAATCATTCAGGACCTGGATCTCACAGACGTGAACAAACGTGGACTGTGCAGGGGGAGGGGGTACCGAGAAAATAAAGAGCAGCAGGAAGACTTCCAATACTCAGAATACACGGTGGTGATGGTGGAAACTGGAAAAACAAAGTTAAGTTCAAGCAGCACCAGATGACAAGACCTGCACTTATTCACATACTACAGTATCTGCACAGTACCACATGGCCCATGAGGATGGGAGCCCTCAAAAGAGGAACAGAAATCACACTTTTAAACGTTTAAGCGCCACAGACGTGAACTTGCAGGGGTGGGGTGTGAAGCAGACAAGAGTTATGTACAACCTAGGCTGGGAGGCTCCTGGTGGGGAAGCAAGTAAAAAATGGACACAGAAACCTCTTCTAAACTAGAATACAAACTTAATGACAATTCGGGTTCCCATAAGTTGTCTTTCCATCTGAAAAAATGCTTTTTTTTTTTTCCTTCAAGGAAGGGTAATCGGGAACAGAAAACAAGACCACTAGTAAAGGAAAATATCCCCATCTTTCAGATTTTGTTAACATTTAATGGACTGGGGGCAAACGGGGTCTGAAGGAGATGGGTTGGATTGACTGAGTGGTGAGTAGGATAAAGGTTGAATGATACAGTCCTGACATGGATCAAATTAAGTGAAATGAGGGGGTGGGGAACAAGTTGGCTGCCTGTTAAAAGCATCAGTGACAAGAAGCCAGACCACAGGCCAATAAAGTCAACTGAAAGAAAACTGTTTCACATGTCCTCCTTGGATCATCTTTCTGCTTTCACCATTTCGGCAATGCACTCATTGGCACACAATAAACTGCCATCTGTCTGCTCCGCTGCATATTTGACCTACAGATGGCGTCACACTGGAAGGGGGGCAATTACGTACAACTAAATCCTCACAGGTGTCATGCAGCTAGGCATTTTGGGGGGGGGGGCAGATCTTCCTGGCCCTAACAGTACATGCTGCTCATTGGACACATGGCAATGGTTGCGTGTGTGTGTGTGTGTGTGTGCGTGTCTGTGTGTCTCTGTGTGTGTAGCGGGGGGATTGCATTGAGTTTTAAGCATCAGAAAACAGGATGGGAACTGCTGGTATACCACTACACAATCACTGTGCACACCAAGGAAAAAGTACTACTTAGCATACCAACTTAAGATTATATTTAGGATATTTGACTTGAGTTGGTCTACCTACATTTCATGGGACTCAAAAAAAAACATTGCAGGATAACAACAGCAAGAATGTAACCTAGCTTAAAACTTGCCACTGTTCACTAAGGTCTGCTTCGTGAATCACAGTGAAAAAAAGATGAGTACCTACTGAAACTAGGGACCAACAGGAGATGAGGTACACACTATTAGAATGAATGTGAAATGAGATGATTGGAGGCTGAGTAAGAAAGTGGGGATTGGTAGGAGGGATGGAATGAATCAGGAAACGTTGGGTACACAGGACAGTTTACAGATCACTATTCAAGGATATGGCACCATTTCTTTGGGGACACGTAGACACGACACTTAGCCCACACACACACACACACACTTACCACACACACACACCAGCTTCAAATGCTCAGTGCAACTTGCAAGGTATGCAATGTCTTCCATGGTGTGGCACCAAGACACCATCACGGATTACAGAATGGATATCTTTGACCGACCGTGCAAATGGCATGCCCAGCTGGGTACTCACCTATGTGTTTGAGTAAAAGGTGAACTAACTGAGGGGAAATGTAGGGGGTAACATCACAATGACCAGGCATAGAGTCACTTTGGAACAGACATGTGTGCTACAAGAACAATGGCCCTAGGAAGGTAAAGTGCTATGTGCAGCTGCAACCAGGGCTCACGTGAACACACATACATGCAGACACGTAGAAACATTCCAATCACATCAGACAATAAGAACTGTGGTAAAGGTGGGTCATGCAGGAGTACATTTCTCAACCATGGAATAATAAGATAAATACAGTGAAGGTGACAAGAGTAGGGATAACAATACAACAACCACATGGTGTACAGACGATGCACAAACAACAGCCAGCCCCATCTCATCCAAGGACACAAAAACTAAGAATGGGAGACAAATGCTATAAGCAGACAAGTGCAAGGAGGCAGGATGGCAGTCTCACACGACGCATTTCTGTCTTCTCTTCTCCAAAAGCACCGGCCACCATGCTCACGTCACACACGAAAGAGGGTGAGACCATGTGAACATGAAGGACATCTGAGAGGACACTATTCACTCAATCAAAGGACGACCCTCACATGCTGAGAGAGCAGTTCAACGAACCCACCGCAAACACGCAAGCACCAGGGCTTCGCAGGGATCGGCACAGATTCACTTTTTACACAAGAAATGACTTTTCAAGGAAGCAAGACCGTGACATGTGGCTATGACGTGACACACACGTTCCAAAATTAGTTCCATATGGAGGAGGTCACTACAGAGAGAAAACTGGAAGGCACGGATCCCTCCAGGACAACAGCACCGTCAGTGCTGAGGACGTAGACACCAGGAGAAGGAAAAACCTAAAAAAAAAAAAAAAACAGGTTAGTGGCATCCATGAGCAACAGGATAACAAGACTCGAGTCACTATCGGCCCATAAATGACCCAGCCACACATCCATCCCCATCCATCCATCCACCCATCCATCCGTCGTCCATCCATCCATCCATCCATCCATCCATCCATCCATGCATCGCATATCCACCCATCCATCCAAACACCAGACACGTGGAGTTCAGGATGCTATATAGAGAAATAACACTTACACATAAGGCTCAAGCCAACTCTACAACACTACAAGTACATAAATTACACTACAATTTGCTTGACATTTCACAGCACCACTTAGGAGTACTTCAGACACCTTGGACCTAATATAAAATGAGGTCATCCCTTGGGTAATCGCCACAGCGACCAAGATGACCTTGCACGCCTCACGGCTACGCTGCCTTCCATACGATGAGCTTCACTTTCAAGGACTGCACAACGGTATAGGAGGCTGCTCTCACCTACACATACAACCAACTATCCGTGTGGGCTGCTTATTAAAGAGCCAAATAATAAACCGTAAAACATCACATGCACTGGCTCCTCCATAGCAGGCACGATCCATAGCGGACATGACCTGCGGACGGCTACCCCTAGGACCTTGCCCAACATCCCATGGACACTTATGACTGAGATCCTAAGGGACTCTACTCAAAATCAACGGTGTTTCACACATCTTTGTAGTTTGACAACGCTTGACAGGTAACATGTGCATTTTTTACAATAAGTAGCACTTCTAAGGGGCAGAAAAGACGGTGGTAAGATGAAACGCCATCGCCAAAACCGGTTTGGCTCAGTGGATAGAGCGTCGGCCTGCGGACTCAGGGGTCCCAGGTTCGATTCCGGTCAAGGGCATGTACCTTGGTTGCGGGCACATCCCCAGTGGGGGGTGTGCAGGAGGCAGCTGATCGATGTTTCTCTCTCATCAATGTTTCTGACTCTCTATCCCTCTCTCTTCCTCTCTGTAAAAAATCAGTAAAATATATTTAAAAAAAAAAAAGATGAAACGCCATCAAAAATGACATCGACATTCTACAACATGCTTTCCTTCTATCACAGACATGAGGCACATATCCGATAAGACCTGGAAAAGGCAGTCGCTGGGGTGCAAACTCCTCACAGGAGGCTGGGACATGAACAACCGATGGAGCCATCACGAGGCAAAAATACTACACGGCTAACAATTCACAGGGCAAAAAATGAATATGTACATGCAACACTCGGCAGAAGTGTCAGAAAAAATAATACGGGCTCTACAGAAAATACACATTTACTTTTTTTTAACTAAATCAAACACAAACTTTATCTACAACGTAATTAATACATGCTAAACTCAACACATCACACACAGTACACACATCTGGATAACACATCGACAATGGCCATGGTGTCATACTCACTGAAAACTTCACAAGAGATTCCATTATGACTGACACACACAAAAATATACATTAAAGACACAGGCACATTGGCTCAGATCCATCCTATGGACACGGGCACTAGAAACCTTCAGGACATGCACGGCCCTGGCTTTCTGACACACATCTGATAAAACTGTAACATCTTCATGCTTCAATAAAAGACCACCAGGTAAACAAATAGACTAGATGACACAAAAAGAGAATCCTGACACATGACTTTGAAAACCCATGGCCATCGATGCTTCAACAAAAGGCCCTTAAGATCCTGCACCGTGCCTACTTCGGATGGGCACATCAAAATCTCCCTTTCCCTCTATGCCACTGTGAACGCTCTAGAGCCATCGCCTATCAAAAAGCCTTTCAGAACTCAGGATAATGGACAAAATAGGGAAAAAGCAGTTCTTTTCATTTCCCTTTCTCATTTGGATACATCAACGACACACTTCAACTCAACTACACGCCACATGTCTCACGCTGACCTGTTGCACGAAAATACTGGACAAAGAACCACAACACATACTCCTCTACAATTCCAACCTTCATCCGGTACAGTGCAACGAGGGGCAAAAGGCACCACAAACACACAGTTTCTCCAGGTACAATACAGGCAGGGATTTCTTGCACAACTGAGGAAAAAAACAAAATTATTTCTTCTTTCACATACTTACAGACATCAACCATGTTCTACACCTATCGTGACACAGGAAATCAGGGACAAAATAATACACCGATGTCTCCACGATAGACACGGACCAGCATCAGATTGTGACATTTCCTGCTGGACCCACTACGTGAATCATTGACTTGGAAGCTGTAGGACACAAAATTAATTACATGGGAAAAAGGATGGATAGAAACCTCCAATGCAGCGGTTAAAGAAAGGGGGACATAAACTATCACAGGATAAGAATCCATGTTATTTGAAATTTCAAAATACCTTGGCCATCTCATACAACAGGAGAGGCAATGGAAAAGAACCATCAAACACTTACAATTCAAAAAAAATAAAGACACTGTAACTAGTCACATTCCTAGGTTAAAGGACATCTTGGAGACATTGGGAGACGACAAGGTTTCAGGCATGACGCGGCCTCTCTGTCCCCTGATACAAACATTCAATCTGATCACAAAAAAGGCAGCACACAAGGGCAACAACATACACAAACTAAAAACAAAGTGATAGGAAAACCTCCTGCTCTAGGGCATGCTAAATGGACACGGACCTTCTTCACTCTCCTTTCTCAAATAGAAAACGAAGGGCACAGCTTCAGCGATTCCAACTCACAAACACAGACGTCAACAGTAAACTAAAGGGGATTGAACTCAACAGGCACGAGAGCTGAAACAGCCTTTTTCTCAACACACATAGCACATCATCGTGGGATCCGATTTCCATTTTTCTCTTCCTCGTTCTGTTGAATTCTTGCACAAACATCATGACACTCAACACTTCTCTTAACAGCCCACTGGCATTTCAGCAAATACCCATCAACTCCAATATAAATGTCACTTTAACTCGGCCATTCATGCTACTGACCGTGACACTTGCCTACCTGTTGACAACAGGAACGCATCCGCAGGAAAACACACTGGCCATCGCAAAAACAAGGGCAGGCTGACATGGCTCAACAAACAGACACTTCACCTGGAAGGACTTGGCCTGCAAAAAACAAACAACAACAAACATTAGGAGACCACGCTGCAAAGCACATGGCAGAAAACCAAAACATAGCATACACACCACACGCGGGCCTGTCTGACCCTACACAAAGCCATCTCCACGAAGCCGCTCAAACAAACAAATCCACCACGGCTCCCTACTACAACACATGGACATGCTTCTGTGGAAGAGATATGAGGAGGGGGGTTTAGGTAGCTGAGAGACCAACTCACAAGACGAGATAGGGGAGGGGAGGGAGGACGCATTCATTCCATCCTCCACACACCAAACAGCTGAGCCGGGATGGCTCCGGCAACCAGGGAGAACAATCACTCGCTTAAAAAGGGCTTTGGCCGGCATGTTGAGGGGCGGAGACTTCATCATGCATACCCGGAGGGGGAAAGAAGGGAATGTGCTCACCGCAAATGATAAGTGGTCTTCAACAAAGGGACTATCCAAGGTCAAGTGACTTCAAAAGCCACTTCTCGGGAGAAGGCTATCTACTCAATGGCTCAAGCAAACCTAACAAGAAACCCCTGAAAGTGGGAGACTCACACTTGTCCAAGGAACCAATGACCGGGACTTCACCAAGACATCTGCTTACCATCAAAACAGCCATTTCATTAGGAAGCTAAAAAAACCAAGAAAACAACACAGAATGAGAGAAGCTATGGGTGGGGACTAAAAGGCTCCCAAATGAAAGCCTTAAAAACGCAAGGATACCAGCATACAAACATGTCTATACACATACGAAACACAACTCATGTATCTCTCACATCAGCGCTAAACTGTCCCCCATCTCTCGCTCTCGCTCTCTCCCTCCATCCATACCTACCAAACATACACTCCCTTCTAACCTATCTACCACATTAGGGAAAAAGGATCCAGAAACTCCCTCCGTGATCACAAACTCTAGAAAGAGAATGCTACCATATCCCTACTTTAAAGACAAGGCAACTCAACTCAAAACACGTGGACGGATGCCAAAAATCTCCTAGAAAATCGATAACAACTTCAGAAATACAACATATTCAACCTGAAAAAACAAACTTTCCGCAACTTTGCTCAACAGGCTACCTGCCATTCTTTGGGATGGTCTCCCTCACTTGACCAAAAGGGAAGTCATCAAACCCCCTTCCTGCCCTTTCAAACAACCCCGGGCACTTCCTCCTTCCAGATTCTGACAACAACTCCCCCCAGAGGCCAGACTCTCTCCCATTAGCATGCTAAATGACTCCGCCTTCCTCCACAATTGCAAAGGCTTGTGTTCACGGATAACATTATGAAACCCAAAGCTGGAAACCATTTAGGACACTTTCCAAAACTCAAACTGAGAAATCATACGCAAAGGACAGCACACACACTCTAAGATTCGGCATCCTCGTCCACATTCTTGCCAGCATTTCAGGAACTCTCTGCCTTATCACAAGTCTGCAGATGCAACACCGCTTTTCCTGACGACTTCAAATTTAAACGGGGCCACACACAACCAAAGGAACGGGTCCGAAAAAATCTATACATACCCAAAACACGCTAACACATACCTTTTACACGAACATCACAATTGGAAAACAAAAAGTGCTCTCCCCAATGGTGATTTCACCTCTTAGTTTAGACATTTTGGACTCAAAGAAGGAGATGGACATTGGGGACGTGGGACAAAGCCAACCACACACACCTCGCGGGTGGGTGGTCTACAAAGAAAAACATAAAACTTAGGTGGCTGCAGAGGACTTAACAATCAACATTCACAGGATCGCAACAATACAGACACTTCTGTTGTGCGCCACGAGGCCAGGGCTGCGCCCTCAGGGGGGGCAAACAAACGGAAATACAAAAATAATTGGAGATTTCACAAATACTTACTCTCATAGACAAAAGGACAATAGACACATTAACATACAAATGCCTCGTCCTCAGGGAAAACATTGCCCGAGGACTTGCATACCCAGCACCAACTCCTTGGCATTTCAAGCTTTGCCTTCGAAGACCATTCTTGCGGGGGGGGGGGGGGGGGGGGGGGGGGGGACTTTAGGGACTCCTTGCAGGTGCTAAAACACCTGGGATGTATGGGCTTCCAAGGGGAAGCCTGCAGAGGAGGGGGACAGGGGCCACAATGAGTGCAACCGGGGAAGATGGCTGACGGACATCACCTCCAAGAAGCACAAAACTCATTCCAGGGAAACAGCTTCGCAGGCTTCACATACAAATGCAATCACATCGTCGAAGAATACCACACTAGGACTAGGACTCTTCCAACTCACACATCATCCGATTTCATTTACGATTTTTAAAAAAAGCACTCCACACAAGCGGCTCCTGACAACATCTCAGGATGCTCGGCTCGTTTCCAACACACTTGCATGGAGGCAACCATGACCTACACAAAAAAGGCACAGGGTCGCCATGTGGCTCA
Source organism: Ia io (assembly GCA_025583905.1). Classification (NCBI taxonomy): domain Eukaryota; kingdom Metazoa; phylum Chordata; class Mammalia; order Chiroptera; family Vespertilionidae; genus Ia; species Ia io. Next base: position 52,086,196 of record JAJQQW010000021.1, on the reverse strand, counting down.
GGGGACGTGCAAAAAAACCAACACACCTTTTCCCTTACAAACACCTCACCTTGGGGGCGCTCACAGGATCCCACCTTTCACACACCCGCTACAAAGGGCCACATCCACTCTCACTGCCACGCCCGGATCCTGGCATCATACATCAAGAGGAAATCCCTCCATCAAAAATTAAACACAGCCTAACCGCTTTGGTTCAGTGGATAAGCGTCGGCCCTCGGACTCAAGGATCCCGCGTTCACTACCAGTCAAAGGCATGGACCTTGGGGGTGGGCACATAACCAGGAAGGTGAAGGAGGCGACTGATCGTTGCACTCTTATCGAGGTTTGTAACTTTCTATGCATTTCCCTTCTTTTCTGTAAAAAATCAATAAAATTAAAAAAAAAAACAACACTCATACACAGACATTTCTCTTCACCAAAGACTTGGCGCCACCTGCTGGGGAAGCTGGACAATGGCTTCACAACTGGAATCCTCTCAGCACCTTACACAGACAGAGTGGCTGGCACGCACGAAGGTTCCTGGGAAGAACGTTGCAAACACAGAGGGTTCGACTCTCCTACATCATTCCATGCCAAGCAACAGATGTTCAATACAAAGGCATGTTTTCTTTCAAAAAGTTCTTATTTTTATACAAGATGATTCACCCACGGAGTAAAACAAAATGAACTACCATGACAACCTTCGGTTTCAAAAAACATCGCTTCTCTTTCGTCTTTACACTTGACACATTTAGTGAATTGGGCCTTTGAGTTTCACAGGATTCTGAAAGTTCATCAACTGCGAGGTTTTCACATTTCACATACAGAAAACAACACATCAATCATACTTTATCAAATGAAATTTTCAAATCCAATGCCTAGGAATACCATGTGCATAAAACAAGAGCATGATGAGCAGGACAACGTGTGAATTTCCACTCACAGCGGATGGGAAGGAATGGTTTCCGTTTTACATCTTTTTTTTTAAGGTTTTTTTTTTTCTTACAGAGGAAGGGAGACAGATACAGACTTAGAAACATCAATCGGCTGCCTCCTGCACACCCCCCACCGGGGATGCGCCCGAAAACAAAGTACGTGAGGAGAAACCAAGATGGCGGCATAGGTTAAACACCTAACCTACAGCCTGGCACAACAATTTCAAAAATACAACTAAAAGTCAAAATGGACATCATCCAGAACCACAGGAAAGCTGGCTGACTGAAATGCCCACAACTAGAAGGAAAGAGAAAACCACAAGGAAAATCAGAGGAGCCGTAAAAGCCTGAGGTATGGAGACACGGGCGGAGACACGAACACGTACACGTGCGGGGAGGACGGAGCCAGAGAGGAAGGGGCGGCTGACGGCCTGGCCGGCATTCTCTAGCGGGAAGGAGATAAAAGCTCCAGATTGCGCTGAACCCCAGCTCTGACTACACTGAACCCCAGTTCCAGGTGAAACCCTGGGAAGCCAGGCTCATGCTGGGGGAATCTGGGCTGTGGGGCAGAAACACAGAGGAGCGGCGAAAGGCAGAGCTACGGAGGCGCGCACGTGAATGCGCACAGAGGACAGACTGTTGCCTGTGCTGCTGAATTGCCCTGGCGGGAAGGAGACAAAAGCTCCAGACCATGCTGAACCCCAGTTCCAACTGCACTGAACCCCAGTTCCGGGCAAGACCCTGAGAAGCCAGGCTCATACTGGGGGAATCTGGGCTATAAGGCAGAAATGCAGAGAAGCGGCGAAAGGCAGAGCACCGGAGGCGCGCACGGGAATGCACGCAGAGGATGGTCTGTTGACTGTGCCGCTGAATTGCCCTGGTGGGAAGGAGACAAAGGAGCCAGACTGCGCTGAGCCCCAGTTCCGACTACACTGAAACCCAGTTCCGGGCGAGAATCTGGGAGTCCAGATTCATTGGGGGAGAGAATAGACTGTTTGGCAGCAGGCGAAGCTCCAGGGCGCTTTTCTCTCAGAGGTGTTTGCAGGGAGTACAGAGGGACACTGAGACCCAGGAACCTCAGAGGGAGGGGCTGACGGGAAGCCAAGGCTGTAGGCTCCACCCTGAAACTCCGCCCCATCCAAGCTGAGCACAGAGGCTTTTACAATTTTGCAAGTCTAGTTGAATAAGGCTGTCTCCTGGTGCAGACACAGCTGATCCTCACAGCCAATTGGACTGGAGGTCAAATCCTCCCAGTGTACCAACAGCAATCAAGGCTTAACAACACCAAGACTGCACTCAGCCCACAAAGAGGGGTACCAAGAGCAACCACCTAGGGAGATTGGGGAAGCTGAGCTACCAACCCCTATAGCTCACTGACCACACAAAGCCACTCCATCAACATAGGGAGGCAGCCAAAAGGTGGAGACACCGAAGCAGGTCACGAATAGAAGGGATGAAGGAAAGTAAACTAATGGACAACACAGTGTTCAGGACCACATTTATAAGGTTACTTACAGCCTGGCACAACAATTTCAAAAATACAACTAAAAGTCAAAATGGACATCATCCAGAACCACAGGAAAGCTGGCTGACTGAAATGCCCACAACTAGAAGGAAAGAGAAAACCACAAGGAAAATCAGAGGAGCCGTAAAAGCCTGAGGTATGGAGACACGGGCGGAGACACGAACACGTACACGTGCGGGGAGGACGGAGCCAGAGAGGAAGGGGCGGCTGACGGCCTGGCCGGCATTCTCTAGCGGGAAGGAGATAAAAGCTCCAGATTGCGCTGAACCCCAGCTCTGACTACACTGAACCCCAGTTCCAGGTGAAACCCTGGGAAGCCAGGCTCATGCTGGGGGAATCTGGGCTGTGGGGCAGAAACACAGAGGAGCGGCGAAAGGCAGAGCTACGGAGGCGCGCACGTGAATGCGCACAGAGGACAGACTGTTGCCTGTGCTGCTGAATTGCCCCCTGGCGGGAAGGAGACAAAAGCTCCAGACCATGCTGAACCCCAGTTCCAACTGCACTGAACCCCAGTTCCGGGCAAGACCCTGAGAAGCCAGGCTCATACTGGGGGAATCTGGGCTATAAGGCAGAAATGCAGAGAAGCGGCGAAAGGCAGAGCACCGGAGGCGCGCACGGGAATGCACGCAGAGGATGGTCTGTTGACTGTGCCGCTGAATTGCCCTGGTGGGAAGGAGACAAAGGAGCCAGACTGCGCTGAGCCCCCAGTTCCGACTACACTGAAACCCAGTTCCGGGCGAGAATCTGGGAGTCCAGATTCATTGGGGGAGAGAATAGACTGTTTGGCAGCAGGCGAAGCTCCAGGGCGCTTTTCTCTCAGAGGTGTTTGCAGGGAGTACAGAGGGACACTGAGACCCAGGAACCTCAGAGGGAGGGGCTGACGGGAAGCCAAGGCTGTAGGCTCCACCCTGAAACTCCGCCCCATCCAAGCTGAGCACAGAGGCTTTTACAATTTTGCAAGTCTAGTTGAATAAGGCTGTCTCCTGGTGCAGACACAGCTGATCCTCACAGCCAATTGGACTGGAGGTCAAATCCTCCCAGTGTACCAACAGCAATCAAGGCTTAACAACACCAAGACTGCACTCAGCCCACAAAGAGGGGTACCAAGAGCAACCACCTAGGGAGATTGGGGAAGCTGAGCTACCAACCCCTATAGCTCACTGACCACACAAAGCCACTCCATCAACATAGGGAGGCAGCCAAAAGGTGGAGACACCGAAGCAGGTCACGAATAGAAGGGATGAAGGAAAGTAAACTAATGGACAACACAGTGTTCAGGACCACATTTATAAGGTTACTTAAGAATCTTCTGGAGGACCAAGATGGCGGCATAGGGCAGACGCCTGATTGTTGCCTACCACAACAATTTTGAAACTACAACTGGAAAACAGAGCAGACACCATCCAGAATAATGGCCAGAGGAATTCCTGAGAAGGAATTGACCGATGGGAGTTGGGATCGGGAAGACGGGGACCCGCTGGGTCCCAGATCCAGGTGCGCTCGCCCGGCGACTGGTCGCCACTGCAGACCCGAGTGCTGCCGCAGCGACCTCAGACCAGCCCGCCGCTGCACACCGGGCGCACTGGAGCTTCGCCGAGCCCACTGCCCAGCGAGTTGCGCAGCAGCCACCCCAGAGCTTTGAGAAAATGACCGAAGGAATTGCTGAGAGGGAATTGACCGACAGGAATTGGGATCAAGAAGATGAAGCCCCACTGGGTCCCTGCCCCGGCCAGCGGGGTCTTCTAACGGGGGTACCAAGGTGGCACACCTAAGAGAATGAGAGACAGACAAGAGACACAAAGAATGGAGGCAAAACAAACGGGTTTCTGCTCAAGCCTCCAATTTTATTTTTTACAGCGTTCCTTATATGTGGTTTCTAGAAGGGGAGATGCCTAGGAGGGGTGGGGGCTGAGCGGGTCAGGTGGGCTTAGATAATTTGGCTAAAGTCGTAAAGGGTGCTAACTATAGATAAAGGATGTGGCGGTTGAAGGCAGCTATGCAAAGAATGTTTTGTCCTTAGGCATAAGGAAGTAAGTCCATGGTGAGGACCAAGTTTCCATGAAGTTCTATTTCATTAGCTTACTGAAATAATGTTAGAATTACTTTGTGATTGACTCTTGGCTCCTGACAGGTCCCGGGTCCAGGCGAGGCCACACGCCCCTGGATCCGGGTGAGGCTGGGTCCCGGGTCCGGGTGAGGCCGTGCCCCTGGGTCTGGGAGAAGCCACGTGCCCCTGGGTCCGGGTGTAGCTGGATCCCGGGTCCGGGTGAGGCCGTGCGCCCCTGGATCCGGGTGAGGTTGGGTCCCGGGTCCAGATGAGGCCATGCCCCGGGTCCGGGTAAAGCTGGATCCTGGGACCGGGTGAGGTTGGGTCCCAGGTCCAGGAGAGGCCACGTGCCCCAGGGTCCAGGTGAAGCTGGATCCCGGGTCCTGGTGAGGCTGTGCGCCCCTGGATCCAGGTGAGGCCATGCACCCCGGGGCCCAGGTGATGCTGGGTCCCAGGTCCGGGTGAGGCCGCACGCCCCTGAGTACGGGTGAAGCCACACCCCTGGGTCCAGGCGAGACCAAACCAGAGGGAGTCGGACCTGCATTACCACCATTTGTCCACCATCCAGAGCTGAAAAGTCAGTGCCGACATGTACACATAAGGAACTGGTGGACATTGAAATTGGGTCTCAAAAGAACTGTTGGTCCAGCCGAAACCGGTTTGGCTCAGTGGATAGAGCGTCGGCCTGCGGACTCAAGGGTCCCGGGTTCGATTCCGGTCAAGGGCATGTACCTTGGTTGCGGGCACATCCCCAGTAGGGGGTGTGCAGGAGGCAGCTGATCGATGTTTCTCTCTCATCGATGTTTCTGACTCTCTATCCCTCTCTCTTCCTCTCTGTAAAAAATCAATAAAATATATTAAAAAAAAAAAAAAAAGAACTGTTGGTCCTGAAAGAAACTTACTACAGACTGATTCATTTGCCTGTCAGCATAACTATTATTGCTCGTCTCACATTCGGTTCTTATAAGTATATTTCTAGGAACACATGATCTCACTCATCTAGGGAAAATGATGAACAACATGGACTGATGAACAAGAACAGACCCAGAAACAAGGAGGCATCGATCGGACTGTCGGGCCTCAGAGGGAGGGTAGGGGAGGGTGGGGGGAGGGGGGAGAGATCAACCAAAACACTTGTGTGCATGCATACGAGCCTAACCAATGGTGAAGGACAACAGGGGGGTGGGGGCATCCGTGGGGAGGGGTGGGGGATGGGAATGGGGGGATGAGGACAAATATGTGACACCTTAATCAATAAAGAAATTTTTAAAAATAAATAAATAAATAAATAAATAATAAAATAAAATAATAAAAGCCGATATATCTAATCCCATCATTAGAAAATCCCATATATTGATCCTATCAATAAAATCCCATCACCCTAAACCCATCAACATAATCCCATCAACCGAATCGCATCACCATAAAGCCATCAACCTAACCCCATCAGCATGAACCCATCAACCTAATCTAAATGATGGATGGGGACAAATAATGGGGCCAGGTGATGATGGGGCCAAATGATGGTGCCATATGATGGTGCCATATGTAGTACCTTATGATGGTGCCAAAAGATGGTGCAATATGATGGTGTCATATGATGGTGCGATATGATGGTGTCATATGATGGTGTGATATGATGGTCCCATATGATGGTGCCATATGACAGTGCCAAATGATGGGAGCATATGATCGTGCCAAATGTTGGGGCCAGGTGATGGGGCCAAGTATAGTTTTTCAACTGATTTTTAGAGACACTGGAAGCGGGAGGGTGACAGAGAGAGCAAGATGGTTTGTTTGCCTCCTGCACACTCCACAACCAGGACAGGGATCGAGCCTGCAACCCAGGCACATGCTCGGGCCCGAGAATCAAACCTGAGACTCTTCGATGTACAGGACGATGCTCTAACCACTGATCCACACCAACCAAGGCCAACACCATTTTTAAAAATAACTTAGGGACTGTGCACAGGGGCACAGTACATCGGGGTGGTCCTGCATCACAAGACTCCATCGAGGTGACAGCCCCAGCCTGCTCCCAGCCGGATGGGAGCGCCTCCTCGGCTCCACCAGGGGGAAGGCTGCTTCACCCCAACCTGGGCTCTCGCTCAGGTCTCCCGGAGCCAGCAGGCCACCAGGGCCAGAGGAAGCCACGGCTCGGGTGTCCAGCGCGGGAACTCGGTGAGTGTCGGCTGCCCACAGTCAGCTCGCTTGCCCTCAACTTTCCTCCTGCCCACGGTCATGTCCTCACGGGAAGCCCAGGGATGCCCCATCTCCGCCCCATCCGGACCTGGGAGGACAGCCCAAAAGTCGGGGACAAAGTCCTTTTCAGGAGAGCGACTCAGGAACACTCTGGGAGCTTCGCAGGGTCTGGAACTTACCTCCGGGTCCACCTGGGAGGCATTGGCAGTCCTTAAAACGGATGCGAAGCCTGAAGTTCCCTTTCGGGGACACCTGACACCGGGTGGACCATCACCTGGTCGCAGGCCCTCCGGCAGCCGGTGCGGGAGCATGGGGCCATGTCACCGGATGGTGAACAACACCCGGGCATCCCGGGAGGCATGCGGACTCACCCGGGAAGGGGTTCTGTAGGATTTGCCACTGGAGGTGTGGGCATCTACCTGACACTGAGCCTTCAGTGGGGCCCAGTGGCCTGTGTGATCTCAGATTCAAAGGGTGAATACAGTGACCAGGTGACGGAGGAAGGAACAGGCAGCACAACTGGGCGTGGCATGTGCAAAGGCCCTGAGGCACAGCAAGCCAGAAAAAAAGGCAAGTGGCCTGTCACGTGACGGGTGTGTGGAAGACAGGACAGAAACCAGACCCCACTGGAGAGTTTTGCTTTATCCCAAAGTCAACAGGAAACCGTGGAAAGGTTTGGGCAAAGAGAGAACTGGGGTTGGAGCGATGTAGGCTGATCGCCTTAAGTCCCCACCAGAGACACGGCCCATCGCTGGAGACGTAACGGTCCAGATGGACCAACGGAAACAAACTACGGGGGGGGGGGGGGGGGGGGGGGGTGACACGTGACAATGCCTGCGATGTATCTGGAGAGCGCCGTGGCCGTGACCACGTGTGAACACAGTGCAAAACACACTCGTGGTAAATGTCCAGTGCCCACGTTGAAAAACAGCACAAAGAAGCAGGTGCAGCTGCGATGAACACTGCACTGAAACCTCGCCTCCCACACTTACGGCGTCTCGGTGGGGACGGCTCACCACGACTCCCGCCCACAGCCAAAGAGCCCCTCACGCAGACGCCACTCCAACCACGAGGGACAGGAGATCGCGGTCCAGAGGCCGCGCCCCAGTACGGTGACCCTGAGGTGGTCGGAGCCCACGGCACCCTCACGGCTGGGCTCACCGCCCTGGCGGCGCCCCTGCTCCCCCCGCCCGCTCCGGCCTCCTGGGCGCCCTCCCTCGGCTCCCCAAGCACGAACCCCTCAGGCCCGGGAGCCCACGCTGAGCCTCCACCAGGTCCCCCACGCACAGGCTATTTGGAACCGTGCAGAGCAGTGCGGCGCGTGTTCTTGGGGAAACGCAAGGCGTGGGCTGCTGAGGACACGCTGAGATAAACACCAAGTTCAGGGTGGGGGGCCAGCAGAGCGGGGGCGGGAAAGGGTACCTGTGAGAAGGCGTCCAGAGGGTCTCCGCGGTTTGAAGCATTTCCCCTGTTCCCCGGGGGTCCACCTGAAGATCTGCCGTCTGTCTTCCCTGAGCTCTGAACTAGGGGTTCCCCCTGGAGGGAGGAAGCAGGAGGGAGCTGTGGTTCTGTGGCCAAGGGGCTGGGGAGGTGGCCCTGGGCGACCACATCAACCTAATCCCATCAACATAAACCCATCACCCTAAACCCATCACCCCATAACTCTAACCCTAACCCTCTAACCCTCACTCTCTAACCCTAACCTTAACCCTAAACCCTAACCATAACAAAAGCTAAAGAATCATTAACTTCCATTCGAATTGGTAATGGATTTTATTACCATGAGCTGTGTCAGGAGCCAAGAGTCAATCACGAATTAATTCTCACATTAGTTCAGTGAACTAATGAAATAGAACCTCAGGGAAACTTGGTCCTCGCCAGACTTCCTTCCTCGTGCCTGAGGACAAAACGTTCTTAGCATAGCTGCCCTTCAACCGCCACATCCTTTATCTATAGTCAGCACCATTTACGACTTTAGCCAAATTATCTAAGCCCACCTGACCCGCTCAGCCCCCACCCCTCCTAGGCATCTCCCCTTCTAGAAACCACATATAAGGAACGTTGTAAAAAATAAAATTGGAGGCTTGATCAGAACACTGTCTTGCCTCCATTCTTTCGTGTCCCTTGTTTGTCTCATTCTTTTAGGGTGTCTCTTCGTTCCCCCGTTGTTGTCCCGCGGGTCGGGACAGAGCTGGCATTATGTTCCTCACTGAAGTTCATGAATCTTCTCCTGAACGGCACTGATCCGAGGGATACACAGATGACCACAGCCTCCCCGTAAGGGTGAATGTTTCTCTCTCTCTCTCCTCTCTCTCTCTCTCTCTCTCTCCCTCCCTCCCTCCCTCCCTCCCTCCCTCCCCCACCTCCCTTCCACTCTCTCTAACATCAATGGAAAAATATCCTCCATGAGTATGAATGAAACAAAACACAAAAACAAGTCTCCAGAGCCTCTGACACCAAGACACACAGATGCCTCTGGGCAGCAGGACTGACAGAACAGAGCTGGTGGGAACCCCTCTCAGAAACATCCCCACCAATCCACCCCTTGGGATGACGTGACGCCTCCCACACCCCCACTGGCCAGAGGCTGTGCAGATCTGGGGTCAGTCCCAGAACTGCCTCCCTTGAAGGACAGACTTCTGACTCCTGCTCAACCCCTCAGACACTGGGGCAGGAGGAAGGGAGGACAGACACAAGGAAACCAGCTTGGCTCTCAGTTCCTGTTTGCCACGGACTCCTCAGTGCAATACTCACTGCGGGTCGTGCAGCAGATAGAAGCAGCCTCGCTTTCTGCTCGTGTCCTCGAGAACCCAGGCCGCTTCTACTTCTGCCAACCCCGGCTTCCCACTCACCCAACACCCTCCCAACACCTAGTTGGCCCCGCGGGCACGCACTGTTTCTTTCTCATCGGACAGGGCCTAAAGAGGCCCTTTGACGTCGTTATGTGAACAGGCTCCTCGCTGCACCTTTGAGGAGGACGTCCTGCCTGAACCTCAGCCCAGCAGGGGCCCCCCTCTCTGGGGCCAAGGCAGGAAGAGGTGTAGAACCCAGAGCCGTAGAACCCAGAGCCGTGACTTCATTCCATCCAGGAACAGAATGATTGCCGCCTGCCAGCCTCGCTGATTTTCTGTTGTTGTTTCTGGGTAGTGGTCACAGGGCTTTAGCTGGAATTTCAGCACCTGGGACAGAGGCATGGCGTGTTGTTCCTTAAATGGCCACAGGGAGGAAGCAGAGGATCATTTTTGCGCAAGAATTGGCTGACAGGTCTAGTAGGTAAGTATATTGTTCCATACACAGACATGTACACGTACAGTATAATCAGTAACTTACTTAAAGGAAAATAAAAGCGTTTATGCCACAAACCAGTGTATAAGTTTTTATACTTATACATGCTCTATTTTTACATTCCAATAAATCACAATATAAGGATTGCTTGTTCTTAGCACATTTCTACAGGATTATTTCATCTTTCATTCTGAAGGAGACAGACTACTAGTAGGTATCAAGCAGTATCCTTTGAGTTACAAGAACTCTTTTCAAAACCACTGTGTTTCCATATTTTTTTTTCATTCGGAAAAAAAAAAAAAGGTGTTTACAACTAATTTACTAGCAGGAAAAAGTACTTAGTAATAATAGCCTATGGACAGTAGAGGCAACTGCCTTGTTCAGAAGGAAGTCCCTAAGCTGCCAACTACAGGCCAACCTTTATAGTCCAAACTCAATATTAGGTTTAGCCCTGACCGGTTTGGCTCAGTGGATAGAATGTCGGCCTGCGGGCCTAAGGGTCACAGGTTCCATTCCGGTCAAGGGCATGTACCTTGGTTGTGGGCACATCCCCAGTAGGGAGCGTGCAAGAGGCAGCTGAATTGATGTTTCTCTCTCATCGATGTTTCTAACTCTGTCCCTCTCCTTTCCTCTCTGTAAAAAATCAATAAAATATTTTTTAAATAAATAAATATATTAGGTTTAAACTGTACTTGAGTCAATAATCTATCTATATAAAAGCACAGCGACCGACCTGATGAATGACCACAACTACCAGTTGATGAGTAGCTATGACGTGCACTGACCACCGGGGAGCAGACAATCAACACAAGACTTGCTCCCTGATGGTCAGAGTGCTCCTACAGTGGAACGCTGCTCAGCTGACCAGGATGAGTGGTGCTCTCACAGAGGGCCAATCCTCTCAGACCACACACCCTGCCAGTGCAAAAATCCATGCACTGGGCCTCTAGTAATAATAATAATAATGATAATAGTAATAATAATAAATAGAGAGAACATAGAGAAATGACAGAGAACATAAAAGAAAACCAAGGAAAGAACAGAGAAAGACAAATGACAGAGAGACCAAAAAGAGAAAATAGAAAACAGGGAATCGAATGGGAACAAAGAGAACAGAGGAAACAGAGAGATGATAGAGAAGACAGAACAGACACAGTAACTGCTTACATGGGCCTCGTGGGTTGCACAGCTCACCTCCTGATGGAGCTGGGCCCTAGATTCTTCCATCAAAAATGTCTCACTATAACCCTAACTGGTTTGGCTCGATGGATAGAGCATTGGCCTGCGGACTGAAGGGTCCCAGGTTCAATTCTGGCCAAGGGCGCATGCCTTGGTTTTGTGGGCTCGATCCAGTGGGAGGCGTGTGGGAGGCAGCCAATCAATGATTCTCTCATCATTGATGTTTCTGTCTTTCTCTCCCTCTCTTTTTCTCTCTAAAATCAATAAAATATATATATTTTTTAAATGTCTCACTGTCTGCATTCCCTCAGAACCAACTTGCTCAGAATCACTGTCAGTACCAATGTATACAGGACTTTGGTCACCTCTAAAGACAGTAAGGTTATTTAATAGTAAAAACCTGGATTGAGCCCTAGCCAGTTTAGCTCAGTGGCTGGAGCATCAGCCCACAGACTGAAGGATCCCAGGTTCGATTCCAGTCAATGGCACATACCTTGTTTGCAGGACTCCTGGCCCTGTTTGGGGTGAGTGTGAGAGGAAACCAATAAATATGTCTCTCTCACATCACAGTTTCTCTTCCTGTTTCTACCTCTTTCTTTCACTCTCTCTAAAGAAATCAATGGAGAAAATATCCTTAAGTGAGGATTTTTAAAAACTGGGTTGATTGGTGCACTGACCAGTTTGGCTCAGTGATTTGAGCATCGGCCCAAGCACTGAAGAGTCATGGGTTAGATCTCTGTTCAAGGGCACATACCTGGATTTCAGGTTCCATGTCTGGCCCTGGAGGGGGCACCTGCAGAAGGCAAACAAAAGATGTATCTCTTTCTCCTCCTTTCCGCTTTCTCTAAAAATCAATGGGGAAAATATCCTTGGGTGAGGAGTAGTAAACAAAAAAGAAGCTGGTCCAATGGATATGGGGTTTTTTTTTTCTGAGCATTTCTATTTTTACCTGATGCCCTAAGAATAAAGTTTACGTCACTTCTCATGTGTCCAATTGATAACATTCTGTTACATTAACCCTTTGCACTCGCTTGCTTTTTTCTCGATTCCTTTATTATAATGCTAACCATGTCGAGTCACACTCGACATCCGAGTGCAAAAGGTTAATCACTAGAGGCCCAGAGCACAAAATACGTGCACAGGTAGGAGTAGGGTCCCTAGCGGCTGACAGCCAGGGTCTCCCTTCCATCACTGCCTGCTGCCAGCTGGGGCCTTCCTTCTTTTCGTGCTGCCCCTGGTGGTGAGGGCATGTGACAGCAAGCAGTCGAGCTCCAGGTTGAAGTTCTGCCCGAGGAGACATTGTGCATATTAGGCTTTCATATATATAGACTAGAGGCCTGGTGCACGGCGGGGATATCCCTAGGTCCCTCCCAACTGCCCTCCCCTGCTGGCCATCTTATGGCAGCCATCTTGTGTTCACATGGGGGAGGCCATCTTGTGTGTTGGAGTGATGGTCAATTTGCATATTATTCTTTTATTACATAGGATGTTTACTATGAAGTGACTGATTACTTAACATTCCTATGTTATGATTGTGATAATGTGTTACATATTTAAGTATTTTATAATATTCCTAATAACATTTCTACAAATACCCTTTGATTCAATACTTAAGTATAAAATTCACTGTGTTGATAATAAATTGTTTTTATTTCTCAAAAAAAGAACAGTAACTATGTGACACAGTATATTTTGAAATATGGGAATTTTCCTGCTGGAATGGAGCTTTGGATGAAAATTGGACACTGGGTGGTCAAGGAGTTATTCTGATAAGGAAGGCAGCCTGGGCCACTGGATTTATACAGAATTTCTGTTGGGTCATTTTTAAATTTAAACCTACTACTTTTCATGCATTCTTTTGAGGATTATTTAAATTATCTACAGGACATACTTTTGGCTAGTGTTTTTTAGTAAAGAGGACAATGATACAACATTCCAAATGACACCAAAAAAAAAAAGTGTTTTTCCAGGAGCCTTGCCCAGACCCTGATCTCTATGACTAGTCCGTCTTTCCTTTCCACATGTCTACTGCATGTTTTTTTAAAAAAACACAATTTCTTTTCAATGATGCATTTATCACACTCAGTATTTAGGATTATTCTTGGTTAAAATTCATTAGAACTACATTACTAAGTTTTCATTTCTTTTATGAATTACCATATATCCTCACTCATTTTTAAAGTTGTATAATATTCCACAGTATGAGCAACCCATGATTTAACAAATTCTCTTCTGCAGAAAAAAAATTTTTTAATTGTATGTCATTATAAAATGTTAGTTAAAATATATTAAACATAGAGTGAGTGCCAAAGCCTTACTGGAACAAGTCCCGGCCCATAAACGTGTCTCCTGCACAGCAACTCTTCCTTTATAGACACAGCGGGTCCTCACAGCCAATTGGCCTGGAGGAAAATTTCTCCCAGTGACACCAACAACAATCAAGACTTAACTACACAAACGAGGACCAAGATGGAGGCATAGGGCGGACGCCTGATTGTTGCCTACCACAACAATTTTGAAACTACAACGGGAAAACAGAGCAGACAACATCCAGAACCACCGGAGGGCTGGCTGAGCGGATGTTCTACAACTAGAATAAAAGAGAGGGGTACGCGGGATGATGCTGATGCCGGTGACCCAAAGATCACACTTTAAGAACTACAGCTCTGGTGACACAATGGCGGCCTGGAACGTGCTCGGCGCAGTTCCCCCGGTGGTCTCCGGCTGAGGGGACGGCTCCACTCGCTGCCAAGCACGAACAGACGAGCCCTTGGGAGACATGGGGTGGGAGACCCCGTGCTTGCTGACCTCCGGGTCCTTCGAGAATCTCAGCGCCCCAGAAGCATCCAAGTGCACACGCCCAGCGACCGGCCGCCGCTGCAGACCCGAGCGCTGACGCAGCGACCCCGGACCAGTCCGCCACCGCGCACCAGGCGCACCGAAGCTTCGCCAAGCCCGCTGCCCGGCAAGTTCCGCGGCAGCCACCCCGGAGCTTTGAGAAAATGACCAGGGGAATTGCTGAGAAGGAATTGACAGATGAGAGTTGGGATCGGGAAGACGAGGCCCCCCTGGGTTCTGGATCCAGGAGCGCTCGCCCGGCGACTGGTCACCGCTGCAGACCCGAGTGCCGCCGCAACGACCTTGGACCAACTCGCCGCCGCGCACCGGGTGCACCGGAGCTTTGCCAAGCCTGCTGCCCAACAAATTCCACGGCAGCCGCCCCGGAGCTTTGAGAAAACGGCCGAAGGAATTGCTGAGAGGGAATTGACAGACAGGAATTGGGATCAAGAAGACGAAGCCCCTCTGGGTCCCAGGTCTGGGTGAGGCCACACACCCCTGGGTCCGGGCGAGGCTGGGACCCGGGTGAGGGTGAGGCTGAGTCCCAGGTCCGGGTGAAGCTGTGCGCCCCTGGGTCTGGGCGAGGCTACGCGCCCCTGGATCCGGGTGAAGCCGCACGCCCCTGGGCCCGGGTGAGACTACACACCCCTGGGTCTGGGGGAGGCCTCACGCCCCTGGGTCTGGGTAAGGCTGGGTCCCGGGTCCGGGTGAGGCTGCGCCCCTGGGTCCGGGTGAGGCCATGCGCCCCTGGGTCCGGGTGAGGCCACGCGCCCCTGGGTCCGGGTGAAACTGGATCCCGGGTCCGGGTGAGGCCGTGCGCCCCTGGGCCCAGGTGAGGCTGGGTCACGGGTCCGGGCGAGGCCGCACGCCCCTGGGTCCAGGTGAAGCTAGATCCCGGGTCCGGGTGAGGCCGTGCGCCCCTGGATCCGGGTGAGGCTGGGTCCTGGGTCTGGGTGAGACCACACCCCTGGGTCTGGGACAGGCCACGCGCCCCTGGGTCCGGATGAGGCTGGGTCCTTGGCCCGGGTGAGGCCATGCACCCCTGTGTCCAGGTGAGGCTGTGCACCCCTGGATCCGGGTGAGGCTGGGTCCCGGGTCCGGGTGAGGCCACGCGCCCCTGAGTTCGGGTGAAGCCACGCCCCTGGGTCCGGGCGAGACCAAACCAGAGGGAGTCGGACCTGCATTACCTCCATTTGTCCACCATCCAGAGCTGAAAAGTCAGTGCCGACATGTACACATAAGGAACTGGTGGACATTGAAATTGGGTCTCAAAAGAACTGTTGGTCCAGAAGGAAACTCACTACAGACTGATTTATTTGCCTGTCAGCATAACTATTATTGCTCATCTCACATTCGGTTCTTATAAGTATATTTCTAGTAACACATGATCTCGCTCATCTAGGGGAAATGATGAACAACATAGACTGATGAACAAGAACACACCCAGAAACAAGGAGGCATCGATCGGACTGTCGGGCCTCCGAGGGAGGGTAGGGGAAGGTTGGGGGAGGGGGGAGAGATCAACCAAAACACTTGTGTGCATGCATACGAGCCTAACCAATGGTTAAGGACAACAGGGGGGTGGGGGCATCCGTGGGGAGGGGTGGGGGATGGGAATGGGGGGATGAGGACAAATATGTGACACCTTAATCAATAAAGAAATTTTAAAAAAAAGAATAGCTATTAATGCTATGGGTTCATTTTTTTTTTAAATATATTTTATTGATTTTTTACAGAGAGGAAAGGAGAGGGACAGAGAGCTAGAAACATCGATGAGAGAGAAACATCGACCAGCTGCCTCCTGCACACCCCCCACCAGGGATGTGCCCGCAACCAATGTACATGCCCTTGACCAGAATCGAACCCGGGACCTTTCAGTCCGCAGACCGACGCTCTATCCACTGAGCCAAACCGGTTTTGGCTATGGGTTCATTTTTTAACCTTTTACACTCGGATGTCGAGATTAAAATTACTCTTTGAATGTATCAATAATTTGAAATATAAAAAAATCCAAACAAATAAGTATGTATGAAAAGAAACTCCAGTTTTTTATTCTACTGCCACACTTTGTAAAATCTGGGGTATTTAAAAAATTAAATCCCAAGTAGAATAAAGGAATCAAGAAAAAAGCAAGCGAGTGAAAAGGGTTAAAAATATTTATAGATTTTTAGAGAAACATTGATTTGTTGTTTCACATATTCATGCATTCATTGATTGATTCTTTTTTTATTTATTTTTTTAAATTTCTTTATTGATTATGGTGTTACATATTTGTCCTCATCCCCCCATTCCCATCCCACACCCCTCCCCACGGATGCCTCAACCCCCTGTTGAACTTAACCATTGGTTAGGCTCATATGCACGCACACAAGTCCTTTGGTTGATCTCTCCCCACTACCCCCACCCTCCCCTATCCTCCCTCTGAGGCCCGATAGTCCGATCGATGCCTCCTTGTTTCTGGTTCTGTTCTTGTTCATCAGTCTATGTTGTTCATCATTTCCCCTAGATGAGCGAGATCATGTGTCACTAGAGATATACTTATAAGAACTGAATGTGAGACGAGCAATAATAGTTATGCTGATAGGCAAATGAATCAGTCTGTAGTGAGTTTCTTCCTGGACCAACAGTTCTTTTGAGACCCAATATCAATGTCCACCAGTTCCTTATGTGTACATGTCGGTACTGACCCCTCAGCTCTAGATGGTGGACAAATGGTGGTAATGCAGGTCCGACACCTTCTGGTTTGGTCTCGGCCAGACCCAGGGGCACGGCTTCACCCGAACTCAGGGGCGCGTGGCCTCACCTGGACCCAGGTGCGCACGGCCTCACCCAGACCCGGGACCCAGCCTCACCCAGATCCAGGGGCACACGGCCTCACCCGGACCCGGGATGCTCCAGCTTCACCCGGACCCAGGGGTGCGTGGCCTCACCCGGACCCAGGGGCGCGTGGCCTCCCCCAGACCCAGGGGCGCGTGGCCTCACCCAGGCCCGGGACCCAGCCTCACCCGGATCCAGGGGCACACAACCTCACACAGACCCATTGATTGATTCTTGTATATGCCCTGATCTGGGATTGAACCCGCAACCATGGCATATTGGGATGATGCTCTAACCAAATGAAATACTTGGCTAGTGCCATGGATTCATTAACAATTAAAATATATATATATATATATATATATATATATATATATATATATATATATATATATATATTAAACATAATTTCATACACAGGGAGGAATTACTAGGGAGATATTTTTAAAGTTTCCTTTTAAATTATATTTATTAATTTGAGAGACAGAGAGAGAGAAACATCAATTTGTTGTTCCACTTACTTATGCATTCAGTGACTGCTTCTTGTATGTGCCCTGACCAGAGATCAAACCTGATACAGAGGCCTGTGGGGATGGTGCTCTAACCAACTGAGCTACCCTGCCAGGGCCACTATTTGAAAAGTGGAATAACTGAGTCAGAGGGTTTGAGGGTGTTACTTCTGGATGACGGTTCTCAAAAGGATCACAGGAGAGGTTCCCCCAGTATCTCAGAACAGGGACCTTGCAGCTGCTGGCCATCAGCCCCAGAAGCTTTGTGAATCCTCTCGGGGTCCCTACATGAGCCCCAAACAATGACCTTAAACATAAAACCATCCATTATTTCACCAGCAAACAATGGGTTTGTTCAGAAACAGAAAAGAATTGCAATGTAGGCCCTAACTTGTTCGGCTCAGTGGATTGAGCATCGTCCTGTGGACTGAAGGGTCCCAGGTTCAATTCCAGTCAAGGGCATGTACCTTGGTTGCGGGCACATCCCCAGTAGGGAGTGTGCAGAAGGCAGCTGACCAATGTTTTTCACTCTCTATCCCTCTCCCTTCCTCTCTGTAAAAATTCAATAAAATATATATTTTTTAAAAGAATTGCAATTTAGGACAAACAAATGATAGTACAAGTCATAGGCAAGTTCCACAGTAAAGGAGAGGAGCATTGTTTATGGGGAGAAATGGGTCGATTTGAAGGAAAGTCCATTGGAGACACAGGCCACTTCAGGGTGATAATGTGTCTCAAAGGCTGAGTTGCTGGGGGTCTGTTTGTCCTGGGAGACACCCTGCACTTTTTTTTTTTCTTAATTAATCCTCAGGAGAGGATATCCCCACCCTCAATTGCTTTTCAGAGAGAGAGTGGAAGGGAGAGAGGGAGAGAGGGAGAGAGGGAGAGAGGGAGGACGGGGAGGGAGGGAGGGAGGGAGGGAGGGAGGGAGGGAGGGAGGGAGGGAGGGGAATAAGAGAGAGAGAGAGAGAGAGAGAGAGAGAAAAAGAGAGAGAGAGAAGGATCCATCTTATATAAAAACTATTTGAAATTTTAATCTAATTTGGCTTCTATAAATGTTTGCTTGCTTAAATAATAAGGAAAATAAGACTACTCCCACTTCAGAGAGGCCATTAAATCTTCCCTGGAAGAAGTTATCAGTGCTGGCACCAGGCCAGGCCTTTGGTTGAGGTCTCAAGGCCCCAGCAGGTAGGGGCTCTTTAAGAACTTGCAAATGGGGCTAGAAACACCCCATATTTGGGAGACAAAGAAGGTAAAAACATATAAATAGGGAAAGTTCCTCCATGTTGGGGCCCAGAATTTGACAGACATTTTCCTCTGGGCCCGTGCGTAATAATAATAATAAATGTAACTCCATCTCTCTAAGCCAGGCGTCCTCAAACTACGGCCTGCGGGCAACATGCGGGTGTTTTTGCCGTTTTGTTTTTTTACTTCAAAATAAGATATGTGCAGCCCTGGCCAGCTTGGCTCAGTGGATAGAGCGTCAGCCTATGGACTGAGGGGTCCCGGGTTCGATTCCGGCCAAAGGCACATGCCTTGGTTGCGGGCTCGATCCCCAGTGGGGGGTGTGCAGGAGGCAGCCAATCAATGATTCTCTCTCATCATTGGTGTTTCTATCTCTCTCTCCTTCTCCCTTCCTCTCTGAAATCAATAAAGAAATATATATTTTAAAAAAAATAAAATATGTGCAGTGTGCACAGGAATTTGTTCATAGTTTTTTTTAAACTATAGTCCGGCCCTCCAACGGTCTGAGGGACAGTGAACTGGCCCCCTGTTTAAAAAGTTTGAGGACCCCTGCTCTAAGCATTCCTTGGTTCTTCTCTGGTTTTCTGTAACAAAAATAGAGAGCAAGAAACATCGAGGACATGAGAGAGACAAATTGATTGGTTGCCTCCCACACACCCTCACACCTGAGGAGGAGCGAACCCGCCACCCAGGTCTGTGCCCTTGACACACACACACACACACACACACACACACACACACACACACACACCCCGGCAAGGCTCTAACCACTGAGTACACCGGCCAGGGCTGCACCCCTTCCTATGGGGCCTGTAATGGGCTTTGTTCTCTGCACCGCACCCCTCTTCTGACTCTCCACCTCCAAGTTAGTGAGGTTTTCCTTTATTACATTTCACAGCAATGACTCCAGCAGCTGGCTTATTTCCAACACATGGAAGTGACCTTGTATTTCTGGGACCAAAACTAGGCGAGGGCCACACACTTCCCATTTTACCTTCTTAAAGCGGGTCGCAGGTCAACCGACCCTCCTCTGTGCACCCTCTTTACATCGATGTCTTCTTTTTGTGCAAAATACTTGCACTCTTTTGTGTGTGTGTGTGTGTGTGTGTGTGTGTGTGTGTGTGTGTGTGTGTGGTTTGGCTTTGTTTGGTTTTATCTGTGTCTTATTTCTTTTTTTAACATATTTTTATTGATTTCACAGAGGAAGGAAGAGGAAGAGAAACAGAAATATCAATGATGAGAGAGAATCATTGATCGGCTGCCTCCTGCAGCATGAGTCCTTGACAGAAATCGAACCCGGGACCTTCCCGCTGACGCTCTATCCACTTAGCCAAACCGGCTAGGGCTGTGTCTTATTTCTGAAGCCTTTTTATACCTGCATTACTTGAATATGCCTCTTACTCACCAGGTCACTTCTTTGGGATTTAAAGTTCTCCCGGTGGCTTTCCTATTTCCTTCTTGTTTCCTTTGTTCTGGTTGAGTCTCGGACCCTGTGGAGCGAACCGTCTAGTCGGAATCACCGTCTCCCCAGAATGCAATTCCCCGCCTACCACGTGGCTACACCGTTCTCGCTAAGGAAGCGCACAAATGGGCCTGAAAGGAAGTCCGGGTCCTAAATAACATCTGGTGGAACAGAGACTCTGCCAGGCGGCAGGAAGGCCGCGTCACCCCCAGACCTGCCTGAGCGGGGAGCTACGGCTCCTGGGGTCCTCCGCAGGAAACCGAGCCCTGGACACCGACCAGGCGCGTCGGGCTGAAGGCTTCTTGACAGACACTCGCAGGACCCAGGGCAGCCAATCACCGCGGGGGGGGGGGGGGGGGGGGGGGCGGGCTCTTTCTGCCCGTGACTGACAGGAAGGCTCCACCCTGCGCCCCGCCCTTTCCGCGTTTCGGACCGCCCATTGGCGGGCAGGGCCCCGTGACCGCAGCACTGATTGGCGGCTGGCGCTGACACGCTCTACAGGCGGGAAGCCCCCCCGCCCCCCTCCGCCCCACGCCTCACACCTCCTGAGGGCGGGAGCGCGCAGGGCGGGAGCGCGCAGGGCTCGGCGAGGACCTCGGCCAGGTCGGCAGCGCGGCCGGGAGACTAACAGGAAAACGGGGGCCTCGCGTGTGAACCCCTTTGCCTCCGGCCTTCAAACTCCAGCCTCAGACTCTGGGTGCCCTCTTCCTGAGAGGCTCCCAATCCTGTCAGGAGGACCTCAAGCCTCCGCGCCCAGATAAACACTAAATCCCCCAAAGCTTAGACCCCCAACACACCCCGAAAACCCCCATTTTCCTGAGCCCAGGTTCCCTAAACATAGCACCCCCAGAAAGACCAAATTCCCCAACTCAGAGACCCTAAACCCTGGTCCGGGGAACTCAATGTCCCAAAACCTGAAGCCTGTTCCTGAGAGACCCCAAATCTCCTCACAGAAGTCCAGAATCCTCTCACCGGAGCACCCAGGTTTCCTGGCCAGAAAGACCCCGGTCCTGTCCTGAGGGGCCCCGTCTCCTCAGCCTGCGACGTCTCTGCCCCATGAGACCGCGCCTCCTCCGGCGTCTATTGCTCCCGAACCGCGGGTGCAATTCCCGAACCGGTTCTGTCCCGGCACAGCGTCCCCAGCGATCAGGGCGCCTCCACCTCCACCCCTAGAGCCCTCAGACGCCTGACCGCGCCCCTCACTGTCCCTCAGACCCCCCCTGACCTGACCTTTGGGAACCCTCAGACCCCACAGATCGCACCCCTCAGACCCCCGGACCGCGCCCCTCAGACCCCATAGATCGCACCCCTCAGACCCCCCAATCGCGCCCCTCAGACGCCCAGATCGCGCCCCTCAGACCCCCAGATCGCGCCCCTCAGACACCCAGATCGCGCCCCTCAGACCCCCAGATCGCGCCCCTCAGACCCCCCCAGATCGCGCCCCTCAGACCCCCAGATCGCGCCCCCTCAGACCCCCCAATCGCGCCCCTCAGACCCCCCCAGATCGCGCCCCTCAGACCCCCAGATCGCGCCCCTCAGACCCCCCAATCGCTCCCCTCAGACGCCCAGATCGCGCCTCAGACCCCCCAATCGCGCCCCTAGACGCCCCAGATCGCGCCCCTCAGACCCCCCCAGACCGCGCCCCTCAGACCCCCCAATCGCTCCCCTCAGACGCCCAGATCGTGCCCTCAGACCCCCCAATCGCGCCCCTCAGACGCCCAGATCGCGCCCCTCAGACGCTCAGATCGCGCCCCTCAGACCCCCCAATCGCGCCCCTCAGACTCCCACAGATCGCGCCCCTCAGACCCCCCAATCGCGCCCCTCAGACCCCCCCCAGACCGCGCCCCTCAGACCCCCAGATCGCGCCCCTCAGACCCCCCCAATCGCGCCCCTCAGACCCCCCCAGATCGCGACCCTCAGACCCCCCCAACCGCGCCCCTCAGACCCCACAATCGCGCCCCTCAGACCCCCCAGATCGCACCCCTCAGACCCCCCAATCGCGCCCCTCAGACGCCCAGATCGCGCCCCTCAGATGCCCAGATCGCGCCCCTCAGACCCCCCAATCGCTCCCCTCAGACCCCCCAATCGCTCCCCTCAGACGCCCAGATCGTGCCCTCAGACCCCCCAATCGCGCCCCTAAGACGCCCAGATCGCACCCCTCAGACGCCCAGATCGCGCCCCTCAGACTCCCCCAGATCGCGCCCCTCAGACCCCCTATCGCTCCCCTCAGACGCCCAGATCGCGCCCCTCAGACCCCACAATCGCGCCCCTCAGACTCCCCCAGATCGCGCCCCTCAGACCCCCCGATCGCGCCCCTCAGACGCCCAGATCGCGCCCCTCAGACCCCCAGATCGCGCCCCTCAGACCCCGCCCCCCCCCAACGCCCCTCAGACCCCAGACAACGCCCTTCAGGGCCCCTGAGACACCCCAGCTGCTGCGGGAAGTCCTGTGGGGACTCCCTGCCAGGCGGGAGCCGGGTTCCCCTCAGCACCTCCTCCTTCCGCAGGCACCGCGGCCTCGGTCTGGGGGCTCGGGTGGCAGCACCATGAACCCCGACAGGTGCCCGCAGGAGCGCCCCGGAAGTCCCGAGGAGGAGGCGGGGAGAGCGGAATGCAGGCCCACGGTGAGGGGGGTCTGCGGGAAGGTGGAAACAGGGGGGTGGGGTCCGTGGGGAGGTGAGGAGGGGGTGGGGGAGGTGGGGACAGGGGAGGGGGGTCCACGGGGGTTGGGGTGGGGAGGGGGAGGGGGGAGAGGGCTGGGGTCCTCGGGGAGGTGGGATCCGCGGGGAGGTGAGGAGGGGGTGGGGGGGTGGGGACAGGGGGCTGGGGTTCGCGGGGAGGTGAGGAGGGGGTGGGGGCGGTGGGGACGGGGCGGGCCCCCCTCCGGTTCTCACCTGCGCCGTGGCTGACGGGGGTTCTCTCCTCCAGACCAGGGACGCCTTCAGGGACGTGTCCGTCTACTTCTCCCGGGAGGAGTGGGCGCACATGAGCGCCTGGGAGAGAGCGCGGCACCGGAACGTGAAGAGCAACTACGAGGCGCTGCTCAGTATCGGTGACCGGGGGGAGGGGGGAGGAGGCAGGGGCTCCGTCTGCAGCCCGTCCAGGGCACCCACCGGGCGGGCACTGTGCTCCTCCGGGGCTGACGCTGCCCCGACGGGTCTCCGGCGCCCAGCCCCACGCTCCGTCCCAGCCCGGCCAGCGCTGGCTCTGGTGTTAGTTCCCCCTTCAGCTCTTCGCTTGCAGGACAGACTTTCTTTCTTTCCAGGTCTCAGGGCCCCTCGACCGGCTTTCATGTGTCACCGCAGGAGGACCGCCAAGCCCCCGGCGGAGGACGCCGAGGACTCTGATGAAGAGTGGACCCCGAGGCAGCGAGGTGCGGGCGGAGGGTGCGGAGGTGTCTGAACCCGACCTGGGTGTAGGTCGGGCTGCATATCCGGAGTTACCAGGGATAAGCAAAATGCTATTCACATAAACTCGTTTTTATTAGTACATTTACTGAGAGAGAGAGAGAGAGAGAGAGAGAGAGAGAGAGAGAGAGAGAGAGAGAGAGAGAGAAACCTCCATCGGCTGCCTCCCGCATGGCCCCCCACCGGGATCGTGTGCGGGGCGGGGGGGGGGGGGAACCTGGGCTTGGGCCCTGACGGGAATCCAACTGTGACCTCACGGTTCATAGGTGGATGCTCAACCACTGAGCCACACTAGCCAGGTTCACATAACCTCTTTAAACGTGTAAAATAATTATATATACAGTATATTTATTGCTGACATTATTACAGAGATCGCCCATTTCTCTGCCTTTGCTCACTTCCACCCAGCCCCAATCCCCAAATCTATAAAAATAAAAACGTAATATGCAAATCCATGGGGAACAGCCAAGCACCCACTGGATGACCAGCTATGACACCCACTGGCACCGGGCCAGCCAAGGCCTGTGCAATGCAATTGGTCGGGCCCCACCATCCCCCATGATGCCCTGCAGAGGGAGGCCAAGGCCACTAGCCACTGGGTGATCAATGGGGGCTCCACATCACCCCATAGAGGGAGACCCAGGCCACCAAGCGGCAGCCCTGGGGCCTCCCTCTGCAGGCGATGGAACACAGGGCTCCCAGACTGCCAGAGGGCACAGGCCGGGTTGAGGGAT
Source organism: Ia io (assembly GCA_025583905.1). Taxonomy (NCBI): domain Eukaryota; kingdom Metazoa; phylum Chordata; class Mammalia; order Chiroptera; family Vespertilionidae; genus Ia; species Ia io. Next base: position 52,062,033 of record JAJQQW010000021.1, on the reverse strand, counting down.
TCCCCCTCACCCAGTGCATAAATTTTGTGCACTGGGAATCTAGTATATATAAAACAAATTTAATACACTGAGTGGCCAGATTAATATGATCTCTGAAAGCGTAATAATCTGGCCACTCAGTATGTGTGTGTGTGTGTGTGTGTGTGTGTGTGTGTGTGTGTGTGTGTGTGTGTGTGTGTTAGAGTCCCCGTGCATGAATTGGTGCATGGGTGGGATCCAGCCAGCCTGGCCAGGGGGAGGAGACATGGGTGGTTGGCCGGCTTGCCTGCTGGTTGAACTCCTGGTCGAGGGGACAATTTGCATATTAGCCTTTCATTATATAGGATATACACTGAGTGGCCAGATTATTTTGCGTTCAGAGATCATAATAATCTGGCCACTCAGTTTATATTTTAAGCTGCTCTCCCTCCAGGAGCACACCCACCCCTTTACCTCCCCCCTCTTACACCGCGCCCCGCACCCAGGTATGTATCTCCTAAACTAAGGGACCCGGAGACTTGTACCAGGGAGTATGAGCAGCGGCAGCTCATTCAAGTTAACCCCCTGAACCTCTCTCCAAGGCCCCTTTCCTATGACTTTACAATGAGCCAAAGCAGCCCCGCCTCGGCGGATTTCTTTCTTTCCTATAACCTTTCTAGAGCGACACAGCAGCCCAGCCTAGGCTCTCTCCTGTTGCTTCTTCTATCCTAAGCCCTTCCTTGTTTCACTATTCCCAGCTTTAGTAAACATTCTCTCAAAATAAAAATAAATAAGTAGCCCTGGCTGGGTGGCTCAGTTGGTTGGAGCATCCTCCCGTACACCAAAAAGGTTTCAGGTTCCATTCCATCCTCAATCGGGTTGTGTACAGGATACAACTGATCGATGTTTCTCTCTCACATCCATGTTTCCCTCTCTTTCTTTCTCTTTCTCTCTAAAATCAATAAGCCCCCTGGGCGCCCCCCCCCCAAAAAAAATAAAATAAAATAAATAAACATATATCCTCAGGTGAGGATTAAAAAATAATATAGGGGGATAAATGGTGATGGAAAAAAATAAAATAATTATATATTTATAGAACATTAATAAGTAAGTATACAAAACATAAAAAAGAGAATAAAAAATAACTAATTCAGAAGAGTTTTCATCACATAGAAGGAGGAAGGTCTGACAGGTGAACAGTGCCCTAAGATGGCTTGGGACATATGGGAAAATTATTAGCCATGGTGGTTAGGGGGTTGGGTTGTGGGCCAGGCTAGGTAGTTCCTCGTTGTTTCAGGTTCCATGTCAGCCATGGCATCATCTTCCAGGTTTCATGAAAGTCTGATTGGTAGAGTCCGTAATTCCATGGGTCTGAGGTTGAAACAGCTGAAGTCACGACGTTATCTCTATCTTGGCCAAAACTTGTTTCTGTGGTGAAAAGACATAAGTCTTTGTTCCTAAGACTGGGTGATGCTGATCAGAATCTAGTGATCAGGGAAGGTGGGCACAGTGCATACGTGCAAAGGGGGAAATATAAGAAAGAAGGAGGCAAGGTGGTCCTGGTGCCGTCGGACTGGACAAGGCCAGTGTGAATACAGAAGACAGAGAGGAGAAAGGGCCAGGTTACAGAGTGGAGAAAGGCCAGTTACATGACCTTTATTATATTTTTGTCGCAAACGGCCAATTTTTTCTTTTTAGGGCAATTTTATTTTTTAAATCCTAACCCAAGGATATTCATTGATTTTAGAGAGAGGAAGACCGGGAGACAGAAAGAGGGTTAGAAACATCAATGTGAGAGAGGAACATCGATCAGTTGCCTCCCGTTTACACCCCAATAAGGATCGAACCTAAAACCTTTTGGTGTAAAAGACGATACTCTAACCAACTGAGCCACCCAGCCAGGGCTAGGCCAATTTAAATATATATATTGAACAGAGGACGAAGTACAGATGGGGTTTTGTCTATTTTTAAACATTTTAAGAAAATTAGTTGATGCTCACAATAAAAGCATAAGCCTAATGAAACCTCAAAAAACATTTCCCAATCCTCCTTGATCTGTCCTAGGATTACTCTCTGATTCAGAATTCTGTGTCCCTAATAAAAATCTCCAGATTTTGAAACAATTACCAACCAAAACTGATTTCTCAGCCAGCCAGCATGGCTCAGTGATTGAGCATCGACCTATGAACCAGGAGGTCACAGTTCGATTCCCGGTCACAGCACATGCCCAGGTTGTGGGCTCAATCCCTGGTGTGGGGTGTGCAGGAGGCAACTAATCCATATTTCTCTATCATCATTGATGTTTCTATCTCTCTCTCCCTTCCTCTCTGAAAAAAAAAATTATATATATATATATATATATATATATATATATATATATATATATATGTATGTGTATATATACTAGAGGCCTGGTGCACGAAATTCGTGCACGGGGGTCCCTCAGCCCAACCTGCATCCTCTACAATCCAGGAGCTCTCAGGGGATGTCCTACTGATGGCTTAGGCCCACTCCCCGTGGTTCTCTGCTCTCTGCGGGCCTGGAGGTTTCACTGCAGCCATGGAGATGAAGCCCCCATGCCCTGCTCTCCGCTTTCTGCCAGCCTCCCCATGCGCCATGTGAAGGAAGCCCCAATGCCCTCCAGTGTGCTCTGTCTGCCAGGCCTGGGGGCTTTGAGGACACCGACACACTAAGGAAGCCTCCACGCCCTGCTGTCCAGGCTCTGTTTGCAGGGCCTGGGGCTTCCCTGCTGCCGCAGAAGCCGCCATGCCCTGCTGTCTGGGCACTGTCTGCAGGGCCTGGGGCTTCCCCGCTGCCAGGGAAGCCTCCAGGACCTGCTGTCCGGGCACTGTTTGCAGGGCCTGGGGCTTCCCTGCTGCCAGGGAAACCTCCAGGCCCTGCTGTCCGGGCACTGTTTGCAGGGCCTGGGGCTTCCCCGCTGCCAGGGAAACCCCCATGCCCTGCTGTCCGGGCTCTGTTTGCAGGGCCTGGGGCTTCCCCACTGCTGCTAAGCCTCCATGCCCTGCTGTCCCGGCCCGGCTCTGTTTGCAGGGCCTGGGGCTTCCCCACTGCTGCCGAAGCCTCCATGCCCTGCTGTCCAGGCTCTGACTGCCGTGTCTGGGGGCAGATCAAAAACCCCTCCAGAGGCGGATCCAGCTTCGCTGCTCCTGCCGACAGGCTGGACACTCTAGCAGCAGAGCTGAGCGGACTGGGCGCCGCTATCTTGTGGCTATTGGGGCCGCCATTTTGTCGCGGAGTGATGGTTAATTTGCATGTTATTCTATTATTAGATAGGGTAATTTTTTAATTGATTTCTCACCATCTTTTAGTTAAACCTTCTTGGGTGGCCTTCAGAGTGGAACAGAATAAACATCAGAAGGTGAGTATTTCCCAAATCCTGTTGAAAAGAAAATCTTCCTCCTGGATGCAAATGTAGGGAAGAGGAGGAAAAATCAGAGTGCACCCTAGGAACTACCACCTTCCTTTCCTGACCTCTTCAACAAAATGCCAGTATCATCTTAGGAGTTAATAACAATAGCAACAATAGTAGCTACCACTGGTTTTATCTTCACAATGCTTCAGACTCTAAGAATTCTACCTGAATAAACTCACTTAAACCTTACCACAACCCTCTGAGGTAGGTACTATAACTATCAACATTTCTGATGTGGAAACTGAGGTTTCAGACATATAGAAGTGATTATATGTCTGATTATATGATCACAGTAACGGTATCGTGCAATCTAATCCATACCTTCTTCTCTAAACCACTTATAAGCTCATTAAAATTTCCCTAGTTTTATGCAGTTTCCACTGTCTTACCCATACATCATTACATCATTCACTGACTGATTATTTCAAGCGCAATTCTTCTCTGCTATGCTGCAGTGAGCAATGCACTAAGACTTCCGACTCCCGGAAGCTCACTGACATATAGGAGTTTGCACGGTGGATGGTCCCAGATGAAGAAGGATGTAGGAACCACAGCATCAGAGCCTCCCAGTCAAATAAAAGAAAGCATATCTCAACTCTGGGGAGCTTCAGGTTTGACGGTTGAGAAACAATAAATAATAAAGTGACTTAAGGGCCTCATAGAGGTGACACACTATTCAATAGAAGCTCATCCATCTAGAACTGGTTTCGAATGCCCATTCCAGTAAGAAGAAGTATGTTTTCTTCCTCTGAGCTCTCCTTAGGGCAGTGTCATCTTGTTTGAATCATTTGCTCAGCCTGCCTACCTCTGCATTGTAAGCTCTTTGGTTCATACCTGATTCTTCTCAGAAGTCCCAGGCCAAGCTCAGGGTCCCTGAGGGCCCCCTGAACGTTTGCTGAATGAGTGCTTTCATTTTACAAATTAAACTAGAAGAGGGTCAATGAATAATGAAGATAATTTACATGTGATTTCAAATATAGAGATGGCTGAGAAGTAAATTGATAGCAGGACTGTAATCTCACATTCAAAGACCTCACAAAACACTGGTGAACATCATTATATTTCATGTTCATTATAACATCAAGAATTAGCATGTTATATAGGTCAGGAAACTGAAGAGAACTAGCTAGTAGCACAACCTTATTCAAACATAATTGGTAGGAACCAACTAATCTAATTACAAATATTCTTTCCATCATATAGTAATTTGCACATTTTAGCGTAATTTTTTTTGTCATGATAATGTCTGCCAGCCATTTCTTTTTAAAAATATGTTTTTACTGATTAGCGAGAGAGAGGAAGGGAGAGGGAGAGAAGCATCAGTGAGAGAGAAAAACATGGATCAGTTGCCTCCTACACAGACCCCAACCTGGGATCTAACCCATAACTGGGACATGGGCCCTGACTGGGAATGGAATCGGCAGCCCTTCAGTTCAACCAACTGAGCCCACCAGCCAGGGCTCTTCGAACTATTTCTTTTCTTCTCTTTTTCTTTCTCTTTCTTTCTGTCTTTCTTTCTTTCTTTCTTCTTTCTTTCTCTTTCTTTCTCTTTCTTTCTTTCTTTCTTTCTCTTTCTTTCTTTCTTTCTCTTTCTTTCTTTCTCTTTCTTTCTTTCTTTCTTCTCTTTCTTTCTTTCTTTCTTTCTTTCTTTCTTTCTTTCTTTCTTTCTTTCTTTCTTTCTTTCTTTCTCTTTCTTTCTTTCTTTCTCTTTCTTTCTTTATTTCTCTTTCTTTCTTTCTTTCTTTCTTTCTTTCTTTCTTTCTCTTTCTTTCTTTCTTCTTTCGTTCAAATTCTCAACCAACAATATTTTCTCATTGATTTTTAGGGAGAATAGAAGAGAGAGGGAGAGACAGAGATATCGATGTGAGAGAGACACATTGATTGGTTGCCTCCTGCATAAGCCCAAACCAAGGCCCGGGTCAGGGAGGAGGAGCCTGCAACCAAGGCACTCGCCCTTGGCTGGAATTGAACTCAGGACCCTCCAGTCCGCAGGCCGACACGCTCCACTGAGCCACACTGGTTATGGCCCAACTATTTATTTTCTTCCCAGTATCCTTCACTCACACTGTTGTATAAAAGAAGGAGCCTTAAGGCATGGGTTCTAGTCTTGGACTCACAACCCACATTGGCCATTTCTTTTTCCTTTAATATTCATACTTCCCAGTATTTCAAAGAGTTGTGGGAGTGTTAATTAAAGCCATGTATGTGAGAATATATCCTAAGCCCTACATAATTAAATTAATGCATATTACCTTTTAATATGTGACTTTCACATTGAAGGCAAAGTCCAGGGCGCCATTAAGTAATGAGTCTAGTTTGAAGGAATCGTCAGGAACAGCAAATTTGTTGACCGCAAGTGGCTCAGAGCAGGCCCAGAAACCAGTGCCCCCTCCTGGAGAAGCAAGTACCTCTGGACAGCACCCTAGACGAAAATTGGGTAAGATAAAATAATTTGGAGAGTCCAGTTCCACTAATTCCCCTAGAAAGGATGCTCAGTATGGCCTAGGTATGTGGGGTGGACTTTGCATAGCCCTGGATTTGAAACTGGAGTTAGTACTGGAGCTCTGAGCAAATCTTACCAACTCTCTGAGCTCCTGAATGCTAATGTGTAAAGTGAACAGAAGGAGACATGGGTCACATATAGTTTGAAAGCATTAAATTAAGTTTAAAACAATTGACACATGCAAGGTGTCCAATAAATCCATCTGTGATAATAGCAACCATATTCTCTTGGTGTTGTGTGCCCAGGTCTTTATTCAGTGTCTAATACATAATGTGCCCTCAACACATATTTTATGAATGACTAAAGGTTGGGAGGTTGAACCTGATAATGGGATCATCTAGAAACTGAAATTGAATCAGCCATCGGTAGTCAGTGTGGCGAGCTACTCTTTTAGTTAACGGAGGAAAATACTAGAGAATATAGACGAACAGGTGATCATTTCATGGGAGAACATTGTGTGTTTTCTGACAAGTCAGGGACTAACGTTCCAGACCTCACCCCCTCGTTCACCTGCTCTTCTCCCACGTAGACACCAGGAGAAAAGAGATCGAAGTGAAGATGTACAGCCTGCGAGAGAGAAAGGGCTGTTTCTACCAAGAGATCAGCGAGCCCCAGGACGATGACTACCTCTGTAAGCTGACCCTCACCAAGAGGCATGCTCTGTCTTGAGCAATAATTTCACCTGGCCATTGGGTGCCCCAATCATTCCATTCCTCTCGTAACCGCGAGTACAGGATTGAGGCTCACTGATGTGAGCTCTTTCCGAAGCTCTTCATGTCCAGGAGCATGCACTGCACCCTCCTTAATTCCTGTCGCTCTTGCCTCCAGATTGTGAGAAGTGTCAGAACTTCTTCATTGACAGCTGTGCTGTGCACGGGCCTCCTACGTTTGTAAAAGACAGTGCCGTGGACAAGGGGCATGCCAACCGCTCAGCCCTCACTCTGCCGCCTGGGTTGAGAATCGGACCATCAGGCATCCCTGCGGCTGGGCTTGGAGTGTGGAATGAGGAATGTGATCTGCCGGTGGGCCTGCACTTTGGCCCTTATGAGGGCCAGATCACAGAAGATGAAGTCTCAGCCAACAGCGGCTACTCCTGGCTGGTGAGAAGTTTACGTCTTCCCTGTCCTCTGGCTTCCCACGTCCCTCCTGTGGCTTGGTGGGCCCCCACCTGCTACATGCTAGGACATGGATGGGGATAACATGGTTAGCTCTGTGTAATGAGCGGACTTTGCATGAACATGGAGCTCCTCTCTAAGGGTCAGAGGGTAAATGGGAGCAAAGTGGTACAGACTCCTCCCTTGTGGGGCTCCTACTTACGGGACAAATCAACTCAGATGTGTAGATGATGAGTAAAAAAAATATCCTGTGATTCCCCACTGGCAGCTGAATCTCCATGCAGGCTGAAAGAGATGTGATGGTAGTTCATATTTATTCTGTTATGTACACACACGCACGCACGCACGCACGCACGCACACACAGCCTTTAACTTTTTTTCCTGAAATGCAGATCACCAGAGGGAGGAACTGCTATGAGTACGTGGACGGAAAGGATGAATCTCAGGCCAACTGGATGAGGTAAGGTCACTAGGCCTCTGCGTGCCAGAGAGGACACTCATGCCTCACAGACCACATGTCTTTCCTTCCCATCATGCAATGGTCTCCTCAGTCCTCTGTTTCCCTTTCTTCTCCACACAGTGATCTTTCCCATCAAGAGACATTTAGGAAAAGAGGAGGTAAAGTATAACATATGTCCTCAAAATACAAGTCTCCAATTTGGGCACTGGATTACTCTGTGATTTATCTAGTGGACGTTAATTAAACACTTATTATGTTCCAGTTTAGAAAAAGGAATTCATTATTTAAACAGATCACACAACCCATGTCCTTATGGAGGACTTATTGCACACAAACATGAAAAAATTATTTCATAAATATTTAACCAAAATTTTCATATTTATCAAGAAATTCCCAGTGCCCAGATAGCCTTAAACCAAAGATCATCTAAGCCTGAGAGGGCAGCACATCAACCAAGCCTCAGTTCTAACTAGAACTGGGTGCTGGAGCCGCAGAGCAATAGTCACGGCCCCTTTCCTGAGGGGCTCTTGTATCAGGGGATACAGATTATGAATAAACTACTATTGCTCTGTGTTATTTTCCTAAGACGAAGAGACCTCCAAGGTTCTGTGGGAACCCGGGGGAGGCAGCGGAGTGATGCCTCCAATAAAGTGTGGGGAGCCTCCGGAAAGGCCTCTCCAGAGAAGGTAGACTTGGGCTGAGTGCTGCATGATGTGAGCGAATCCAGAAGCAGAGCCCTCGATCAAGCACCGAGTCCCATGGTGCGACACAGAACCTGACCTGGAGCTTAGAGACGCTAGAGGTCACGGGGTTTGATGGGGAAGTCCGGAATCCGGCTTTGGAAAGGGCATTAGGCAGGATGAGCACTGTGAGCAGGACTTAGAGCCTGAGTTCACATGACCTGTGACAGAGGCTTGGACATTGAACAGCAGGTTCCTCAGGAGCATAGGGGGAGTGGGTGACATCAGAGCTGAGGCCCTTAAGCATCAGCGAGGAGCTGGACACGGATATGACAGGGAGTGGGAACTCATCGCCTGTGGTTTTCTTTCCTTGTATCTGCCTCGACCCCAGGTATGTGAACTGCGCCCGGGATGACGAAGAGCAGAACCTGGTGGCCTTTCAATATCACAGGCAGATTTTCTACCGAACCTGCCAGGTTGTGAGGACAGGCTGTGAGCTGCTGGTCTGGTATGGAGAAGAGTATGGCCAGGAGCTGGGCATCAAGTGGGGCAGCAAGTGGAAGACGGAGCTTGTGGCCGGGAGAGGTGGGCACTACTCTGTTCAACATGGAAAGAAAGAACTCTGAGAAGTTTTCATGGTCCAACTCTCATATAGAGTGAAATCCATTCTAGAGTCAGTAAAGCTTCAACTCAGATACTTCAGAAATTAATGATTCATTACATAGGTCTTTGATTCTTAGGAAAAATTTTAACATTTTTATTTTTGTTCTAATTTTTTAAAATATGCTTCTATTGGTTTTAAAGACAGAGATGAAGGGAGAGGGAGAGAAACATCAATCTGCTGCCTCCTGCACACTCCCTATGGGGGGGCGGTCAAGTCTGCCACTCAGACATGTGCCCTGGCCAGGAATCAAACTGGCTACCTCTGGGTGAATGGGACAATACTCAACCAATTGAGCCACACTGGCCAGGGCTAATTTTTGTTCTCATTTTTTAAATACTTCACGCACAAAATACACAGCATCATATAGTGCCAAAAGGATTTGAGGGGGAAAAATTTTTCAGGCACCTACCGGCTCTCATCAAGGCGGTTTTTTCTGACCCTTTTAGCTGTTTCTTCTTCCTTTACTGCATATTTCTAAATGAAATGTGTGTGTTACCATGCATTCATTCATTATTTCAGTGACTTGTCATGTGAGTAGTGCCACACAGGGTTCCTGGGAGCTGGAAATGCAGAGTAACACGATGATCAGAATCACTGCTCCTGAGCAGCTGGCTGGTGAAGGAGGGAAGCCCAGGCATACGTGTGCATGTGCTTAATGTTACACAGTGATTAGCAATTCGGAAAAAACGGGCCCAGGACAAGTGCATGGGGATCAGTGTGAGGGGAGGGTGGGTGTATCAGTTTCCGAAGCTCAGGGGAAGGCTTTCTCAGGAGATAACATTTACGACGCGTGTGGCACAGGGTCCCTGGCAGAGGGAGCAGCCAGTGCAGGGAAGGAAAGAGGGGTGTTGAGCTGGCTGAGGGGCACTCGGGTCTCAGTCTCGGTACAGAGGGTAAGGACGGAAGTTGGACAGATGCCTAGCAGCCTGGACAGACAGTGCCGATGATCCAAGCTGAGATACTGGGGACTTTCCTGAGTGAGACAGGACAATTGCACAGTTTTCAGCTACAGAATGGCATGTTCTCTGTTCTAAAATTATGCTTTGTTAATTTTTTGGAAAATAAACTTCAGTGAGGAATCCCCTCCGAGATGATTTCAACTCCAAGTGAGAGAGGATGGTGGATTGGCTGGAGAGGGACGGGAGTCAGGAGTGTAAGAAGCATGGTTGGGGACATATTTTTGTGGTTGTTGTTGTTGTTAATCCTCACTCACCAGAGGATATTTTTCCACTGATTTTTTTTTTTTTTTTTGAGAGAGAAAGTAGAAGGGATAGGGAGAGACACAGAGAGAGAAACATCAATTGCTTGCCTCCCACATGCACCCCAACCAGGGCTGGGGATTGAGCTTGCAACCAAGGTATGTGCCCTGGACTAGAATTGAACCCAGGACCCTGGAGTCCCCAAGGCAACGCTCTATCTACTGAGCCAAACTGGCCAGGGCTTCCCATTGATTTTTAGAGAGAGGGAGAGGGAAAGTCAGAGAGAAATATCAATGTGAGAGAAACACATCGATCAGCTGCCTCCTGCACATGCCCTGACCAAGGCACATGCCCTTGACTGGAATCGAACCCGGCACCCTTCAGTCTGCAGGCTGAGTCTCTATCCACTGAGCCACACTGGCCAGGGCTGTAGAAAAGACGTTTGATATGGGTCTCTGGATTTCTGAAGAAGATGTAGTGCATACAAAGAAACGGAAAAGCAGACTGTGAAGGAACACTGTGGGAGGCAGAGCTTGCACTGTCAACATAATGAGAATGATTCCTGGGTCAGGTCTTACCAGGGGACAGAGCATACAGCGCAGACAGCTGTGTCCACGCCTGCCCTAACCAAACCTTTCTCCTTCAGCAGAACCAAAGCCAGAGATCCACCCATGTCCCTCCTGCTCTGTGGCCTTCTCCAGTCAGACATTCCTCAGCCAACATGTGAAACGCTATCACCCCTCTGAGACTCTGCCAGGGGCATCTGCAGGACAACACTGCCAGTCAGAGGAACCGGGCCCAGAGCGTCAGGATCAGCAGCAGCAGCATACTGGTACACATGCCTGGAATAACAAAGCTGGAGGTCAAGAGGTCAAAGGAAGGTCTACACCTCTGCTTAAAAGGACCAGACAGAGGAGAATTTCAAGGGCCTCTTTCAAGCCTCCCAACAGACAAATGGGGAGCTCCAGTGAGTGTGAGAGAATAATGGAGGAAGAGCCCAGCACAGGCCAGAACGTGAATCCAAAGAACACAGGCAAATTATCTGTGGGAGTAAGAATGTCAAAAATTGTAACAATCGAGCATGGAGGGTGTGGGCAAGGCTTCGATGATGAGTCACATATCAACACACACCAGAGGACACACTCAGGGGAGAAGCCCTATGTGTGCAGGGAGTGTGGGCGAGGCTTTACAACGAAGTCATATCTCATCAAACACCAGAGGACACACTCAGGGGAGAAGCCCTATGTGTGCAGGGAGTGTGGGCGAGGCTTTACAACAAAGTCCTATCTCATCACACACCAGAGGACACACTCAGGGGAGAAGCCCTATGTGTGCAGGGAGTGTGGGCGAAGCTTTGGACAGAAGTCAACTCTCATCAAACACCAGAGGACACACTCAGGGGAGAAGCCCTATGTGTGCAGGGAGTGTGGGCGAGGCTTTACAGATAAGTCAACTCTCATCAAACACCAGAGGACACACTCAGGAGAGAAGCCCTATGTGTGCAGGGAGTGTGGGCGAAGCTTTACACAGAAGTCACATCTCATCACACACCAGAGGACACACTCAGGGGAGAAGCCTGGGGTTTGCAGGGAGGGTGAATGAGTCATTAGCCCTAAATCGCACCTCAGCAGCCACAGGGTGAGTGTAGGCACCACATACCTCATACCCCAGCTCTGAAGGGGCTTCGGAGGAAGTCGGGGGGCCCCTTCCCCTCCCCAAGAGTGTAGTTAGTAAAGAAGTAACTGGTCAAACAAATCCTCCACTGTCATAACGGGAGGCAATAGACAAGCAGTTGCGTAAGTGCTCCGGGATGTCAGCACTAATGTCCCCCATGGGGCTTTGGCCTCGTTTTAATAAAGTTTGTGTCTAGACAAACCTGAAGCCTGCATCCCTCATTCCCCTTATCACTGAAAGCAGAGTTCCAGGGGCGCTACAGAAAACCCTCCGCCCCAGAAACTCAACTCGGAAGGCGGAAATCTGGATTCAGTCCAGTGAAGTTCCTGCGGGGAAGAGGGATTGAGACAGACTCACCAGAAATGGGAATAGCCCCCCACCCCCACCCCTTGGGTTCTCCTGGCTCCAGCCCGATTTCTCTGACGTCTGTAACCTCTGAAAGCCACAGAGGGCGTGTGCGTGCGTGTGTGCATGTGTGTGTGTGCATGTGAGTGTGTGTGTGTGTGTGTGTGTGTGTGTGTGTGTGTATGTGTGTGCCTACGTGCCCGTGCATGCACCAGTGTTGCCTCAGTCTGGGTACTGGTTGCCCTCACCCTTCTTGCTGCCTCTGCAGTGTGGGCACAGCATGTGGGCGCCAGGTCCGTCCACAAGGGTTTGAGTCTCAGCTCTGCCCTCACAACTGTGTGACCTAAGGCGAGACCCCCACGTCTCTGTGCCTCTTTCCAACCTGTAAAGTGGGAGGGAGGGTGACCCAGCCTTTGGTGTCACTCAGAGTTGGGTCAGCACAGGGTGGCTAGAACACGCGTCTGTCGGTGAACAGCGTCTGCCAGGCCTTGAGGTGGACACGGGAGGCAGAGGGAGAGGGCCTGGGAGCCAGGTCAGAGCTGAGCAGCCCCACTGCTCTCTGCATGGGCTCCTGAGCAGGAGGTGTGGGGTCAGGCATGCACCATCCCCCAGCCCACCCTCCCACTGAGCCTGGGCAGCGGCACTGAGAGTGACCCGGACACAAGCCCTCACCACGCTGCCGAGAACTGGGTGCACCTCACCTCACGGTGTGTGCGAAGACCACCTCACAGCAACTCCCGCGGTGCCTGGCCTTGAACCAGGGTCCACGTGTCCAACCCCCTGACCCATCTGAAATCCTCAGTTACACGTTTCTACGTGGTCTGATGGGCCATGGACATGCATGAGCAGAGCAGGCATGCCGGTGTAGATCATTCCTGCCACCGGTTCACAGGTAACGTCCACCGAGGCCCAGAGCACACACCCCCATGGGCCCATGCGTCCAGCAAGACTCGGGGGACAGGTAAGCGTCTGCCTCGGGAGGTGAGGGGCCCACAGCAACCAGAGGCCCCGCTTCTCTTATGACAGAGCGGGCGTCAATGCAGGGCGCAGGCACAGGCAGTGAGGGCCCGTCACCCCTCTCCTGCCCGAGGGACCTAGCACAGCACCCTGTTCCCTGAGGGTTCCTGAAGGGCCACCCAAACCCACGACCTAGAACCATGACCTTCCCTCTCCTGCCCGGCAGGCATGGATTCGTGGTTGAGCATCGACCTATGACCCAGGAGGTCAGGGTTCAATTCCTGGTCAGGGAACATGCCCGGGTTGTAGGCTTGACCCCCAGGGTGGGGCCTGCAGGAGGCAGCCGATCAATGATTCTTTCTCATCATTGATGTTTCTCTCTCGCTCTCCCTCCCTCTCCCGTCCTCTTAGAAATCAATAAAAACACATTAAAAAAAAAAAAAAGACCTTTCCCCCCCGTGACCAGGCTTGTGAAGAGAGTCTACATTAACTAGCTGATTTCAATTATAAGCATCCATTATTCTTTTCTCCTTTTCATGCTTTTTTAAAGGAAGGAAGGAAGGAAGGAAGGAAGGAAGGAAGGAAGGAAGGAAGGAAGGAAGGAAGGGAGGGAGGGAGGGAGGGAGGGAGGGAGGGAGGAAGGAAGGAAGGAAGGAAGGAAGGAAGGAAGGAAGGAAGGAAGGAAGGAAGGAAGGAAAGAAGGAAGGAAAGTGTGTGTCTTCGGTTTTGTTTTCCTTCCCTGTGCAGCCCCCCACCCCCACCCCCACCCCGAGGAAACACCATGAACTTTCCATGTTCTGTGGCTTCCGCAATGGGCATGTGGGGGCGGAGGGGGGCAGATCCTGGCGTCGCTGGGTGAGAAGCCGGGACTGAGATACAGTGGGGAGGGTACCACACACTCCCCACCACCAGCACTGGCCCTGGAGCACCCCGAGGCGGCTGAGCCCTGCAAGACGAGAAGGGAGTCTGTTCTCTCTCCCTCCCCCCAACAGCAACCCACCTCCCCGGTGTGGCCGCCTGCCTCCACCGTGCCCCCACTCCACCTCGTCTCCCAGGGTAGGGTCCCTCCTTCACGCAGGGCTGACCTGGGCTGTGCAAATGGTGTGCGGCTCCCAGAGCGACTCACAAAAAGTCACTTTGCCTCAGCCTGGCTCACAGGGTCTCAGGGCCCCTGGAGCAGGGAGCTGGGGTGTGCAACTGCTGGAGCTGGCAGCTGCTGGACTGAGCTCTCATCCTGACAGGCAGCTGAGGTGACCCTGCTGCCTCCAGGCCACCCCAGTGACACCTGGTGGCCCCCCAGCTGCTGTACCTGACTCTGTGCAGCCCTCGATGGGCAGGTCACAGTCTCGGGGCAGAAAGGACATCAGCCGCCAAGGCGACAGGATGGCCTGGCCAGCTGCCTCCATCACCCCCACCACACACCCCCTCTGTGACCCCAGCGCTGCCACGGGTGCTGCCGGTGCCACCTGCTTTCACTCAGCTCTTCTGCCCCCAGGAAAGGGCACAGCCAGCTTGGTTGGGGACCATAGCTGGGCAGGTGAGGGGGGTCACTCACCAGCCAAGAACCCAGACCAGCTGACTGCCCTCCACAGCCAGGTCACATGAGCCTAGTCTGAAACTGGCAAATTTGTCTTGACTCCCAGACCTGCCTGGCTTCTGGCTGAGCGGTGCTCCCCCTGTGTTGAATGTCTGCCCCCTGGTGGTCAGTGTGTGTCATAGCGACTGGTCATTCAGTCAATTTGCATATTACCCTTTTATTATATAGGACTAGGAGCCCAGTGCATGAAATTTGTGCACAGGGGTGGGTCCCTCAGCCTGACCTGCACCCTCTCCAATCTGGGAGCCTCAGGGGAGCAATCTCCAATCCGGGAGTTTCTGTCTGTCTTTGCAATTATATGAGCAAATTGTCTGAGACCCCAACCCAGTTTGGTTTGTTGCTCACAGAATAATAGAGGTCTGTTTTTTTTCTTTGCTCCATTGGTGGAGATTTTCTGGAAGTTTTAGGATATCTTCCTTTTAAGTCCCCTCGACACTCTGACTTTACTTGTCTCTCACCTTTGTTTTCCCTCCATCCACCACCACAACAGTAACTTACTCCAGGCTCACTTTGCTCTAGTGTCTGGGAGATCGGTCTGCCACCAGAACTACGATTCCCAGCATTCCTGGTGCCCCTCATGCTCTGGGCTTCAGCTTCAGGTCCAGGGGATGCAGAAACAAAAAGACTGGGAACTTCAGCTGCCCCCAGGCCGGCTGATAGGACCAGACACTCCAGTGTCATCCTGCCCCACCCCCAGCCACTCAGCACCTGCGTGCATGTGCACTGCCCACAGGCCCATCATCTTTGTCAGGTTAATTTGCATACTCACTCCTGACTAGCTGTAGGCATCATGGAGGAGTAGTCAATTTACATATTTGACGATTATTACTATAGATAACCTCTATTTTAAAATTCTGCACACTTTGCCATAACATACCTAGTTGAGGTTGTTTCTTATATATGACGATTTTGACATAATTGTCTGAAATCCAAAGATTTCAGCTATTTCAGACCTCAGGTCTCTGCTGGTGATGTGGGTTTCCAAGAGGTTCTTCCTGTCTTTTCTTGGTCGTGGAGGTAAAAATGCCTCAACTGCAGCCATTCCTGTTGTCTTATCATTTTCATTTTCTGTGCCAGGCTCCATTGCTTCACATCGTATTTCTTCTGTTATCTCCTTTATTTCCACAAGATTCCAGCTTGTCCGAGTACTTCTTAGTAAGGTCCTTCGATGCCAAACAAAATTCTTTGTTTCCATCTGTGTTTGGAGGTTTCCAAGGCTGACTTCTATCTTCCCTTAAAAACTGGGGCAGTTTTGCTTGGAGAGATTTCTTTTCTGCCGTCCTGAGCCACCACGACCTGCCGAGTCCATGAAGCATGTTCAGCCCCATGGCATTGAGGGACTGCACCTGGGGGGTGAGAGGGTGGAGGCAGGCAGAGCGAACTTTGCACGCGATGGAGGAGCTCTGTGGTTGTGGAGAAGCACTAAGACTCACTGGCAGGATGATTCCGATTCCGTGCAAGGCAAGCTTCGGAGCCCAGAGCAGACAGCAGGAGCTGGAAGGAGAGGAACTGAACATTCTGAGGAAAGGACACTCTGACGGCTGCTTCCCTGCCCTCCGGCCTCCACAGCCCTCACGCTCTCCCCCTTCCTCCCCTGCCCACCCTCCTGGTGCTTTGTTCCCACAGCCAACCTCTGCTCACCATCAGCACCAAGGGTCCCTCACCACCACAAGGGCACCACCGCTTCAGGCCTTCCAGGGACCAACTCCAGAGTCAGGGTTCGACCACCCAGGATGCTCTGCCCCACCCACCTTCACCACACCCGCTGCCCACTTCTTCCCTCTGTCTGTGTGCTGGGCCCCAGCTCCTGCCATGAGGGAGGCTGCATCCCGACAGGACTCCCTGACGTTGTTGGGGAAGAAGGACAGAGGGCTGGAGAGCAGAGTGTGGAGAGCGGCTATAGTGTTTGGACAGGTTCAAGCCTCGGACTAATGAGAGGGCAGAGTCCTCTTGTAGCAAAGCCACGTGCAAGGCCCACAATTATAGCCAGAGGCTTCGGCTGTAAGCTTGAACCTGTGGTCCCAGGCGGCTGAGTGATGTGGGCTTGATAGAGTTCAGGTGCAGGTAACTGAGGAGATTGGAACATTGTTAACATCGTGACCCACCCTTACTTTACCTGTGGAACCTGCTATAAAATAAAGACTCGGCTTGCAGGCGCAGGTGCTGTCTCTCAATCAGAGAAGCAAAGCTACGTCCCGCCGCCGAGACCCAGCTTTTTTCTCTTGTCTATCTTTTCTCAATCCTTCACCGCCCCCCTCAGACTCACCGAACCTGGCTGAACTGGCTCAGCACACAAAGGACAGGAGGGGGTGGGGCTGGGCAGCCAAGTGCCCCTCCCTATGGCCCTGCAAACATCGTGTGAAGAAGAAACAGAGAGCAGAGTGTGTGTGCCTGGAGCTAAAGGAGGGCCTGATGGGGGGGAGGGAGGGGCAGGAGAGCTGCTTGTGGGGGAGGGGGATGCTCGGACAACCCCATGTGCTGCAGGGCCAGCCGAGCTCTGTCTGCCCAATGCCCAGGGGAAAGCTGGGCTCCTGCCCGGTGACTTTCCCGTGACCTCACGCAGCCTCTGCCGGGACCAGTGCCAGTGGACGGCCAGTGTCCCCAACAGATGCAGCTGCCGCCGTGGTTGTGGGAAGGTGTCCCAATCACACCCGCGTCTGAGTTCAGCCCCTGAAGCTTGAGGATGAGGTGGGGGGGTTTCTGCCTGGGCCTGTCTGGCTCAGCCCAGCCACCCTCCCCTCGCTGGGGCCTCTGCACGCCATCCTGTGCTGACCGGTTTCTTTTTCAAACCAACAAAGTGAAGGTGGAGCAGCCTGTCAACCTCGCCTTGTGCACCTGCCAGGACCCACGCGATGGCCGTCACTGAGTGGAGAGGGGTGCCCCTGGCTGGGTGCCTCAGGCTCCTCATTACTCTATGGGCAGCATGGGGTGCATGAGCCAAACCTTTGTCTGTCACCCCCGGGGCTGACCACGGCGTGCCTGTCTGCAGGCCTCCCGTGTCCACCCGACGGCTCAAGCTGCCGACCTCCAGGGTGACGGCCTATAGTGACAGCTACGCTCACACCCACAGACACACCCACCCGTTTCAGCCTGGCCTCGTCCAGTGAGGCCAGTCACGGCTTGTGAACGTGCTCCCTTGGCCCAATCTGAGCAAGTTACAGCTCCTGGATATTCGTGATGGATGGGGAGGCTCCCAGCTCTCAGGCCTGCAGACGCCCAGCACACCCACAGGAAGGAGACTTGGGGACTATGATGCCCACCCAGCAGGGGCAGAATACAGTAGTGACAGCAGACACCACAGGGCTCGTCCTCAAGGTGAGCCAGGTGCAGCCGTGAGTGTGGAAGGCCTATCAGAGGGCATTCTTTTTTAAATGGGTTTTTAATGGTTTTAGAGAGAGAGGGAGGGAGAGGGAGAGAAACATGGATCAGCTGAAACCCAGGCAGGAGCCCTGACTAGGAATCAAACCGTGACCTCCTGGTTCATGGGATGACGCTCAACCACTGAGCCACACTTGCCCGGCGAGAACATTCTTTATTCAAGCCGACGTGTGGTACCAGAGAGAAGACTTTTGAATGCAATGAACCTGGGAAAACCTCCTGTCAAACTTCTTCCCTTATTGGCCATGAGAGTCCACACCTGGGAAAAGCCTTTTTTTTTAAAATATATTTTTATTGATTTCAGAGACAAAGGGAGAGGGAGAGAGAGAATCATCAATGATGACAAGAAATCATTGATTGAGCCCACAACCCGGGTATGGCCATGACCGGGAATCAAATCCAGGACCCTTCAGTCCACAGGCTGACACTATCCACTGAGCAACCGTCTAAAAGCCTTTTTATTTATGTATTTGTTTGTTAATCCTCACCTGAGGATATTTTCCCATTGATTGTTAGGGAGAGGGGAAGAGAGAAGGAAAGACAGAAACATCGATGTGAGGGAAACACATTGATGGGTTGCCTCCAGCACGAGCCCTGACCAGGGCCTGGGCCAGGGAGGAGCCTGCAACGCAGGAACGTGCCCTTGACCGGGATCGAACCCTGGACCCTTTGGTCCGCAGGCCGACGCTCTATCCACTGAGCCGAACCAGCTAGAGCAGGAAAAGCCTTTTTTTTTTTTTTAATCGTTTTCTTAATTTTTAGAGAGAGGAAGGGAGAGGTAGAGAGAGAGAGAGAGAGAAACATCCATAAGAGAGAAACATCATCCATTGGCTGCATCCTATATGCCCCCTCCTGGGGTCCAGCCCCAAACGGAGGCATCTGCCCTGACTGGGAATCAATCCACGGAGACTCAGCGGCTGGGCTGTGGGGAAGCCTTTACCACAGCTCATTGCAGCACCCCTTTCCCCTCCAGAAAATCAGCCGTTGTCTGGAACATGGAGATTACACGTATGTGGACAAACTCCATCCTCAGGCTTCCTCAGGCTGGCAAGGTCCTTGCAGTTGGTGGGGCATGGAAGGGGCTGCAAATTAACCTCCAGGTAAAGGTTGGGTAGCAGACTCAGCATTTCCCAGGGATATTTGGTCCAGAGCACCCTCTAGGGACGCCAGCTGGAGGAGCCGTGCCCACTACCAAGGGCTGTCCACTCGGGACTGCATGTCCATGAGGTCCACCTGGCTCAGTGCAGCCACTGCAAACGCCACGGCTTCACCACATTCCCATGGCTCCTCCTGTAGTGCATGGCCACGTCCTCCATCGAGATGAGCATGCAGAAGAGCTGGCGCTGCCACCCCCGGGGCACAGTCGCCATATCCCGCCCCCAAGCACATGAGGTCGAATTGCTCAGCCGGCAGAGCTACAGGGAGGCCCCCTCCTCGCGTTGGGCGGTTTCCACATGATCGACTAGCTCCTTGTCCTCTCTCTTGTGAATTGTCTTCTCGTTTTCAGGCAGTGAAAGGTGAAGCCACGATAACACCGTCGCTGGGCGTCACACCAGGTCTCCCCGAGAGCCTGGGAGCTGTGGCCACGGCAGGAAGCTATACTTGCTGGAAACTGAGAGGCAAGTGCAGGTTCACTTGCCGACCACACTCAGGTCTCCGCCAGCCGGAGCTGGGCACTCGCTGACCAGCCTGGGCTCCTCTGTGATGGGCCACACGCCCCATGTCCCCTCGTGTTGGGGCTCCCATATCTGATGAACAGGTGTTTAAAGCCAGTCGCGCCGAAACCGGTTTGGCTCAGTGGATAGAGCGTCGGCCTGCGGACTCAGGGGTCCCAGGTTCGATTCCGGTCAAGGGCATGTACCTTGGTTGCGGGCACATCCCCAGTGGGGGGGTGTGCAGGAGGCAGCTGATCGATGTTTCTCTCTCATCAATGTTTCTGACTCTCTATCCCTCTCTCTTCCTCTCTGTACAAAATCAATAAAATATATTAAAAAAAATAATAATAAAAAAAATAAAGCCAGTCGCTCATCGGACTCCGATTCTACACTCAACGGTGCAGACACGCACATGGGAGAAGACCGGAGAGACACACCCATGGGAAGAGACCGAAGAGACACGCACACGGGAGGAGATCGGAGAGACACGCACACGGGAAGAGACCGGAGAGACACGCACACGGGAGGAGATCGGAGAGACACGCACACGGGAAGAGACTGGAGAGACACGCACACAGGAGGAGATCGGAGAGATACGCACACGGGAAGAGACCGGAGAGGCACGCACAGCGGCCGCTCCCAGCAGACCCAGAGCTGCGGGCACCGGACAGCCGAGCAGGCGCCTGCTGGGAGCAAGAGGTCCGGCCGCAGGAGGTCGCGCTTCACGCTGAGCGAGGTCGGCTCTGAGAGCACCAGTCAGGTGTTCACAGGTGCGTGTGGTGGGCAGATGGGAAGATGGGGGGCATGGGCAACTGCTCTCCCAGCAAAGCCTTCAGCCCAAGTTTAGACTCTACCCAGTCCCCAGAGCTAGCCGCCCCCACCCCCTGTGGGAGGAAGGCAGGATCAGGTAACACAGGAACCCACTCACCTGAAGACCAACCACACCCGAAACCACACCCTCACCCAGACAGGTCACATCTCCACCGGCTCCGTCTTCCCACGTGGGATCCGGAGTTGGTCTCAGGAACCCCACAGACCTGGAATAAACAGGTGGAGAGAGGGCGTGAGGACACAGAGAACAGGGCAGGGAGGAGACGAGACCAAGGGAGACTTCGTGCCCAGGTCGGCCAGGGGACACTGCACTCAGGGCTGCCCTGAGCCCACCCACAACAAAGTCTCTGCCTCTCCCCAGCCACTCAGCCAGGCTCTGCATCACCTGGGAGGACGGGACAGGGTGACAAGACGCTCTGGCCCGGGAGAACAGAGCTAAGAGGGGTGTGGCCAGGCCCACTCTCTGGACCCGTCGCTCTAGGACTCCTGTGGGTCAGCCCTTGCTCTGCGGGGTCTAACGCTCAGCTGAAGGGTGAGGGCCAGGGGGCACCCACAGCTCCTCTCCTGACTGGATGCCACGGGCTCCAAGACCCCAGCTCTGAGCACAGGGACAGCCCAGCGCATCCTCCTGGTACTCCTCCTCCTCCTCCTCTTCCTCCACCTCCTCCTCCTCCTGCTTCTCCTCCTCCTGGATGCACCTCCTCCTCCTCCTCCTCCACCTCCTCCTCCTCCTGCTCCTCCTCCTCCTCTTCCTCCACCTCCTCCTCCTCCTGCTTCTCCTCCTCCTGCTTCTCCTCCTCCTGGATGCACCTCATCCTCCTCCTCCTCCTCCTCCTCCTCCTCCTCCTCCTTCCCCCTCCTCCTCCCCCCTCCTCTCCCTCCTCCTCCTTCTCCTTTTCCTCCACCTCCTCCTCCTCCTCCTGGATGCACCTCATCCTCCTCCTCCTCCTCCTCCTTCCCCCTCCTCCTTCACCCTCCTCCCCCTCCTCCTCCCCTTCCTCTACTTACTCCTCCTCCACCTCCTCCTCTTCCTCCACCCCCTCCTCCTCCTCCCCCTCCCCCCTCCTCCTCCCTCCCTCCTCCTCCACCTCCTCCTCCCCCTCCTCCACCTACTCCCCCTCCTCCACCTCCTCCTGCTTCTCCTTCTCCTCCTCCTGGGTCTTCCTCCCTCTCATCCTGATGCTCCTCCTCCTTCTCCTCCTCCTCCTCCTCCTCCTCCATGCACAGCCCCACTGACAGGCACATGGCGCTGGTCCCGGTCCTCTATCCACACGTTCACAGTAGCTCCCTGTTGTCCACCTCACGCTGCAGCCTGCGGCGGGGGGCAGGGTGGCGGCGCGGTGGCCACCTGGGAGCCCCCACGGACCTTGTCTTTGTCGTCGGGAATAGTGGGACCGCCCGGTGCCCCCTGGATCCTGCGGGGATTCTCTCCGCCTCCAGCTTCGGCTGCAGCTGCCGGCCCCATTGCCTCACCTGGCGCCTCCACGCTGGATGCATCCTGCCCCGTGACCCTCGGAACCGTGGGCCTCCCAGGTCCGGCCTGTCTCAGGGCGCCCCAGGACTGGCAGGCAGGATAGCGGCCAGGGTCACCCACCTCCCACTCAGCAGGCAGGAGTCCCCAGCGACCTGCCCTCCCGTGCGCCCCGGGGAAGCCCCTGGTGCACCCAGAGGACCACACACACAGGTGCCATGACACCGACCAGCTACGTCCCTGTCTCGGGGGCAGAGCCACCTGGGAAGCTGCAGGAGGAAGTCCTGCCGGGAAGGGAAGCTGCTGTGCCCCCATGGCTCCCTTCCCCGCCAACAGGAGCCACCCCACGGGGCTTCCCACTGCTCAGCACCAGCCGGGCCCCAGGGACACCCAGGAGCTGGAGGCTGCGGTGCTGCGAGCACAGGATGTGGGGGGAGCCAGGATGGGCCCTGTTCTGTGGAGGAAACACGGAGTGGCCCACATGCCGCAGTGGGGCAGGAAGGTTACTCCGCAGAGCCGGGAGGAGACTGTGGGCCTGGGGGTGCCACGGGAAGGGCCCCAGCGGGAGAGGAAGGGACTTCGTGTCCCCTCAGGTGCGTGTGCAGAAAGAGGGACACACCCGGTCTTCCCAGAGGGGCAGGCAGTGTGAGCCTTGATGCAAAGCAAATCCACCCTTTTGCAAAGCAAACTTTTCCACTAAAAGAATTTCAAAAGCTTTGTAACAAAAATCATGCAAAGGTGTTAAAATTATTTTATTGCATGTATATAGTAATAAACATAATATACTTTTTTACATCAGAAATACTAATTTACTTACAATCTCTCTTACAGTGGTTCTCCCACTGCTGCGTGGCAGTTTCATATACATATTCATAAAGTACTTGTGACAGTCTGCAGGCGTAACAGTCGCTACAGAATGACTAATAACATCAGTTCAACGTTCATGGTTTGAAGCATCTGCCAAAATATTACTCGCACAGAACTTAACCTGTGAAAAAACTTCTTCCATGGGATTCATCAATGGAGAACACGGTGGCAGAAATAATAAGGCATGCCTCGTCTGACCAACAAGATCACGTACTGACATTGTCCAAAACCAACCACACATCCTCCAAATTATACTCATCCGTCCCCCAGGCGCCTGCGGAGGAAAGCGCAGAAACTATTTGAAGTGACTGAGGAATGTGCACGCGCTTCATGCGACACCATCCCGCGTGCTTATGGCTACAACGAGGGCACCAGTTCGCCCTCTGATCGTGCGCACGGCCACACGGGCTGGTGCGTAACTTCCCATTGGGCCCTTGTTCACCAAAAATGGCAATTAAAATCATTTTATTGCCGAAACCGGTTTGGCTCAGTGGATAGAGCGTCGGCCTGCGGACTCAAGGGTCCCGGGTTCGATTCCGGTCAAGGGCATGTACCTTGGTTGCGGGCACATCCCCAGTAGGGGGTGTGCAAGAGGCAGCTGATCGATGTTTCTCTCTCATCAATGTTTCTGACTCTCTATCCCTCTCTCTTCCTCTCTGTAAAAAATCAATAAAATATATTTAAAAAAATTTCAATCTTAGGCATAGAATGCCTTTAAAAAAAAATAATAAAAAATAAATAAATAAAATAAAATCATTTTATTGCATGTATATAGTAATAAACATAACTTTTCAGTGAATATTGTTTTTGTCTTGCTTCAGGGATATTTTGAGAAAAATTTAACACATTCTGCGTTATCTCAATAATTCTGAGTTTCGAGTATGAGCTTGTACAGATGCACACTTGAATGTGATCCTTAACCGTTTCAGCCCATTCTCTATAGAACTTGTGCTTAGTTCTACATGTTCAGATTCGAGAATCTTGTCACGAATTCCTTTTCAAGTTACACACGGATTTTCTTCAATTATTTGCTCAATTTTGTTTAATATCGAGGCGTTCAACTTGCTATTTCTCTTACCTCCACGTTTTTTCTATCAGCACAGCCATTCTTATAGTGGTCAATAACTGACTTTGCCGTGTTGTTAATACCAGCGATGGCCGCTGCTTCACCTACTGTTCTACCACTTTCATACCATTTTATTAAAACCTTTTTTCTCATCGTGGCTGGTACGACCGTATGTCGGTGGATTATTACGCCTGGTCCCTCAATCTCCAACGATGTGTCTTGCATTCCTCAGCACACGTGTCGGCAATGAGCTTCCAGAGCTTGACTCAGTGTTAGCTGTTGTATCCATTTTCAGGGTCTGAAAAAAAATATTCAGGATTGATGTCAAAGTACCTTAATGGAATCAAAACATGTAAACAGCCTATTAACATGACCACAACGTTAGGTTCGGAGAAAAATAAAAATGTGCTGACGCGATGCACTATCTTTTTTGTTGTTGTGGCTGCATAAAGGGGAGCAGTCTCTCTCCCGCAGACTGCGTTCAGTGTGTGCATGTGCATATTAACATTCAACTTACCTTGTGTCGCACCATTTACCGGAAAGTGAAAATGTTTGTAAGTACTTTGTGATTTGAAGTTATGGCTGCCAGTTTAAAGAAAATTGTTTACAACATAAGATCAAATTAACATGTATATGGACCAACTGATCACCTATCAAATGATAGTAAGACTGGCCTGAATGCATGCATTAACTATGAATACAATCATGACAAAACGGCTTTATTGTGTTACTTCACTCTATTTTCACCCCAAAGTGAGTAAGATTTGCAGAAGGGTGAATTTGAAGTGAAAAACCTGTGTACGTTGGTTAAGGTTTGAATTACTTTAAAATGCAAAGTGGGAGGACAAACAGTGCATTTCTATTTCTATGCAACAGAAACTACAACAAAATTCATACAAAACCCCCTTTTCTAAAGGAAGGCGGGGGAGGCGGAGCCTGCAGGGCCGGGTGGGGCGGCTCTTAGCCCCAGAGAAGCAAAGCCAAGACCAGGGCAGCATGGACACGGCTCCCTGGAGGGGAGCCCACCCACCCCTGCTGTGGGAACAGGGCCAGCGCTGCCCACAGACGTGTCCCCTGGTCACACACGATGACACGTCCCATGTGATCTGGGTGCCAACAGTAAAACGGAACTTCATAGCAACCCTGCCTGGGCCCAGCCTCACCCGTCTCTGGGTTTGGGCTCTGGAGTCCGAGACCTTGGACCAGCTGCTAATTCCCTAGTCCTGGGCATGAGCCTGGGGAGCTGGGAAGACGGCAGAGCAGGGCAGGCTGCTGGGCCAAGCCTGGGGTCAGGGGGGCTTCGGCAATGAGACTTCCAGAGGCTTGGGACCTTCAGTTGGTAAGCTGTTGCTATCCCATTTTCATGGGTCTGAAATAAAATTTTTGCAGGATTTATGTCAAAGTACCTTAATGGAGAAATCAAAACATGTAATCAGCCGATTATACATGGGACCCACCATCGTTAGGTTCGGAGAAAAAATAAAATTGAGCTGCCGCGATGCACTATTCATTTTTTTGTTGGTGTGGCACTGCATTATAAAGGGGAGCCAGTTTCTCTCCCGCAGACTGCGGATCAGTCGTGTGCATGTGCATATTAACATTCAACTTACATTGTGTAGCACCATTTACCGGAAAAGTGAAAGATGTTTGTAAGTACTTTTTGATTTGTAGGTCTGGATGCCAGTTTAGAAATAAGTGTCTTATTTTTTTTTTACAACCATATAGATCATATTTAACATGTATAATCGGACAAACTGATCACCTATTCAAAATTGATAGGTAAGGGATGGCATGAATGCATGCATTAAATATGAATACCAATCATGACAAAACGGACTTTTAATTTTTTGTGTCTACTTCTACTCTATATGCCTTTAAAAAAAATAATAAAAAATAAATAAATAAAATAAAATCATTTTATTGCATGTATATAGTAATAAACATAACTTTTCAGTGAATATTGTTTTTGTCTTGCTTCAGGGATATTTTGAGAAAAATTTAACACATTCTGCGTTATCTCAATAATTCTGAGTTTCGAGTATGAGCTTGTACAGATGCACACTTGAATGTGATCCTTAACCGTTTCAGCCCATTCTCTATAGAACTTGTGCTTAGTTCTACATGTTCAGATTCGAGAATCTTGTCACGAATTCCTTTTCAAGTTACACACGGATTTTCTTCAATTATTTGCTCAATTTTGTTTAATATCGAGGCGTTCAACTTGCTATTTCTCTTACCTCCACGTTTTTTCTATCAGCACAGCCATTCTTATAGTGGTCAATAACTGACTTTGCCGTGTTGTTAATACCAGCGATGGCCGCTGCTTCACCTACTGTTCTACCACTTTCATACCATTTTATTAAAACCTTTTTTCTCATCGTGGCTGGTACGACCGTATGTCGGTGGATTATTACGCCTGGTCCCTCAATCTCCAACGATGTGTCTTGCATTCCTCAGCACACGTGTCGGCAATGAGCTTCCAGAGCTTGACTCAGTGTTAGCTGTTGTATCCATTTTCAGGGTCTGAAAAAAAATATTCAGGATTGATGTCAAAGTACCTTAATGGAATCAAAACATGTAAACAGCCTATTAACATGACCACAACGTTAGGTTCGGAGAAAAATAAAAATGTGCTGACGCGATGCACTATCTTTTTTGTTGTTGTGGCTGCATAAAGGGGAGCAGTCTCTCTCCCGCAGACTGCGTTCAGTGTGTGCATGTGCATATTAACATTCAACTTACCTTGTGTCGCACCATTTACCGGAAAGTGAAAATGTTTGTAAGTACTTTGTGATTTGAAGTTATGGCTGCCAGTTTAAAGAAAATTGTTTACAACATAAGATCAAATTAACATGTATATGGACCAACTGATCACCTATCAAATGATAGTAAGACTGGCCTGAATGCATGCATTAACTATGAATACAATCATGACAAAACGGCTTTATTGTGTTACTTCACTCTATTTTCACCCCAAAGTGAGTAAGATTTGCAGAAGGGTGAATTTGAAGTGAAAAACCTGTGTACGTTGGTTAAGGTTTGAATTACTTTAAAATGCAAAGTGGGAGGACAAACAGTGCATTTCTATTTCTATGCAACAGAAACTACAACAAAATTCATACAAAACCCCCTTTTCTAAAGGAAGGCGGGGGAGGCGGAGCCTGCAGGGCCGGGTGGGGCGGCTCTTAGCCCCAGAGAAGCAAAGCCAAGACCAGGGCAGCATGGACACGGCTCCCTGGAGGGGAGCCCACCCACCCCTGCTGTGGGAACAGGGCCAGCGCTGCCCACAGACGTGTCCCCTGGTCACACACGATGACACGTCCCATGTGATCTGGGTGCCAACAGTAAAACGGAACTTCATAGCAACCCTGCCTGGGCCCAGCCTCACCCGTCTCTGGGTTTGGGCTCTGGAGTCCGAGACCTTGGACCAGCTGCTAATTCCCTAGTCCTGGGCATGAGCCTGGGGAGCTGGGAAGACGGCAGAGCAGGGCAGGCTGCTGGGCCAAGCCTGGGGTCAGGGGGGCTGGGCACCGCTGAGCCATGGCCCACGGGTGGGGGGGCTGGGCAGAAGGATTGGCATCCTGCCCTAACCGGTTTGGCTCAGTGGATAGAGCGTCAGCCTGTGGACTGAAAGTTACCAGGTTCGATTCCGGTCAAGGGCATGTACCTTGGTTGTGGGCACATCCCCAGTGGGAGGTGTGCAGGAGGCAGCTGATCGATGTTTCTCTCTCATTGATGTTTCTAACTCTCTATCCCTCTCCCTTCCTCTCTATAAAAAATCAATAAAATATATTTTTTAAAAAAAAGAAGAAGGATTGGCATCCTGACCTGGCAGGACTCAGCTCACCTGAGCTCCATCCGTGACAGGCGTGGTCGGCTCTGCCACGTGTCCAGTCTGCTGGTCCTCGGGAGGGACCCGGGCCAGCCCTGAGGAAGAGGGACCTATCAGTGTCCTGAGCCCACGGGCGGCCACGGGGGCCGGGCACCAGGCCGAACAGTCAACCAGCAGTGACGGGTCCCACGTGTGCTCTGCACCAGCCTGGGCTGGATGAGACAGGCCCTGCCACCCCCTCTGGGCCACACACACACACACACACACACACACACACACACACACGTGCTTCAGGAGTAA
Organism: Ia io; assembly: GCA_025583905.1. NCBI lineage: Eukaryota > Metazoa > Chordata > Mammalia > Chiroptera > Vespertilionidae > Ia > Ia io. The sequence continues at coordinate 52,034,048 of JAJQQW010000021.1, read as the reverse complement.
ACCCCAGGGAAGTCATCACGAGCTTCCCTCACCTCCGGGGGGGCGGGGGGCGGGGGCAGGAAAAGGTCCACGGAGCCCGAGGGGTGCAGCCCCACATTCCACACACGGGTCAGGTTGGCCTGCGGAGGGCAGTCACCTCCAGCCCCTGAGGCCGGGCACACCGACAGCTGATGCCGACCCTGTGTCCATGTGGTGACCTCAGCACTGCTCCAGGCCTATGAGTGGCACCACAGAAGCCCTGACAGCACCGCTCAGTGAGGCTCCCTGGCTGAGCGCCCCGGGGCTGCCACGCAGCAGCGAGTCCCGAGAAAGGTGCCTGGACGCTGCCTGGCATCGCCCGGCTGTGCATGTTCCGTGGCCAACTGTGCTGCCTCCTGCTCTGCAGTAAGCGGGCACCGTGGGCACAGCAGCCTCGCTGGGTCCCAGGGCTGCTTCTAGGAATCAGGGGAGCCGAGCCGGCTGCGGCAGGGACAGCCCAGGGCGAGCTGGCCCCCTGGGGGCCGAGGCCCAGTACGGGCAGGGGCAGTGCAGGCACGTGTGGCGAACCTGAGACCACGTCACTTCAAGGCCCGAGTCCCTTGGTGCCCAGCAGGCGCTGGCCCCACACCCACACGGGGATGAGGCCACGTCTCTGGTCACTGTGTCACCTGAGCATCCTCGGTGGGAGCTGCCACTGGAACCGGGCCGACCTCGAAGGAAACGGCAAACACTGGCCGTCGCTCAGGAGATGGCCACCCAAGATACAGCAGATGGTCAGCAAGTAGCCCACACCACAGCCAGACACCCGCCCCACAGCCAGGCACCTGGGCCCCACAGACAGGCACCCCAGGGCCCACAGACAGGCACCCGGACCCCACAGACAGGCACCCCAGGACCCACAGAAAGGCACCCCGGGCCCCACAGCCAGATACCCTGGGCCCCACAGACAGGCACCCCGGGCCCCACAGCCAGATACCCTGGGCCCCACAGCCAGATACCCTGGGCCCCACAGACAGACACCCCGGGCCCCACAGACAGGCACCCCGGGCCCCACAGACAGACACTCCGGGCCCCACAGACAGACACCCGCCCCACAGACAGACACCCCGGGCCCCACAGACAGACACCCGCCCCACAGACAGACACCCCGGGCCCCACAGACAGGCACCCGCCCCACAGACAGGCACCCTGGGCCCCACAGACACCCCAAGCCCCACAGACATGCACCCCGGGCCCCACAGACAGGCACCCCGGGCCCCACAGACAGGCACCCGCCCCACAGACAGGCACCCCGGGCCCCACAGACAGACACCCGCCCCACAGACAGGCACCCCAGGCCCCACAGACAGACACCCCGGGCCCCACAGACAGGCACCACGGGCCCCACAGACAGGCACCCCGGGCCCCACAGACAGGCACCCAGGGCCCCACAGACAGACACCCCGGGCCCCGCCTGCCACAACCGCCTAGAAAACCAGAGGCGCCAGGGGTTTCCTGAGCAGGAGCGGCTTTTCCAACGTGGGCAGACCCGGCTTGATCAGGGCCCTTATTTTATTGATTACAATCCAAAGTCTAGTGATGGGTTTTCTGACTGTCAGCCACCTCCCCGCAGCTGGGACCCCGCTCCCCAGGAAGCCTTCCCAATCACGTCGCCCTGGGCCGCCGGCTGGATGGGGTCCCTCCCAGCGCGCACCCCACAGTCACAGCCTCCACACTGGCCACTCCTGGCCGGTCTCCCCGGCACCCAGCACGTTTCCCGCGCTCATCACCCCGCGCTCAGTCGGTCCCCAGGGTCCAAGAAAAGCTCCCTCTCTCCTTTTAATGTTTTTTATTGATTTCAGAGAGGGAGGGAGACAAACATCAATGAAACAGCCATAGATATACTGCCTCCGGCATGCCCCCTACTGGGGTCCGGAGGCAACTTGGGCACGTGCCCTGGGAACCAACCCTGTGCACGGTCCCTCCTCCAACCAACCAGGCCACACCGGCTAGAGGAGCCACACAGGCTGCTGTCCTTCGCTCATCCCAGGAGAGCAAGCGGCCTCCTCTGACCGTTTCCCCAGGAAGGCTGGCCTGGAGCCCAGCTGTCAGCTGTGGACAGCAGGCCCGTCACTGCAGGTGTCAGCTGGGGCAGAGGTGGCAGAATCCTCCCACCTTTATTTCCTGGCGTGTGTGCATGTACAGACACACAGAAGCGCCTGTTTTTAAAATGTGGGGGCCAGGAGAACAAGCCGGATGAGGGAAGATCATGAGACTGTCCGGGTGAGAGGCTGGGCTGCAGCCAGTGCACTGATCCCTGCGGACTTGACTGTATTTCCCAGGGAGCTAGGACCCGAGGCCAGCAGTCACAAAAGCTGGAGCGAAGCCAAGACAACATGCCACAGGAGCCCAGGAGGAGCACATCTCCAGATCAAGGGCGTGGACCCTGGTTTCAAAAGCCACAGTGGCCACCTGGGCCAGGAGGTTCTGTTGGTTGGAGTGTCATCCTGTACACCCAAAAGTTGCAAGTCCGATTTCCAGTCAGAGAACATACGGGAAGTAGCCAATCCATAATCCATGTTTCTCTCCCACATCAATGTTTCTCTCTCTTCCTCTCAATTAAAAAAAAAAAAAAATCAACCCTAGCTGGTGTTGCTCAGTGGATAGAGCATCAGCCTGTGGACTGAAGGGTCCCATGTTCAATTCTGGTCAAGGGCATATGCCCAGGTTGCAGGCTCGATCCCCAGAAGGGGGCGTACAAGAGGCAGCCGATCAATGATTCTCTCTCATCATTGATGTTTCTCTCCCTCTCTCTTCCTCTCTGAAAATCAAGCCAAAACCGGTTTGGCTCAGTGGATAGAGCCTCGGTCTCAGGACTAAAAGGTCCCAGGTTCGATTCCAGTCAAGGGCATGTACATTGGTTGCGGGCACATCCCCGATAGGGGGTGTGCAGAAGGCAGCTGGTCGATGTTTCTAGCTCTCTATCCCTCTCCCTTCCTCTCTGTAAAAAAAATCAATAAAATATATTTTAAAAAATAAATAAATAAAAATAAAAAATAAAAAGTAAATCAATAAAGACATCTTCAGGTGAGAATTAAAGAGAATACACTTAAAAAATAAATAAAATGTACAGTTGGGTAGGAGGGGTCACCACAATGGGGCAGGGAGTGAGAGGTCAGGGTGGGCAAGTGGGAGGGGCTTATCTCAGCCCTGCCCCCACCCCACAAGGACAAGGGGACCACCCTGGTGGGTTATGCTGGGTGTGTCTGTGATGGTGGGCACTCCTGGGCCCCACTCTGGGGGTTGAGCATGGGCCCATGCACAGGACCAATTCCCGGTCAGGGCACATGCCCATGTTGCCTCTGCCCGTTGGAGAATGCCCGCCCCCGTGCCCCAGCCCTGGTGGGCTGTGTGTCACCGTGAAGCAGAGACGACAGTGCATGCGATAGAGAAGTAGCAGTGTCCGTCCCCCAAAAACAACACATCATCTGGCTTCAGGGCCAAGCCCCACATCCTGCAGGCCAGCTGCAGAGGTCTGTCCCACACGGCCTGCGGCCCTGGCCACTCACCGGCCCTCTGCCAGCCCCCGCTGAGGCGAACTCAGACTTTCCGCCCACTCCCTTGGGGCCAGCGCCCCGGGGCCTCCTGATGAAGCCGCTGCCCGATCCTGCTGCCTCCTTTCCCGCTGCAGGTCCCGGAGGGGGGCGAGGGCACAGTGCACCCCCCGGGACACCCTCAGACTGCGCTCCCGGTTGGGATCGCTCTCGGTGAGGACCCGCAGGCCAGCGGTGAAGTGGGCCAGGGCCTGGGCCAGGTGCTCAGGGCTCAGCGCACCCACACCTGCTTCCTCCGTCCCTGCTCCCCCCACAGCCTCAGTGAGATCCACTTCCAGGCTTTCAGAGATCAGGTCTTTCCCTGCCTCCCCGGGCATCCCAGAGCCGCTGGCATCTGCATCCTCAGCATCCTGGGGGGTTCCACAGCGTGGGGGCTCCACATGGGTCTGCAACAGGCGGGCGACATCGGCCACCGCCACGTCCCCAAGGCCCACGTGGCTGGCTAGTGCCGCGATGCTGCGGCGGAGCTGGGGCTCGGCGTCGGGCTCCATGGCGCCAGCGGGCACACACTCGGGCCAGAGCTGCCTCCAGGCCCTGTTCACGGTGGCGGGCTGCAGCTCGGCCCAGGCCTGGGCGATGTTGTCCACAGCTGCCATGACGGTGTAGCTTCGCCAGAACTCCGGCGCGGAGGGCCGGCCTCCACCAGCCTGCTCCCGGACCAGCTGGCTCAGCGTGTAGCGCAGGTAATGCGCCTTGAAGGCGGCGATGATGCCCCGGTTCATGGGCTGGATCAGGGCCGACGTGTTCTTGGGCAGGAACTCCACACGCACGTGAGCCGAGAGGTCGCCCAGGTGGGCGGGGTGGCAGGGCGCGCCATCCAGCAGCAGCAGGGCGCGGGGTGGGAGGCCGCGGTGGGCGCAGTAGCTCTCCACAGCCGGGCAGAAGCAGCCGGTGAACCACTCCTGGAAGATGCGCGGTGTCAGCCAGTCGTTGCGGTTGGAGCGCCAGACCACAGGCAGGCTGGCCTTGGAGCAGCCCTTGAGGGCGCGGGGGTTCTCGGAGGGGTACACCAGCAGGGGCTTCAGCCTGAAGTCCCCGGCTGCGTTGGCCCCCAGCAGCAGGGTCAGGTGGTCCTTCGGGGCCTTGGGCCTGGGCCCGGCCGCCCCCTCCAGCACCAGCAGCATGCGCTCGGGCAGCCGCTTCCAGAACAGGCCGGTCTCGTCCACGTTGAAGACCTGGTGCGGGGAGTAGCCGCCCTCGTCCAGGACGCTGCGCAGCACGGAGGGGTAGCGGGCAGCGGCCTGGGCGTCGGCCACCGCCGGCTGCTCCGTGAGCAGCACGTGGTGGCGCGCCTTGAAACGGGCACCAGCCATTGCTGGCGCCAAAGGTCTCGGCCTGGGCGCCGCTGCCCTGCTCGTGCTGCAGCTGGGCGAAGAGCCGCCGGGCCTGGTCCTGGATGAGCAGCGTGCTCACGGGCAGGTGCCGTCGCCTCTGCTCCTCGATCCACAGGCTCAGCAGGCGCTCCATGTGCCCCATCACCACCCCCCGGCAGCGGGTCAGCTGCTTGGCGCTCACGGGCGTGGAGGCCTGGGAATTGGCCAGGATCTTGTCTTTGTTGACACGGATGGAAGCGACGGTGGAGGTGGCCAGCCCCAGCGCCCGGGCGATCTGCGTCAGCTTCTCGCCCTCTTCGAACCTCCGCAGCACCTCCAGCTTCACGTGCAGGGTGATGGACTTCCGGTCCCGCTTGGTACCGGGGCGGAGGCCAACCCCACCCAGGGACACCGGAAGGTGGGGGGCTGTCTTCATTCCGCCTCCGAGCGCCAGGCACCTCGAGGAGCTCTGTGCCCCCTGCCCCTCCACAGTAGCTCCCACTGTGCCCCCAATGGCAGCCTCTTGACCTCCCTGTAAGAGGGGGACACGGAGGCATCAATGTGTGAGCACACGGGAGTCCCAACCACCGCCCAGCTTTCCCAGCTCGGACAGAGAGCACGGAGCCTGCTCAGAGGCATGCCTGGCCCTCCGCCCTCCCCTCCCCGCTCCCCGCTACTAAAAGCACTGCACACTCATTTTCAAGCATTTTTTGCATCTAGAAGAGTGGGTTACTCGTTACTTTCAGCTCAGATTGAAGCACAGGTGAGACTTCCCTCTTTCCCCACCTCCCAAACCTCCTCTAACCACACGGGGAAGCCAAGACCATCCAGAAACCAGCACCCACCTCCCAGCGCTACGCTTCTCACTCAGACATGGTCCTCCGTGTGGAGGAGGGACAAGGACATCCCCCGAAGGCGTCCATATCCTAACCCCAGGAGCCTATGAATAAACAACCTTATGCAGCAAGAGGCACTGCGGTGTGACTGAGTTTATCCTGGGTGGGGAGGTTATCCTGGCTTATCCCAATGGGCCCTCAATGGGGTCGCGGGGTCCTTGTAAGAGGAGGCAGGTTGGGTTCAGAGCCTCCAGCGCAGCCAGCCCTGCCGAAAGCGTGATTTTCGCCCCGAGAAACCCACTTCAGATTCCAGACCTCTGAGACTCTAAGACATTCGTTCTCAACCTTCCTAATGCCGCGACCCTTTAACACAGTTCCTCATGTGGTGGTGACCCCCAACCATAAAATTATTTTCGTTGCTACTTCATAACTGTCATTTTGCGTCGGTTATGAACCGTAATGTAAATATCTGATATGCAGGATGTCTTAGGCGACCCCTGTGAAAGAGTCGTTCGACCCACAAAGGGGTCTCGTCCCACAGGTTGAGAACCGCTGCTCTAAGACATTTAGCACTAAGTTGTGGTGATATGTGACAGCAGTCATAGGAAACTCACTCACACGGAAGGGAAACGCCCCGATTCCTGCCACCCTGTGGAGTCCCCGGGATAGGGGAGGAAGGTGGTTCTCCACAGGGCGGCCAGAGTGAGTCCCTAGGAACCAAGTCAGACCCAGTCACCTCTGCTCAGAGCCCGCAGCCCTCGACAGCTTTCCTCAGGACATCAAAGCCGCATCCTCTCCTCTGCGAAATCCTGACTCGGGCCTTTGCTCCTGTGGCTCCTTTGGCCCAGAGCTGGGGCCCTTCCCTCTTATCTGAATAGCTTGTTCCCTCTCCTGCAAATCTCTGCTCAAAGCCACCCTCCCGGCCCATGTTTCCTCGTGCATCTCTCATATGAAGCCTGAGGACTGGGGCCTGTCTGCCGAGCTCTCTGCTGCGTCCCCAGGCCCAGGAACAGTGGCTTATTCCTGCCTCTGTCCCCAGGCCCAGGAATCGTCGCTTATTCCTGCCTCTGTCCCCAGGCCCAGGAACAGTGGCTTACTGAGTAAATGATTAAGTAGAGTACATTGGTGAGATGGGCTTCTCGCCTTATCCCCTTTGCATCCTGAACACTGTGAGAGTAACAGCTGCCGGGCTGGTTTGGCTCAGCGGATAGAGTGTCAGCCTTCGGAGCGAAGGGTCCTGGGATCGATTCCGGTTGGGGGCACACGCATGGGTTGCGGGCTCGATCCACAGTGGGGGGACGTGCAGGAGGCAGCCGATTAATGATTCTCTCTCATCACCGATGTTTCTCCCTCCCTCCCTTCCTTCCTCTCTGAAATTAATAAGAATATTTCTTTTAAAAAAGAGGAAAGAAAGTAGCACCTGATCAAAACAGTAGAACTGGTTTTGAAGGAGTGCCCTGTGAAAATCAGGGACAAGTGCCCGATGGGTCTGTGTTTGGGGCGTGGCAATGGCGCCAGGACCCGTGGCTGCACCTGGCTTGAAGCCAGGAGGCACAATCCTCGGCCCCCGAGCCAGAAGGCAGGGAGAGTGGGTGGGCATGCAAGGCTCCTGCGTGCTAGGCGGCCCCTACTTCCGAACCGCTCGCACCCATCCTTCTCCCTCCGACAACCAAGCCTTCGCCTGCTCAGTCACAATAGTAATTTAATTCATCCATTCATCCTTTTATTCTCTCGCTCACACTCTACATAAAGTTCCCAGGCCCGCCGCCCTACGTCTCTCGAGACTACATTTCCCAGAAGGCCTCGGGGCCGCCCCCTACTCCGATTGGCCCAGAGGCGCGGGTCAGAGGCTGCACGCTCAGCGGCTTCTCCCCCTCCCCTTCCCACGACTGGAGCCGTGAGAAAGGCCGCCCCCGCCCCGGGAGCCCGGCCTGCGCGCAGCCGATCGCCCTCACCTCCCGGCAGCGACGCGGGCCGGCTGCTTCAGCTGGGCCGGTGGGGCTGCGGCCCTTCCCCATGCCCTGCCTCACAGCACGGTTCCCCGGAGGCGACTGAGCCTAGACTCCATCTTGTCGTTGGAGGTACACGGTTGCCGGGCGACCGCTGGGATTGGAGGAGACTGCGTACGGCGCTCCTCCCACGTCGCTCTGGGCTCTCGGGCTGCTGGGAAATGTAGTTCGGTGATGAGGCCGCTACACGTAGATAAGGCTGTCGGTGCCCCAGGCTGGCTTCCTCGCCGCCTAACTCCTCGCATCTTCCCTGCCGTCTAGTCCGTCTGTCTTTCCATCATCCTCCCGCTTCTTTACCTTCCTGCCTCTGCCACACGTCTTCTCTTTCCCCCTTCTGTTCCCCATCCCAGAGAACTGGTTCCCTTCAGACAGTCAACATAGCATTTTCAAAAAAGGTAAAGCCAAAACCAGTTTGGCTCAGTGGATAGAGCGTCAGCCTGTGGACTGAAAGGTCCCAGGTTTGATTCTGGTCAAGGGCATGTACCTTGGTTGCAGGCACATCCCCAGCATGGGGTGTGCAGGAGGCAGCTGATCAATGTTTCTGTCTCTCTCCCTTCCTCTCTGTAAAAAATAGATAAAATATTTTGTAAAAAGGGCGCGCTTTCCCCTCCCCCTTCCCTTTCCCCCAGGCATGTCGCCTTTTCCTTTCTCTCTGCTACGCTCCAAGAAACCTTCTTTTGCTTCTATAACTTGTTTCCTGATCCTAGGCAGCCCAGCTGGATGACCTACTGCTTCTATAACTTTGTCAATAAAGTTTGTCTTATAATTTTAAAAAAGTAACTGAGCAGTCTCAAAAATAAATTTGCTTCAGGGAAGGCACTAGGATGACAGAGGTGGTTCCAGGAAAATGGGAGAGAAGGGACAAGAGAGAGGGTTAAAGAACAAAATATTAAATAAAAACGCAGTGTGGCCCTAGCCTAGCGGGTTTGGCTCAGTGGACAGAGCATCAGCCTGCGGACTGAAAGGTCCTGGGTTCGATTCCAGGCAAGGGCACATGCCTGGGTTGGGGCTCGATCCCCAGTAGGAGACTTGCAGGAAGCAGCCGATCCATGATTCTCTCTCATCATGGATGTTTCTATCTCCCCCTCTCCCTCTTCCTTCCTCTCTGAAATCAATAAGAATATATTTTTTAAATCAAAGTTGGATTAGTGCCCTAGAGGGCAGCAGGCGGCCGGGGTGTGTCGTGTTCTGCTTTGTGTCCTACAGGGTGACACAACTCACACCATGGGTTCTCTTTTCTCAGGACAGAAAGCATTTGCATCCTATTCACCTTTGCAACGCAGCATCCACCTTCGCAGCATCTCGGCTCTGATCAAAGTAGCTGAAAACAGTAGGAGTCACACAGGCTCCCGGTCATCTTTCTTTTGTCAAACTTTGGGTATTTTCCTCACAAGTCTCCCTCCAGCTTCCTCTCTTGTGGCTATCACCTTCTCTTAGTCTCTGAAAACTCGCAGTCCACCTTACTGTGCTTCTGGTTTCTGTCTCCTTCTCCCATCTGGTGTCCTGGTTTCTGTCTCCTTCTCCCATCTGGTGTCCTCCTGTGTCCCTGTCTGTCCCTCGCCTCTCCTTGTCTGCACTTCTGGTCCCTGTGAATATATCCCCCTCTCCCTCTGTCCCTCCTCTCACTTTCACCCCTTACTGCTCCCCCTCCTTGTGGCTAATTATTCTGGCACACTGGCCTCCCAGGGCCTGAATCCCCGGCCCGCTGACTTCTTATCACATTCTCTAGGTCTGAGAGAGGACAGCTCTTTCTCTGCTGTCTTCTGTCTGTCCACAGACTGGAGTCTCCCACAGGCAAACTCTGGGTCTCTCCCTGCCCCGAGTCAGTCACTCCTCATCCTCCCCCCTCCCCCTCGCCACCCTCTTTATCCCAGTCTCCTCCCTACGCCCTCATCCCGCTTACCCATCGCTTTTCTGACGCCCAGGGATTGCGCTGGGCCAGAGTCGGCTCCACTGGTTACCATGGACACGCAGGGACGCCTACCGCCAGCCAACCCAAACGACAGTCGTCGGGATGCGCACGCGCGCAGGGAGGGCCCGTCTGACTACACCTCCCAGAAAGCTCCGGGCCCAGCCTCTCCTCTCCCAAGGGGTGTGCACCTCCCCAGATCTCCGCAGGGGTTGCCATGGAGACCCGGGCTGATGGCGTCTCAGCGAGGGCCGTGATAGGTGCAGAACCCGGCTAATCCTCTGACAGGCCCGCTGAGGACTGAGACGGATCGTGGGTGGCACGCGCGGTTGGAAAGGCAGCGCTGCTGTCAGTTGCCCCCTGAGAAGCTTGCGCACGTCGCCGGGGGCCCCGACGCCTGGATCAGAGGCGGGGAGCGCGGGAAGAGGCGGCCGGGAGTGTGACCTGATCGTTGGAAACAACGCTACCCCGGGGAACAGGGTGGAAACAGAGGCGAGGGCTGGGGAAGGGCCAGGAGGCGATGGGACTGCTGCGTAGCTTCCTGGGAGACAGTCCAGCTGGGGAGGGGAGCCTGCGAGCGCGCATGCTCAGGAGAGCGGGCGCGGCTGCTGAGCGTGGAGGTGAGGGCGGGGGCCTCTCCACGCGAAGGTTTGGGCGGGGACGGGTGGCGGTGAGCACCGTGGATTCCGGCTGCCCTGCGGGACCCGGAATGCAGGACAGGGATCTGGGCACTCCGTGCTGGCGAGCCCGGCGCTGTCTCCCGAGGCCCGTCAGTCACAGCATTGCCACGGCGACGGGCGCCCCGCCCCCGGTTGCCGTGGCGGCGCCCGGACCTGCGGAGGTCCCTAAAGCGGAAATTGCCCGCTAAGGCTTCTGGGAAATGTAGTTCAGGAATCTCCACGCAGCCGGGCTGCCTGGACGATGGTCCAACTTTCACCCATGGTTTTGGGGTTGAGCTGGGGCCTGAAGGAGCAGAAGGTTGGCTCAGGCGGCCTCCGAAACCGGATCCACACCCTGAATGAACAGATTCCTTCACAAAGCCCGCGCCTAACAGCTGCAGGAGCAGTGGAGGGCGCAGGGAGTGGTGGTCCTTATTTGCAGATAACAGATTCATTGAGACACAGCGACCTGCCAAGGTTGCCTGGCAAAGAGGGTAGGCCAGTCCGGTCCAGTGTTCGAGGGGCTGGTGTGGGCCACCGGAAGCTCCCCTCTCACCTTCTGGGTCCACCTGCCAGGACCCTCAGGAGACCATGATTTGCACGGCGTGATAAGCAGGGCTCAGAGGATGGAGCTGAATTTCGGGGGATGCCACCTGGGGGCTGAGCCACACAGGTGACTTTGTACAGGTGCTGGGAGCGACAGGTGGAGGGAGACTGCCCTGTGGAACCAAGATGGCAGGGGAATGGTCTGAGACTGGGTGGAAGAGTGGGTGGTGCAATGATGGGCTGGCGTAGGGCAGCGGTAGTGGGGCTGATGCCCAGGTGGTGGGTGTTGGTGACATGCACCTGTAAGAGGGAGAGCTACAGGGCACGGCTGAAGTGATGTAGAGAAAGAGAGCAGGATTTAGGGAGAGAAGAGGTGACTTCTGAGCCTAACAATTCTTTGGAGCTGGGGGTGACCAGAGTCTGCAGGGCCTGGTGGCTCCTCCAGGGCCCGTGATCACCTCCCTGTGCGTCAGCATTCCCCCAGGCAGGACTGAGACTGGGACAGCACAGCATGCCCTCGGCACTCGATAAGCATTCACCCCACTGTCATTGCAGCAGCCCCATCCCCTCCGCCCCCAGGGTCAATAGCCTTGGAGCCCACGCCATCTTTCCGATGAGGCCCGCAGCACTGTCCTCTCCAGGGCACACAGCCCCGGAAGAGGAGAGGCCCATCCTGGTGAAGCTGGAGGACTCTGAGGAGGAGGAGGAGGCCACCCCATGGGACCCTGGCCCAGAGGCTGCGTGCTGGTGTTTCTGGCACTTCCGCTACGAGGCGGCAGCAGGGCCCCGAGAGGCCCTGGCCCAGCTCCGGAAGCTGTGCCGCCAGTGGCTGCGGCCTGAGGCGCACTCCAAGGAGCAAATGCTGGAGTTGCTGGTGCTGGAGCAGTTCCTGGGCGCGCTGCCCCCCAAGATCCAGGCCCGAGTGCGAGGGCAGCGTCCAGGCAGCCCTGAGGAGGCTGTGGCCCTGGTTGAGAGGCTGCACCAGGAGCCAGGACCCCGGAGATGGGTGAGTCTGTTGCCCTGAACAGAGGTCAGAGGTCAGGGTTAACTGGGGAGTGCCATGCTCAGCTAGACACTTGTCCCGCGCGGACTGGAAGTGGTCACCTGCGGCGGGCCCTATACAAGGGTCATGGACACAGGGAGGGATGCAGGGCAGGTGTCAACACAGGACACCCCCTGCCCACTCCCCAGGGGATGGGTTCCCTGAAGGATCTAGTCAGTCCATACCTTGAAGCCTGCATTGGGGTCCAGCTCCAACTCCCTGCCTGGCCCCCTAATGAGAGGGGGCACCTCCCCAGGTCACAGTCCAGGTGCAGGGACAGGAGGTGCTATCAGAGAAGGTGGAGCCCTTCGACTTCCAGTCCCTCCTGCACACCACGCCTCAGACTACAAAACCTGGGCCTGAGACAACCCTGGGGGTCACGCAGAGGTCACTACCGAGCCTTCAGGTGGAAAAGGAGCCCGAGGTCACAGAGGACCCAGGTGAGGACAGGCAAGGTAGGCAGGGCCCAAGGCCCACTTGGATGGACCTGGGAGCTTAGCCCGGACATCCTGAAGCCCCCAGGGCCGTCACTAATGGATAGGCCACCCCAAGCACGGCCCCGCCCTCCCAGCCAACAGCTGTCGCGCCCCTCGAAGCCAAGTCTATCAGTTGTTCCCAGGCTCTCCCCTGGCGGGAGACAAGCTACTGGGGCTTCCACCTGTGGGAGGTATGGGGGGTTCCCTCCACAAGGCGACCCATTGAGGGACGTCAGCTGGTCACTGGGGAGGCCACAGCAGCCTGGGGGTATGGTGGGTGCAGATGAGGGAGCACCCCAAAGTGCTGGGGCCTGACCCTCCCTTGTACACCTCCCGGGCAGGTGGCACAGCTGAGCACCCACTGCCCCATTCCTGTGCAGTCCCTTGTGCAATGCCCCTCTCCCACCCTCAGTCTTTATGCCCAGCTCTCACGCAGGCGTGCGGGGCACAGACCTGAGCCACCTCCGGCCACAGCTCCTCCAAGCTGGGCCCTGGAGCTGCCCTGCAACCAGCTCTCACCCCATCTGGATCCCAGTACCTGGCTACCACTGGGGAGAGTCGTGGGGTGGGAACCTCGGGACACCTAAGCCCATCCTTCCTCTCCAGAGTTTCTGGATCCTGAGGCTCCCGTCAACCCCCAGGTGGCCGCTTCCACTCTCCTGCCTGAGGCCCAGGTGAGCCCCAGGCCAGGAGCCTCGTGTGGGGAGGTATATAGGTCCCTCCCTGGGCCTCACAGGGCAAGACGAGCAGTGACCCCTGGTTTCAGGACTGTGGGATGTCGCTGGACCAGGCCGCTCCCCCCAGCAGGACTGGGCCTGCGGGTCCCTCCCGGAGGGAGCACCCTGGGGCCCTGTGGAAAGAGGAAGCTGGGGGCATCCCCTCCCCAGGTGAGTAAGAGGGGCTCGGTGGGGCGGGCCCTCTGCGTGGGCAGAAACCCATCTGCCTATCCCATTCCTAGCCCTGCTCCCCCACGCCTCGGACCATCCCTCGCAGCACCAACAGTCAGCATCCCCTAGCCTCAAAGCCCCGCTCTCCACTCACCTCACACCCCTCCACCCAGCTGCTCCCCCCACCTCAGTGACACCTCCAAGACCTGAGCCTGTTCCCCAAACCCACACCTCCCAGCTCTGGCATCCCGTGGCCAGATTCGAGTGTCGGCATAGGGAGGGTCAGGAATGGCAAGGAGGACAGGTCAGCAGACAGGAATGGCGGGCAGGAGGGGCCTGGACAGTGGGGATCAGACAGCACAGCGGGAGTCAAACCAATCACCCAGGTCCCGGTCTCCTCCTGTTTCTGTGACCCTGCCTTCCCGTGTTCTCACAGACCTGCTCCTTCCCATGTTCTCACAGACCTGCTTCCTTCCCGTGTTCTCACAGACCTTGCTCTGAACTTTGGTGTGGGACTTACATAATGTTCTGAGACACACCTGTCTAACACTCCCCATCACACGGAAGCTTGCCTGGATTAAGAATTCATTTTATTAATGCTCTCATACGTCTTTGTATCACATTGTTGGTGAGCCTCATGAACTTGAAAAGCACATTCAATCGTGGACACTGGCTGGAATGGCTTCTTTGATTTCCTTCTCATTATTTCGTTCTGACTCTAATGTTCTTACCTTCTCACTCTGATCTTCATCCCTTTCTTTATATTCAGTCATCCAGAGAAGTTCTTCAATTATATCTTCCAGACCCTCTGTGGAGATGTTTATATCTGCTAGCATAGTTTTAATTTCCAGGTGTGTTTCATTCCCTGAACATTCATTTTTATAGCCACTTCCTCTAGTCCTTATAGTTACAATGTCTTTCCTTATTTCTCTGAGAATAGCAGTAACTTCTCCCAATATGGTCTCTGTTCCCTCCAAGTCGTCTGCTTATGTTTAAGCCATAGCTGGTGTGGCTCAGTGAATAGTGCATCAGCCTGCGGACTGAAGGGTCCCAGGTTCGATTCAGGTCAAGGGCAGATGCCAGGGTTGCGGGCTCGATCCCCAGTAAGGGCTTTGCAGGAGGCAGCTAATCAATGATTCTCTCTCATCATTTATGTTTCTATCTCTACCTTCCTCTCTGAAATCAATAAAAATAAAAATAAAAAGACAGGGACCAACAATCTGGGAGCTCTGAGCAGGTGGGTGAGGGACTGGGAAAGACATGGGGGCATCACTCCCCAAGAAGAGCCACATCTTGGGGGATATGAGCAGGGAGAGGGGGAGGTTAGGGGGGTCAGTGGGTGCCAGTGAAGGATCTGTAGGGTCCTCTGGCTGGACCGTTTGGGGCACCCAAGCCCTCCAAGGAGGCGCTTCCAGCCTTGTGTCGAATCCCAGGAGAGGCTGCTGCTCAGCACACAGTGTGACTTCACTTAACCCCTCCACTTCCTCATTGGCCTCCTACCTCAACCCAGCCTTTTGCCAAGATGAGGAGACCCAGAATCCAAGCGACAACACTGCCCGCTGTCCGCACAGCCTTCTGTGCAGACAGAGCCTCGTGCTGCTCCGAGCCGTTGCCCTGCCCAGCTTCTGCTTCTAACACTGTCTCCCTGACCTGCGTGGCACCCCCAACCCTGCACGGCCACATGTACCTGGTACCTCTGACTCCTCAACTTTTGGAATCTTCTTTGGGGTAAAACAGGTTGACTTTGTTTGTTTCCCCCTGCTGACTCAGTGTTCACCTTCGCCAGTCTCTGCAGGCTTCTGCCCATCTGCTCTCCAGAGCAGGAAATGTCAGGGGGCTTCCTTTTCTCTTCATCTTTGGGGATTTTATGCCTGAAAAGAAAAACAAAAGGATTTCATTGTTGTCTTACTGTTGTTTCAGGATGGAGCAAATTTAAATCGTTTTCCACTCCTCCCCATCTGCTGTGTTATCAGTAAGGACCCTAAGTCCTTCTTTTTTCATAACATCTGTTTCACAGATGCTGGTCCCTCTTTGAGGCTTTGGAAATAATTCCGTTTCCTTCCCAGACTGGTCTGTTAGCTCGGTTTGCCGGGCTGAGTCCTCCCACTAGTTGCACGGTTGACAGCTTGCCCTTCTGGGCTGTAGGAACTTGCTTGTCCCTGAACTAAGGATAGTCCTGGGTGAGGGGCTGCCACAGGGCCCATCAAAACCCTGCCATGAGGCTCCTCTAGGCCCCAGGCCATTGAGGGCGCTCCCTCTGCAGCCCAGGTCTGTGGGTGGCCTGGGCTGACCACCTCCCCCTCCCCCTCGCCCCCCTTTACCCTCAGCCCTGGCTTCAGAGTTCACTCTGCCAGCTGTGGGTCCTGGATCTCACCAGCTGGCCTTTCTTACTTGGGCGTTGCCCAAGGCATTTTTAAGTCATGTTCTGTGTGTTGGAGCGGAGAGCAGGATCTGGCACATGCCTGGCTGCTGTTTCGTTGCCATGCGGCTGACTGCCCCTCCACTGGGCCTGCCTCTCTCAGCTCACCACCCGTCTTTCCCTGGTGCACTGGCAGCACCACCTTACAGCTCCACTCTCTCCTCAGGCTGCACCCCAGACAACCACAGCTCCCACCTCCAAACACGGATCCCTCAGCCACCTGGGTCTCCCCACCAGGGCTCCTGGCTGCTCTCCGTGCACCTCCAGTGAACGTTTTTTGTGTAGCCAGCATTTTCATCACGAGAATATTCTGAGTAGCTCACGCGTTAGGAAATTCAAAAGGCAGAGGGAGTCCTCAGTGAATGCCCCTCCTGCCGGTCACACAGCCCTGCTCCCCCGAAGCCAGCATTACGTGTGTCCTTCCAGAGTGTGTACATACACGAGCAAACACCCTCAAATGCACCCTGCTCCACCCCTGGCACCCCCTGAGCAGCCAGGGCCCCACTGTGCACACACGACTGTGTCCACCTGGGCTCCTGCTAATGTTGGGTTACTTTTCAGTGACGAACTGAGAAACCACGTACGTAGGTCACTGGCTTCCCATTCATGTCCACCAGCAAAGCACACCGAGGCCCGGGTCTGTGTGAGGGTGTGGAAAGCTCTAAGCACAGAAGGGACTACGCGTATTTTGTGGGGTTTAATGTTAGTCAAGTTTCCTTTCCTGTTGGCATCCTTTGCCCACATGGATCGGGTTGTTGGTCTTTCTTGTCGGTTTCTTAGAATTCTTAGATTAATCCGACCTTGGCCTCTGCAGAGTTTCTGTTTTTTTTGACTCTTAAATAACTTTAGCTGTGCACAGGTTATCTCCTTTTTTGTGATGTAGCTGCCTTTTGAGAACTTAGGGTTTTTCTGCCATTGAAGCCACTGCTCCGTGGTCTCCGTGACCTGACTCGCTCCGGCTTCCTCTTCTCCAGCCCTGCTTCTCAGGGGCCTTTGCTCGCACCAGGTCGGTCACCCAGCATCTACTGCTGCGGAGCTCAGTGTGGCTGAAGGCCACTCCTGTTCTTCAGACACTTCTCCACTCCACCCTGTCTGAGCCCATGCAGGCCCAGGGCTCCCTATGACATGCACAGGTCACATCCCCCACGTTCAGGTTTCCATGGAGACTGGGCCCTGACTCCTGCACACCACAGCCTGCATGTACTCACTGTCCCTCAGAGGCCCGGGAGCATGGAGCAAGGCCAGTCAGACCCACCGACCTGGAAAGCTGGCCTGGCTTCTCAGTCTTCCTCCTCATGCAAGATCCGTCCCCTTGCAGCTCCCCGGGGAAGCTGCAGATACAGTCCCTGCCCTGGCCCTCTGTCTGCCTCCCTGGTCAGTCAGGAGCCCCCAGCTCACACTGTGTACCCAGGGCTAGGATGCTCCGGGCAAGGTGGGCTCTGTCAAGGAGTGGATCCCCTTGTGCAATACAGGGTTTGCGCACCAGATGGACAGCGGCTCTGCTGGCCTGGGTACCGCGAGCCCCCACGGCCACATCCCCTGGGACCGCAGTGTGGCCGGCCTCCCGGGCCAACGCCAGTCACGCTCCCGACAAGGTGGCTCCTCGCGTTCGCACGTGCTCCCGGGAGATGAGCAGGAGCGCACAGACAAGGATCCCCACCAGGGCACGGGCCACATCATGGCTACTGCCCGCTGGCCAGACCCCAGGGGTCGGAGCCGGGGCCGAGGCTGTCCCAACACGGGCGGCGGGACAGTGCGAGGTGGCCAATGCGACGTGTGTGGGAAGGTGTTCAGCCAGCGCAGCAACCTGCTGCGGCACCAGAAGACACACACGGGGGAGCGGCCGTTTGTGTGCGGCAAGTGTGGCCGTGGCTTCAGCCGCAGCTCGCACCTGCTGCGACACCAGGTAACGCACGCGGAGGAGCGGCCGTTCACCTGCAGCGACTGCGGCCGAGGCTTCGTGCGCAGCGCGCGCCTGGAGGAGCACAGGCGCGTGCACACGGGCGAGCAGCCCTTCCACTGCGGCGAGTGCGGCCAGAGCTTCCGGCAGCGCTCCAACCTGCTGCAGCACAGGCGCATCCACGGAGACCCTCCCTGCGACCCGCCCGGCCGGGGCGCCAGGCCCCCCACGCCGCCCGCTGCGCCCGAGCCCCCAGGCCCCTTCCCGTGCAGTGAATGCCGTGAGAGCTTCGCGCGGCGCGCGGTGCTGCTGGAGCACCAGGCCGTGCACACCGTCGACAGGTCCTTCGGCTGCGCGGAGTGCGGGGAGCGCTTCGGCCGGCGCGCGGTGCTGCTGCAGCATCGGAGAGTGCACAGCGGCGAGCGGCCCTTCGCCTGCCCCGAGTGCGGCCAGAGCTTCCGGCAGCGCTCCAACCTCACGCAGCACCAGCGCATCCACACGGGCGAGCGGCCCTTCGCCTGCACCGAGTGCGGCAAGGCCTTCCGCCAGCGGCCCACGCTCACGCAGCACCTGCGGGTCCACACGGGGGAGAAGCCCTTCGCCTGCCCCGACTGCGGCCAACGCTTCAGCCAGCGGCTCAAGCTCACGCGCCACCAGCGGACGTACACGGGCGAGAAGCCCTACGCCTGCGGCGAATGCGGCCAGAGCTTCTCGCAGGTGTCCCGGCTCACGGAGCACCAGCGCACCCACACCGGCGAGCGGCCCTTCGCCTGCCCCGAGTGCGGCCAGAGCTTCCGACAGCGCGCCAACCTCACGCAGCACCGGCGCATCCACACGGGCGAGCGGCCCTTCGCCTGCCCCGAGTGCGGCAAGGCCTTCCGCCAGCGGCCCACGCTCACGCAGCACCTGCGCACCCACCGGCGCGACAAGCCCTTCGCCTGCCCCGAGTGCGGCCGGCGCTTCAGCCAGAGCACCAAGCTCATCCAGCACCAGCGCGTCCACAGCGCGGAGTAGCCAGCACTCCCTGACCCCGTGCCCACCTCGGCCCTCTGTGCCCACGTGGGGAGGGGATGACACACCTACCTCACAGGGTGGTGAGGCTTCCATCGCACAGGTGCAAGCGGGCGGCCAGGACGGGCCCGTAGATGCTCAATAAACAGTAGAAGGAACCTGGGTCTGGGTCTCCACGCACACAATGCCACCCACTGCGCGGGCCCCTCTCCAACAACACACACCCACCTTTCCGCTGCAACCTCGCGGTCCCTGAGCGCCGTGACCCCCTAAAGAGGTGCTCCTAGCAGCAGCTGCACGGCTGTGGGTGCCTCCTCTGTGGCTCCAGTGCGGTTTGCCAAAGATGCCTTTCACACACACACCTGCTGCCCGAGCCAGGTGCCGGAGGACCCGGATGGCCTAGTTCTCCCCCATCGGAGGCAGGAGACGTAGCAAGCCAGTGCCCAGCAGCCCAGATAGAGCCTGGCATGTGTTTGTCAAACCTTAAACCTGGGAAGACGTCCCTGAAGTGAGAAAGCTGGATGATGTTATCTGGAAACGCACATTCCTGCGGGACTTTCCCCCATGCCCCTATGGGAACAGGGTCTGTGGCAGGCCCCAGCCAGTTCCCAGCCCTCCAGGGACCGTTCCCATCCCCTGGGCTGCACTTCCGCCCTCACTCCTCTCCCGCCCTGTTCTGCCCTCCCCTCAAGGCTCTGGCCCCAGCTTCCCTCGGGGCTTGTGCATGTGCCAAGCGCGGGCTGCCTCCCAGAGGCTGCAGGCGCCTCCACAGGCAAACCACCTGTGCCCTCTGCCACTTGGTGGCCATAGGGTGACAAAAAGCCCATGGCACCACTTGCAATCCAGCCGCTGCCTCAGTTCGGCCATCCCCTCCCGCCCTCCCTGGTCCAGCCCCCATGGCCTCCTTCACCCAGGGTTTTTTGCGCGGTTGAGTCTAAGCCACAATGTTAGAAACCACACTAGTCCAGCTTTGGCCAGTCCAGCGTCACCTCTCCGAGAAACCTACACCCTACGCCCAGAGGGGCCTCAGCAACGGGCCAGGCTGGCCAAAAGGAACCACCCTGAGACTTGGGCTGGAAAAAGATGGCCCTCCACCTCACCAGGAAGCCAAAACGACAGGAGCAGAGATGCTAACAAGGACGGAGAGGAAGGGCTGAGTCTGGAGGCGCCCCGACTCCCAGGACCAGTCCTGTCTGCAGCCTGAGAACGCCGGCATGTACCCCAGCACATCGCCAGCAATCAGCTCTCCTGGGGCTCAAGAGAGGATGCTGGGATGCGAGGCTGGGGCGGCCAGGGGGCTGCAGGGCGCATGTGGGTCGACGGCACTGAGGACGGGAGCCCAGAGGGAGGAGCGGTTGCAGAAATACAGCTGGCTCCAGTGCGGTTTGCCCAAGATGCCTTCCCCGCTGGAGTCAGTCCACGGGGCCCGGGCGCCAAGGGTACCGGCACTCACGGGGCAGAGCCTCCGCGGAGGCCGGCGGCAACTCGCTGGGTTGAGGAAGGGTATGGGGTGGACGCCGGTCCGTCCCAGGAGGAGGGCGTCAGGGCCACTGCGCCGAGCTGAGAACCGCACGACTGGGACCGGCGGGGCTGCGACTCCCGCAAAAGGGAATCCCCGCTAGAGCTGCCCACCCCGGTCCTGCCCTCGCGACCTACCTCCTCACCGGCCGGAAGGTTCCCGCGGTGACGCCGGAAATGGCGGAACCACTCACGCCTCTGCCTCCCGCCCTCCGGAGCATGCGGAGCTGTGATTGGGGGAGAAGCTGGGCCCGCCCACCACGCCCGTGGCGGCGCCGCGGGAACCCCGGACCCACGCCGAGACGGCCCCGCCCTCCAAGTCCCCCCGCATTACACTTCACCGTGCTGACCGTTCTCTGGTACAATACAAGTTTAGTTACTTTAGCTCAACTAGAATCTCCGCGAGCGGGTGGTTGGGGTTTGCGATGGGACATGAGGGTGCTCCACCCCGTACCCTCCGGACAACACCCCTGGCCTCACCCCAGGCCCCGGCCCCGGCATCACCAGGCCCCTGTCTGTGACCTCCGGGACTAGGGCCTCACTTGACCACCCCCCGCCGCGGTCTGCAGTAGGGAATGGCCGGACCGCGAGCGAAGCGGACTGCCCCACTTAAAGATGGCGGCGACACCGTCCCCTGCCAGGACCTGCGAACGTTCCCGGAAGTGACCGAGGGACGCCCCCACGAGCGGAAATACTCGAGCCCAGCCGAAGGAACCCGAACTCAGCCTCGTTGCTGACCATCGCTGGGCGGGGACTGCGGCGGCTGCGCAGGCGCACAGCGCAGGCCGGGCGGGAAGAGCCGAAGCGCGCGGACTGGAGGCGGAAATATCCGAAGTGCTGGGGCGCCCGAGGCCGTTGCGGACCTCCGCGCCGAAGCCGCTGCTGCCGCGGAAGCCGGCCTCCTCCAGGACACGGCCGCCGCCACTGCGGTTGCCACCGCCTCCTTTCACCTCGAGCCGCATCCTCTTCACGGAGGGAGCGAGGGAGCGGACAGGCGGTGCGGCGCAGGGAGCCCGCGTCCGCAGCTGGGCCTGAGAGACCAGAGCGGGCGAGGGGGCGGAGGGAGCGGCCGGTGGGGGCGGGGCGAGCGGGCCGAGGACAGCCGAGTCAATCCGAGTACCGCCGAGCCAGGCCGAGGCGCCGGGCCAGGCCGGAGCCGGACTACGGGAGCCGACGCGGGCCGCGCTGTGGGCGCGGAGCGGCGCGGCAGGCCGGACGGGCCGCGGCAGCAGCGGAGGAGGCCGCGTCGGCCGGTCCGAGTGGCGGAGGCGGCGTGGGCAGCGGCGGGGGGCCGGGTGGCCGGGGTCCCGGGCCCCGCGGCGGCGGCGGCGGCGGCAGCAGGATGATCAAGCTGTTCTCGCTGAAGCAGCAGAAGAAGGAGGAGGAGTCGGCGGGCGGCACCAAGGGCAGCAGCAAGAAAGCGTCGGCGGCGCAGCTGCGGATCCAGAAGGGTAGGGGTCGGGAGGTGGGGTGGGGTCGGAAGTCCGGGACTGGGGTGGGGCGACGAGGGAGTCAGGAGTGGGGTACTGCGCTCGCCGGGGGTCGGGGGTGTCCGAGATTGGGAGGCCGTGGATGGAACGGGTCGGAGGTCAGGGCCTGGGCTTTGCGGTGATGGAGGATCAGAGGTGGGGAGATGCAGTCGCCGGGGTTTCAGAGGTTGGGGGCACCGGATGGGGCATTTAGGATATTCAGAAAGCCAGGCGTTTCGTATTGGGGACTGAGCTGGGGGTCAGGCGGGAACCTGGATGGCAGGCAGGGCAGATGGGGAGAGTAGCGGGCAGGATTTCGTGTGTTATGCTGGGGTCCCTGGGACGTGAGAGTCCGATGGGGCAGAGGAGGTTTCAGGGCTCGGGATTTGTGTGGTCTGAGTTTGGGTGACAGGTGGAGGAGGAAGGGATAGTGGGTACCAGAGAGAAGCAGAAAAGAGGGTAGGGAGACTGGCGACTCACGGGTTTGGGGTGACCGGATGGATGGTTGGGACCCGAGATTGGTGAAGGGATGATTTAGGGCATGAGGGGCAGGGTCCTTGGGTTTGGGTAGACAGGTGGGGACTAGCAGAGTCCACTAGATAATGGGTCATGGCTGTGGATCCTAGTGTTTGAGGTAGTCAGACGCTTTGGGGGTAACACTTGGGAGTGGGGGCTGCTAGGAGCTGAGTTGGGGGGCCTAGCTGTTGAGTAAAGGGATTTGGGGCTATGGGGTAAGAAGGCTTGGAGTTTATCCTGCCGCAGATGCTAGGCCACAGGCACCATTGAATTTGCATGTTTGGGGTGTGCTGTGGATCCAGAAGATCCTGCCAGCAGATTGGGGAGGGGAAAGCGGGGAGAGGGTTGGGGATGTGAGGCACAGCCCAGGACACAGCCCCAGGGTCCGGGAGGAGCACCCTGCCTGCTGAGCACCCTCCTCTCTCCTCCCCTTGTTCCCTTCTCTGCTGTACAAACCCAGACATAAACGAACTGAACTTGCCCAAGACCTGTGACATCAGCTTTTCAGACCCCGACGACCTCCTCAACTTCAAGCTGGTGATCTGTCCTGATGAGGTGAGGACACACCCCGAGGGACACCCAGGCCCTGGCTGGGCCATCGCCCCATCTTGAGGAGAGAGAGCTGGTTCCCCTGTCAGGCCCCTCGGGATGGCGCTCCAAGGCCTTCCTCTTCTCTCCCCTCGCAGGGCTTCTACAAGAGCGGGAAGTTTGTGTTCAGTTTTAAGGTGAGTCTCAGGTGGGCAGCGGTGGCTCCCTGGGCAGAGGAGGCAACGGCTGAGGCCCAGCCAGGCACTGCTGGGCCCCTGTCCACCTCCCCTCTTTTCCCGGAGCCAGGTGGGCCAGGGTTACCCGCATGACCCCCCCAAGGTGAAGTGTGAGACGATGGTCTATCATCCCAACATTGACCTCGAGGGCAACGTCTGCCTCAACATCCTCAGGTGAAGGCCTGGCCTGCCCCTGCTCTCCCCAGCCCTGCCTGCCAGGCCCCTTCACGGCCTTGCACTGACCCAGTGTCCATCCCTTTCCTCCCCCCGTGGTCTGTCCCTGTGTCTCTTCATTTGTTTTCTTCCTTGTGGCTTGACCTTGACTTTCTCCCTGGCCTGTGCTGCTCTGTGTGCGCCCTCCCCCCAACCTCATAGCTACACTGTCCTATGCCCTGGGCCTGGCCTGGGCCAGTCCTTGAAGGGCCTGAGGCAGCCACCCACCCACCAGCCCCTGAATCTCATGCTCTCTGCCCACAGAGAGGATTGGAAGCCAGTCCTTACGATAAACTCCATAATTTATGGCCTGCAGTATCTCTTCTTGGTGAGTAGGGGTGGTGGATAGGGCTTGGAGAGGTTGGCCCCTCTGCCCCAAGGGCCTGTTGACCCCACCCCACTCATGCCACAGGAGCCCAACCCCGAAGACCCACTCAACAAGGAAGCTGCTGAGGTCCTGCAGAACAACCGACGACTGTTTGAGCAGAACGTGCAGCGCTCCATGCGAGGTGGCTACATCGGCTCCACCTACTTTGAGCGCTGCCTGAAATAGGGTCGGCGCACACCCACCCCTGCCAGGGCCACCCGCCCCGGCGTCCCCTGCAAATATTTATTGGGGGCCACAGGTGGGGGGATCGGGGCCGCAGGTGGGGTAATTACATGCCCTAGCGTTGCCTCCCCTTCCTGTCACCGGCTCCTAGTTATTTTTTTTTTAACCACCACGTGATTAAGGTCGGAGCTGCCTCCTCCCGACCCGCTCAGCGATGGGAAATGAATTGGCTTGTCTAGCCCCCCGCTGGGTGCCGTACAGCCTCCCACTCTGGGCTCTGGGGTGGGTGGCCAAGGGGACTGGGTGGCTGGGGGCCCGCCACCCCATTCCTCCACCACTGGAGGTCCCACCAGGCTATTAAAGGGGAATGTTACTGCATGGCCTCCGCCTCTTCCTTCTGTGGGACGGGAGGGTCAGGCGATGTCCACCTTGGCTCCTGGGGGCTGAGTGGGGCGATTCCACTCCGTGGTGAGAAGGGGGCGGGACCCAACTACCAGTGGCTCCACCCCCGCCCCAATGCCTTGGGTAGGCTAGGGGAGGACCCTGCCTGCTGCTGCCCGGTGCCTGAGAGCCATAAACATAAGGGAGGAGTCCGAGTCCCTTGAGTTAACTAGCCCTCCGGTGTGTGGTGTGGCGGGACGTAGGACTGCGGGTCCCGCACTCCGGGCGTGGCTCCACTAGGGCGAACCTGTGCACACCCTCCGGCCAGTCGCGGGGAAAATGGGGACTAGTGCGCATGCGCCTGGGCGCCGGCCAGCCGCAAAGCGCGTGCGTGTTTTTGCCACCTCCCCGCCTTCCGTGGGTGGGCGGGGTTTGCGACGTCAGATCGTTTAATCCGGAAACGGCGGCGGCGACAGGCGACGGAACCGAGGGGTTGTCGTTGGTGGGCGCTCCCGGGATTCGAGCGAGAGGCTCGTAACCCGGAAGCGGAAGCGGGTTCCCGTCCCAGCTCCGGTGAGTGGCCCCTACCAGGCCTCGGGTCCCGGGTGGGTGCGTGGGGGCCAGGTACGAGGGGCCTCGCCCTTCCCGGGACCCTGGCCTCACTGTCGGGGCGCCCGTCGCCGCCTTGTTCGCGGTGCACAGGGCCCCACCCCCGCGTTGGTGTACAGAGGCCTCCGGCGCCCCCAGGTTTACTCTCCGCACCCGGTTTCCTTAGCGTTCAGGGTCCCCCGATCGGAATGCCGTTGGTACACTGTCAGCTTGGCACTTGGGGCCTCCACGTATTTTGCTCTCCCGTGAGGACCCCCCACTACTGCCATGGCCCTAGCGTCCAGGGGACCCCCAGCTGTCCACCTCCAGTCTCCCTCAGGGACAGCCGGCGTCACCCCCGCTGCAGGGTTCCGCGGCCTTGAGCGTCCGGGGCGCTGATGGAGAGGGGCTGGCGCGGGCGCGCTGTGATCGTCCTCCGCCGGCCGTCCCCTCTGCCCCTGGGGGACCCCCATACTTCGGCCGCGCGCCTTTGGCTTTCTAGTCACGCCTCCTCTCCGTTCCCCCTCCTGTCTGGCCCCTCCATCCATGCTGCCTGGGCCACCTCTCTGGGCCGCATGCCGCCGCAGCTAGGCTTCCCACCTGCTCCAGGCCCAGGCAGGGGCGGGCCCCGCCGCCATGGACCTGTTGTTTGGGCGCCGAAAAACGCCGGAGGAGTTGCTGCGACAGAACCAGCGGGCGCTGAACCGCGCCATGCGGGAGCTGGACCGTGAGCGGCAGAAGCTAGAGACCCAGGAGAAGAAAATCATCGCAGACATCAAGAAGATGGCCAAGCAGGGCCAGATGGTGAGCTCAGGGGGCAGAGGCTGGGACGCAGGGCGAGCGCTCAAGCGCTGCAGAGGGCGGCCAGCAGCCCGACAGGACTCCACAGGCAGGTGCTGCCGGGCCAGGGGAGGGAAGAGTGAGCGGGCTCCCAATTCTGGAGGCCAATAAGACTGCCTCCTTGGAGGTGATACCGGAGGCAAACCCTGAGGAATGAAGATGAAGAGAAGGTGTGATCCAGGCAGCAAATGTCAGACGAGAAGTGACGGTGCTCCGGGGAAGGGGAGGGGAAGGGTTGATGGCAGGAGACACAGCCTGGACACTGACCTGCAGGCTGGACCCTGCCTGCCTGAGCGAGTGAGCAAAGCCTGTGGTGGCTGAGGCGTTGAGGCCTGACAGCTGGAGTGAGGTGGGATATGGCCAAGGCCAGGAAGGGGTTTGGGGCGTCAACAGCTGAGCTTGGAGTAAGTTGAGGGTCAGGCCTGTGGTGAGGTGGAAGGGCAGCAGATTCTTGGCCACAAAAACTCGGGAATGGGTGTTGTTAAGGGGAACCTCAGACACAGGGTCAGAAGAGAGGAGCCGTGCAGTGGCTGGTGGGAGCACTGGGTTTAGCCACACAGAGGTCTTGGTTCTCCACGGAACCCCCTCCACCATGGCTCCCTGCCACCTTTGTCCCCTCAGGACGCTGTGCGCATCATGGCCAAGGACCTGGTGCGCACACGGCGTTACGTGCGCAAGTTTGTGCTGATGCGGGCCAACATCCAGGCTGTGTCCCTCAAGATCCAGACACTCAAGTCCAACAACTCGATGGCGCAAGCCATGAAGGGCGTCACCAAGGCCATGGGCACCATGAACAGACAGGTGGGTCTCCCCAGCCCCCTCCCAGCCTCACAACGCAGGACCACTCTCACCCTCCCCCCATTGCAGCTGAAGCTGCCCCAGATCCAGAAGATCATGATGGAGTTTGAGAGGCAGGCAGAGATCATGGACATGAAGGAGGAGATGATGAACGATGCCATCGATGATGCCATGGGCGACGAGGAGGACGAAGAGGAGAGGTTTGCGGACCCCAGGTGGGAGGGGGCAGTGGAGGCCTGGCCCTCACAGGGGACTAACCCCCGAGTTTTCCTCCCCCAGCGATGCTGTGGTGTCCCAGGTCCTGGATGAGCTGGGACTGAGCCTGACAGATGAACTATCCAGTGAGTGCTTCCAGCCTTGGGCCCTGACCCCACCCCACCCCCCTCTGGGCATTGCTGCTCACAGGGCTCCAACCCGCTCTCCCTGCAGACCTCCCCTCCACCGGAGGCTCCCTCAGTGTGGCTGCTGGTGGGAAGAAAGCAGAGGCCGCGGCCTCCGCCCTGGTGGATGCGGATGCAGACCTGGAGGAACGGCTCAAGAACCTGCGGAGGGACTGAGTCCTCTGGGACCCCAGGGGCATTCTCAATGTACCCTTTCTGCAATAAAAGCGATTGGACACTAGTCCCTGGACCTGTGTGACTGGCCTTGGGCGGAGTCACTCAGGGCTGGTCAGTATGGCTGCCCCAAGTGTCAGATGAGTTGGGGGTGGGCTGCGAGGACAATAATGGACTAACCCTTTCCATCCAGGCTTCCAGTACCTCAGCCTCCACACTATCCCCCCAGATGGGTGGCTCCTGGGAGGAGCAGAGGCCTGTCTGCCAGATGTATATAGGGCCAACTCAACTTGGCCAACAGGAGTCAACCCAAGCTCACAGGGCTCAGAGGGATGCTCTTCCCACTCTGGACATCCAAACAGCTGGGAACAATGGCCCCATCCTACTCAGCCCACCAGAGCTTGGGAGGAATAGATGTTGGCAGAGATCAGGCCCAGGAAAACTGCCCCCACCAATCAAGACACGAGGAACTTGTGAAGTTTTTATTAAATCCACAGAAGTAAAAACCTTATTGTGAGGGGCCGGGGAATGGGGCTACCAAGGAGTGGGAGCCAGACCACCAGAAGGGAAGGGCAGGGCTGACAGGACACACCCAGGCTGATGGCTCAGGGGCCATCCCCAGGGCCACTGGACAGCTCCTGGGCGCTCAGGCCGGCACCAGGCAGGCTCAGCGGTGGGGGCTCCACCAGCACAGCAGAGAACTTGGTGTCACCAAAGGCCTCGTTCATCCGAGTCTCAAAGAAGCGCTGCAGGCCGATGATGGACTGCACGTCCGCCTTGTCCTGGACACAGAGTCAGAGGTGGGTTCCCACTCTCCCCCAGCTCACACCCTCACTCAGCCCCAGCCTCAGCCTTTCCACAGACTCACCTCTGTCAGCTTGTTGAACTGCTTGAACATTCGGCCCACATCTTGGGCAAACTCTTGAGGGGAGCTGTAGGGGGGCGACAACTTCTCCTGGAGGCGGGCGCGGATCAGGGTCAGGTCCAATGTGCCACCAGGCTGATCCTACAGGCAGAGGCCACAGGCTGACAGTGAGGCCCGGCAGCCCCATGCCCCGGCCACCCCACCCCAGGTCCCAGGACTCACCACAGAAAAGCTGGAGTCGGTAGCCAGCTGGTGCAGGGGCCGGCAGGGCTCGTGGCAGAAAAGGGCCAGCAGGACACGCTCGCACTTCTGTGGATAGTCGGGCAGGACGCATCAGAGCACAGTTGCGGACAGGGGCACACAGCTGCTGAGCAGCCAAGGGAACGGCCCCCCCCTCACCTGCTGGTTGGCTGGCGAGAGCTTGGCCACCACGCCACTGCTGTCCCCGCCGTCCAGGCTCAGGCTGCCATCCTCCTCCTTCAGGTCGGGCAGCACGTGGCAGAGCGAGCAGCTCCACTCCTCCCCGGGCACGTCCTGCAGGGCCGGCAGGTGGCAGTCCAGGTGGAAACAGAACTCGCACTGGTTGCACATGACCAGGTCGCCTGGCTTCTGACACACGCGGCAGATGGTGGCGCTGTCATCCAGGGCACCGGGGCCGCCAGCTGGGGCTGAGGTGCCCTCGGGAGCCACCACCTCCAGGCCAGAGCTGGTGCTGCCACTGGGGGAGACCAGGCGGGGGCCCTCCACGCCGGGGCCCTCCCCCAGAGCCATCAGCACCGGCTTGGTCTCAGGGCCCTCGCTGGCAGGCGGGGCGCCGATGGCAGCCTCTGTCTCTTCCTCCTGGAAGGAGATGCTGGGTTCAGCAGGGTGCAGGCCTCAGCAGAGGGCGTTTATTTACCAGCCCCGGCCAACTGGGGACAGGCTCACCTTGACAATGGCCATGCCAGGCAGGGGCTGGGCACCAGGGGTGCCGGGCGCAGTCCCCGGCTGCCCGGCGGCAGCTGCAGCCC
The DNA here is from genome assembly GCA_025583905.1 of Ia io. Classification (NCBI taxonomy): domain Eukaryota; kingdom Metazoa; phylum Chordata; class Mammalia; order Chiroptera; family Vespertilionidae; genus Ia; species Ia io. The sequence goes on along the minus strand of JAJQQW010000021.1, from coordinate 52,005,403 downwards.
CGCGCTCAATGACGATCAGGTTGTAGTCCTCGGTGGTGCTGCCTGGGAAGACCTTGAAGACTGGTGGCTGGCTGTCAGCTGTGAGGTCAAGGTCCAGGCGCTCGAGGCTCACCCGCGGCACCTTGCGCATGAGGCCACTCACTTCGCCCTCACCTGAGCGGGACCTGTGGTGGCAGCTTGGTGTGAACACCCCTATCTCTATGCCCGCCAGCTCCAAAGGACAGCCACACTCACCGTTTCATGCCGGACACGTGAGGCTCTGCACTCATGTAAGGGTCATCTGCTCAGGAGACAGGGGAGATGGTGGGTGGGTGGGTGGAGCTGGTGCACTGGAGCTCTCCCACCTACCACAGACCAGACCTACTCACCTGATGCAAAGCCATAGCCTTCCTGCACGTCCATGGGCTGCAACAAAGCAGATCAGACTTCAGTGGGCAGGTGTCCCAGAGGACCACACACCCCTCCCTCCCTACCTTCTCCCCAGGGCCCCTTCCCCTGCTCACCTGGCTGCCGCCAGCGCCCTGCTTGCTGCTCAAGGGTCCTGGAGCCCGGGGCGGGGCCATGGGCGCAGGGCCAGTGGAGTTGGTACCAGGACGCTCCGCCACGATCTTGCCTGCAGGAAGGAGACACATGTGAGGTCCAGTTCCTGGAGGGATGGCAAGAGCAGCAAGAGGAAGACAAGGACCCACCGAAGGCCTCGGCGCTCTTGGTCCAGGCGTTGAGGTCCCACTGGAACTTCATCTCTCCGTGGGGCTCCACGGGGTCCACGATCATCTTGAGAGCCCGGTGCAGCTGGAAGTAGATCTGAGGGTGGGGCGGCACGTGAGCTCCCGGGTGTGCGGTGCCTGAGGTCACCCCATGGGCACCCAGCACACACCAGCTTCTTGGAGAGCAGGAGGGCCGTGTTGTTGTCACTCTCCAGAGCCCACGAGGCGAAGCGCAGGATGTGCTCCTGGTGCTTCTGGATCTTGGTCATGGTCCAGTGCTGCCGCTCCAGGCGCTCCTGCTGCCCCTCCGTCACCTTCTGCACACCCAGGGGGAGAGGGGTGTCAGGAGGAAAGAAGGCCAGGATCCTCCCCATGCAAGGATGGCGCCAGCGGGGGTGCTTGTCCCCGGGACCCGCCCCCACAGGGATACCTGGGCATCATTGACCAGCACGCGCCCCCGCTTGTTCAGCTCCTTCATGATCTGCAGAATGGCCATCTTAACATCCACCTGCACACGTTTCTGCACGTCGGACACTTGGCGAATCCTGGGGGGAGGGTGGTCAGGTTAGGTCTGGTCAGGCAGATGCTCCCTGGGGTGCCCTATAGCCCTGGCGTCCACTTACGAGCTGCGAACCTCCTTGGTGTTCTTCTGCAGCGTGGCATGCTTGTCCCCGAGGCGCTTCACCAGCGAGGCCAGGAGCTTGCGCTGGTTCCTCACGGCATCCTCCAGGAACTGGTACCTGAGGGCGGACAGAGGTGGGCCTGGGCGCTAAGCACGGAACAGGCAGGGCCCCCACCCCACCGCGGGACTCACTGGTGGTCCTTGTGGGCGTTGAGCTGGCAGTCCCGGCAGGTGAGGGTGTCGCAGCTCTCACAGAACAGGACGAGCGGCTCGTGCTTGTGCACGGTGCAGTACACCGTGCGCTCCCCATCTCGGGTCTTGGCTGGCCCTGGGGAACAGGGACATGAGGACCACACATCCTCAGCTCCTCCAGCCCCGGGGACCTGCTCCCTGCAACCCTGGCTGTCTCTGGTGAAACCCAGAGGCCCTGCAGCAGTGGCCAGGGAAGGGCACAGACCCCGGAGGCCAAATCCTTGCTCTCAAAATCCTCTGCCCCAACCCCCCACACATGTCAGTCCCACTTCCAACTTCTCCAGGAGAAGCAGTGTGAGAATGATGGACACTGGAGAGCTGCCCTGCCTCCAACACCCCTCCCCTTTCTCCTCCACTCAGCTGGCTCTGTCCAGCAAGGGAGGACTCTGGAGGCTGAGGCACCCCAGCGAAGAATACCTGCTTTCAGGCACACAGGAGTCCGAGCATTCCCTCTGCTCCTACAAGCACAAGCCCACAAGGGGCCTTGCCAGCCTCTGGCGCTGGGAGAGGGTTGTCAGACCAGGTACAGGCCCCCTTCCTGTGAGGGGGGGTCCCCACCCAACAAGGGGACACCCTCCTGTCCCTCCAGAGCCTGTCTCCATTAGGAAGCTGCTGGGGCATGTTCCTTTCCTCCCCAAATCCACAAACATCCCAACTACACCAACCCCACCTGACAGACCAACCAGGACTGGGCTCCTCCAGGACTGCCTCCTCCTATACCCTGACGTTGGCCTAAATCCTAGGATCCCCAGACCTCCACCCTCCACCCTTCCCTCCTGGGTCACCAGCTCCACAGCTGCCACCTCCATCCTCCTCTCCCCACCAGTAAGTACCCTCCTGGGCTGGAGCGCAAAGGGAACTACCAAAGGGCCACTTGTGGGGAGACTCAGGAGGGAAGCCCAGATGAACTTACAGACGAAACACTCCAGGACTCGCAGAGGTTACGGCCTGAGGCTCCCGGCTGGTGAGGTGCTGGCACCAACCACAGGCCTCTCCCAGAGTCCTGAGACAGGTGCCAGGCAACCCCAGGTCGAGGAGGCCCCTCTTCCCAAGCCCTCACTCATCTCAGTGTCTGCACCTGCCAATCCCTCCACCGCTGGCTCTTCCCCTCCCTGGGCCTTTCCTGCCAGGCACTTGCCTGAATCCCCTGCAGGCCACTGACCCACTGAGGTCCCCTCGGGCCTTTCCCCTCCCACCTGGACCAGGGAAGCCTGCATACCCGAGCCCCAGCGCCCCAGTTCTGCCCTGGCCTTTCCAGGACTGCCCCCTAGAGAAGCTGCAGGGCCCACCACCTGCAACCACGTCATCAGCGAGTGACAGCAGGACCTCCCCTGCCCACTGCCCTCTGCCCTCTGCCCCTGCGTACCGGTGGAGCGCACAGTGTGGTCCTTGGTGTACTTGACCCGCTGGTGCGCCTCCACGCAAGTCTCACACAGGGGCTCGGAGCACTCCACGCAGTAGCTGGTGGCCGGAGCGTTATCCTCGCAGCTGGTGCAGCACTGCTGGGCAAAGGCGGAGTCAGGGAACCACCACCAGAAAGCCTCCCAGTTGCACCGCGAGAAACTTGAGGTGCGTGGGGCGGGGTGGGCCGTTCACAGCAGGCCCAGAGCCCCAATGCAGGGACAGTGCAGGCTGGAGCGGGCAACCGGGTCCCTGAGGCGGTGCCCACCCCATGGCGGAGGCCTCCAGAGGTTCTAGGGCAGGACCAACCTGATTGGCGTCCTGGGAGTCAGTGGGGGCCTTGCTGCCACTGTCACGCATAAAATAGTTCTCCACAATGTCTTTGGAGAAGCACTGCTGCTTGCACACAGGACAGTCCACGACTGCTGAAAGGAGGGACCAACGAAGCCATTGCAGGATCGCAGCCAGGAAACAATCCCATCCCCCCGCCGGCCCCCAACCTCGGCCCCACGCTGGGCCGGCCCCTCCCTCCCCTCCCGCAGCAGGAGCCAAAACCTCTCATCAAATGGAAAGCAGACACCCCCTCCCCCCCATCGCAGCGCACGGCCGAGAGACCCCTGCTCACACCCGATCCGACCCGGCACTTCCCGGTCACCATCCCTGTCCTCTCGCCAAGGCGACCCCCCCCACACCAACCCCACGCTGAGAACGAACCCTTTTACTACCACAAACCCCCCATCTGCGCGCAAGCAGAGCCCAAGGTGGGGGAGGGGCCCGACGGGACTCACCGGCTCCGTCGCCCGCCGCCCCGGCGTCCCCCGAGCTGTTGGCGGCGGACGGCGCCGGGGGCCCAAGGCAGGCGCTGCAGGCCGAGTGCAGGCAGGGCAGCAGGCGCGGCTCCCTCTCGGGCCGCAGGCGCTCCCGGCACACGCCGCAGTGCTCCAGCAGCTCCAGCGCCTCGCCGCCGCCCCCCGCGGGCGACGACGCCGAGGCCGAGGCGGAGGCCGAGCCCGAGGCCGCAGCGGGGGCCGCAGTCGAAGCCGCGGCCGCGGCGGGGGCGCGCTTATCGCCGCCCGCCGAGCCCTCGCTCGGGCCCGGACTGCTCGAGGCGGCTGTCGCCGCCGCCGCCGAGGCCGCTGCCGCCGAGGCCGCCATTCACACGCCGCCGGGGGCGCCCAGGAGGGGAGGAGGGGCTCGGGCCCGCCGCGCAGGCGCACACACGCTCGCCGCCAACGGCTGGGTCGGCGGCGCCGCCGCCGCCGCCGCGAGGCCGACGCTGCCGAGCGCCGCCTAGGACGTCGCCCGCTGCGCGCGGGGCGCTGCCGAGGCCTGGTCGGCCGCTGCCTGCTCGCGTTGCGCCGCCGACGTCCGCGTCTCCTCCTCAATGGCCGACGAGACCCCGGACGCGCGCCACGCGACCAGCCGCTCGCCGCGCGCCCCCTCGCAGAAAGAGCCGAGGCTGGGGGGCGGGACAGAAATAACTGGCGCCGCCGCCGCCGCGCACGCGCACTGGTGGGCTCGCGGCCGGGGGCGGTACCCAGGCGGAGGACTGAGAACCAGGACGCGAGTGCGCACGCGCCTGAGCGGGGTCCGCCCACTGCCTCCTGCACCGCCTGACAAGGCCCCGGAGGAAGGGGCGGGGCACACGTGACGTCGTCCCTGCCTGGGGGCGGGGCGCGCGCCCCATATTTAAAGTGCGATCCCCGCCCCTGCGCCGCTCAACCCGCCGCAGTTCGGCTCGATCCTGTCGGCAGTCCCGCCTCCACTCCAATCCCCGCCCCTTCGGCGGCTGAGAGACGTCACTGGCTTCGCCAGACGGGGCGGGGCCGAGACTTGGAGGGGAGGCGGGCCAGGGAGCGAGGCGGAGGGTCTCCGTCCCAGAAGGCAGTGCTGTCCAGAGCCCCAGGCTGTTACCCATTTTTACTATTTTTATAAATATTTTTTTTACTGCTTTAAGGGAGAGGGAGCGATGGAAACATCCATGATGAGGAAAGAAAAACAAGGAAATACCAGTGATGAGAGGGAATCATGGATCCGCTGCCTCCTGCACGCCCCGCACAGGATGGAGCCCGCACCCCGACGTGTGTCCTGACCGGGAATCCAGCCGTGACCTCCGGGCTCGTAGGTCGACTCTCAACCACGGAGCCACACCGGCCGGGCCCTACATTTTAATCTTTTTGTTGATTTAACGTCAAACACACGGAAACCGGCCCCAGCCCGACGGTTCCCAAGAGGCTGCGTTGGAGCGGGTCTGCTCTGCCTCTCCGGGCGGGCAGACCGGCCCTCCGCGCGGGCCAAGCTCGCGGGAGGGGAGAGAGCTGGGGGAGAATGCCGGCCGAAGGGGGCCCCCGGCCTTGGGTGGCTGCGGAGCGGCGGGGCCCGCAGGCCCAGCCCCAGACCCGCCCGCCTCCCGGGCTCGCACACGCCCGAGCCGCGGGCCCCGGGCGCAGCCCCTCGGGCGCCCGCACGTGGTGGCGAAGGCGTGTCTGGCGATCGGGCCGGGTGTGGCCTTTGTTCCCCGCGGGCTGGGGGCGGCGGGCTTTGTGTGCGCGCCGGCCTTTGTTCCGGCCGGGCGCCGCCCCCTCCCTGCCCGCCGCAGGGCCCCGCCCCGCCGCCCGCCCGCTCCGCCGTCTCGTTCTCCTCGCCCCCCGCCCTGGCTCGACCTCTGCTTCCTTCCTGGGATCGCAGGGAGGAAAGTGGGTGCCTGGCACCGCACTGGGGGAGCTGGGCGCCCCACCGCGCACTGGGCCTCACAGTCGCGGGGGGGCGGGTGCTCCAGGGACCAGGGCACCAGGGAGTCAAAATGAGTAGGTGATGGTAAAGAGTGTGGGAGGGGCCCTGGCTGGCTTGGCTCAGTGGATAGCGCGTAGGCCTGTGGACTAAAGAGTCCCAGGTTCGATTCCCGTCAAGGACACATGCCTGGGTTGCAGGCTCCATCCTCAGTGTTCAGTGCGGGGCATGCGGGAGGCAGCCGATCCATGATTCTCTCTCATCATTGATGTTTCTATCTCCCTTCCTCTCTGAAATCAATAAAATATTTTTAAAAAACTGTGGGCCCTAACCGGTTTTGCTCAGTGGATAGAGCGTTGGCCTGCAGACTCAAGGGTCCTGGGTTCGATTCCAGTCAAGGGCATGTACCTTGGTTGCGGGCACATTCCCAGTAGGGCGTGTGCGGGAGGCAGCTGATCGATGTTTCTCTATCCCTCTCCTTTCCTCTCTGTAAAAAAATCAATAAAATTTTTTTTTTAAAGTGTGGGAGGGGGCCCCTCTGCCCCCAACACCTGCAGGAGGGACAGTGCAAGCAGCAGGAAAGAGGGCAAAGGCCTCAGGCCTCAGGCCCTGGGGGAGCAGGGTGGGGAGGGTGTTGGGAGGCTCAGGGAGCAGGCTACACCTGGGTCCCTGTTACATACCGGCCTTCACTAGCAACTGGTCCTATGGCTTCTCCTTTCTTTCTCTCTTTCGGGGCAGGGTGAACATGCACTAGGGTCTCCTGAGACTCCCCAAAACTCACAGTGGCTGCCTGCCCAGGAGCCCCGGTCTCTGGCCACCAGGGTGGCCCTGTGGTTTCAAATGCCTCCAACTCTAAACAGCCCCCCTTCCTCCCGGTGGGCCCAAGACCTTTCCTTCCCAGCCCAGAGCCCCCACACCAGCAGAGTTCCCGCAGCAGGCCAAGGGCCCCTCACCGCCCCAGCTAGGCCCTCCCAGCCAAGCCTGCGTGTGGCTCAGAGGTTGGGCAAGGACCCATCCACCAGGAGGTCAGGGTTCCATTCCCTGCCAGGGCACATTTCCGGCAAAATCCTCAGTGGGTCCGGGCAGTAGGCAGCTGATGAGTCGATGATTCTCTGTTATCATTGATGTTTCTCTCTCTCCCTCTCCATTCCGCTCTGAAATCAATAGATACATTTAAAAAAAGCCTAGCCGAAGCCGGTGTGGCTCAGTGGGTAGAGTGTCGGCCTGCGGACTCAAGGTCCCAGGTTTGATTCCAGTCAAGGGCATGTACCTTGGTTGCGGGCACATCCCCAGTAGGGGGTGTTCAGGAGGCAGCTGATCAATGTTTCTCTCTCATAGATATTTCTAACTTTCTATCCCTCTCCCTTCCTCGCTGTAAAAATTCAATAATTTTTTTTAAAAAAGAAAGAAAAATAAAAAGAAACAGTGGCAATCATTGACACCCAAAGAATCCCCCCTATCTGTGGGTCCTTAACGGTTCTCAGCCAGAAAAGCAAGCCCATCCGTCAGCACACGGAGCCACCTCCCGCCAGCCCCTCGCTCTGAGAATCCGGCACACATCCTGCCTCCCAGGGGAACTGTAGTCCAGAGGAACACATGGCAGCAGTTCTGGTTTAGCTAATGACACGCTAGGATTCGGAAAACATCCTTCCCCAACCTATAATGAGATTCCTGAGCAGGCAGGGTTATCTACGTGGGTACGCTGAGGTGACTAGAGGGCAATGGTGCCAGTATGGCCATCCGGGGAGGGGGCACATGAGTGGGCAGGGGACGCTCCCGAGTTAGGGTGTGGGAACCCTAATGAAAGTACGCCGGACGTTCAAGGCCAGTTTGAGGGGGGGGGGGGGCCTGTCCTGGGTACACTGGATGTTCAAGGTCAAGGCCGACTTCACCCGTGGCCGGCGCAAAAGCAAGGACACAGCAGTCTTGCGGTTCCATAACCCACAGGCTGACGTCCCTCGTTAACAAGACGCCTCCTTTGTCTATGTTGGTAAAAAGTCTGTTACTGACCAGACAGTAGGTATGCTGCTGATTGGTCGGGCTGCTATGTTTGTTTGTTTCTTTCTTTCTTTCTTTCTTTTTTAAATATATTTTATTGATTTTACAGAGAGGAAGGGAGAGGGAGAGTTAGAAAAATCACTGAGAGCAACATTGATCAGCTGCCTCCTGCACACCCCCTACTGGGGATCGAGCCCACAACCCAGGTATAAGCCTTTGGCCAGAATCGAACCTGGGACCCTTCAGTCTAAGGGCCAACACTCTATCCCCTGAGCCACACCGGTTAGGGCCAGGTGGCTGTGTTTGTGTAGCTTCTATGTTGGAGGCTGCTTTGTAGGAAAGACCTGTTGTTAACCAGCTGGTGTGCGGCTGCTTACTTTAAGGGACTGCTTTGAAGAACTGGTTTTTGGGTAGTGTTGTGTGTGTGTGTGTGTGTGTGTGTGTGTGTGTGTGAGTTTAATATATTTTTATTGATTTCAGAGAGGAAGGGAGAAGAGAGAGAGATAGAAACATCCATGATGACAGGGAATCACCGATCGGCTGCCTCCTGTATGCCCCACACTGGGGATCAAGCCTGCAACCGGGCATGTGCCCTGACCAGGAATCCAACCTTGACCTCCTGGTTCATCGGATGACACTCAACCACCGAGCCACTCCGGCCAGGCTGAAGACCTGTGTTGTCTAGCGGCTCCTTAGTAGCCATGGCTACGGGCTATAGTAAGCACTCCCCTGTAGGCCTATGACTTCTCACGCCTCCGTCTGCTGCCCAGGGCCCATGAGCTCTCACACAGGATCAGCAGCACTGAGATCCCACGGGGACACCCCCCACCCAGCCCCCCATGAGGGGTTCTAGCCTGAAAGGCAAGTCTGTCTTTATTTATTTATTTATTTAAACAATTGCACTTTTTTTTTTTTTTTTAAGAGAGGAAGGGAGAGGGATAGAGAGTTAGAAACATCAATGAGAGAGAAACATCAATCAGCTGCCTCCTGCACACTCCCTACTGGGGATATGCCCGCAACAAAGGTACATGCCCTTGACCGGAATCGAACCCGGGACCCTTTGGTTGTGCATCAAGGTCACCGGTTAGCTTCCGGGTCAGAGCACACACCAGGCTGCTGGTTTGATCCCAGGTTGGGGTGCATATGGGAGGCAACTATCAATGTTTCTCTCTCCTCCTCTCCCTTCCTCTCTCTCTAAAAATGAATACAAATATATTTATTTTTTAAAAAGGAAAGAAAAAAATAAAAATATCCAAAGCAGATATACAAATGACCTGGACCATAAGCACATGGGAGGGAGGTGGGGTGGGGAAGGGCAGGGGGGGAAAGCGGAGGGGGGGGCAGTAAGTGGTGATGGAAGGAGACTGGGGTGGGGTTGTGAACACACAACCCGGAGCACAGAGGATGTGTTGTAGCGCCTACACCTGAGACCTGTGTGATTTTTTAAAAATATATATTTTATTGACTTTTTACAGAGAGGAAGGGAGAGGAATAGAGTTAGAAACATCGATGAGAGAGAAACACCGATCAGCTGCCTCCTGCACAACCCCCACTGGGGACGTGCCCGCAACCAAGGTACATGCCCTTGATCGGAATTGAACCTGGGCCCTTTCAGTCCACCGACGCTCTATCCACTGAGCCAAACCGGTCAGGGCTGAGACCTATGTGATTTTGTTAGCCAGCGTCACGTCACCTCAATACATTCAATACAAAGGACAACTAAAAACACAGGAGAAGACACGCGACGTTATTCCTCATCAGGGAAACGCACACCAAACCAATGACAATAATAATTGAGCCCAAGCCGGTTTGGCTCAGTGGACAGACTCTCGGCCCCAAGAGGGAAGGGTCCCAGGTTGGGTTCCATTTCCGTCCAGGGCAGGTACCTCGGTTGCAGGCTCAATCCCCCACCCCTGTTGGTTGGTGCACCTGGGGGAGGCGACCAATGGATGTGTCTCTCTCACATCTATGTTTTCTCTCCATCTCTGTCTCTCCCTCTCCCACTCTCTTTAAAAATCAATGGGAAAATATCCTTGGGTGAGGATTGACAACCACAAAAATAATAAAATTAATATATGCATATATTAAATACATCACTCATCATACATGTATATATGTGTGTGTGTGTGTGTGCATATATATATATATATATATATATATATATATATATACACACACATGATCTCCTTGGGTGAGAATTAACCAATAAAATAGGGTGCTGGGTCACAGGATGGTAAGTTCACTGACGATGGTCGATTGTATACACACTGGGAATGAGAGAGCCCTTTGAGCCAGTGGTCCAGGCTGGAGGGAGTAAAAGCGCCCGACTCACACATGCTCCCGCCCAGGGCCCCGCCCGCCCAGGAAGCCCAGGAGCAGGGAGTGAGGGAGGAGGAGCCACTGGGCAGCTGGATTGAGAACAAAACATTGTAATCTGGTCTCAGAGGGTTCCTCAAAGGAAGGGAACGGCTCAGGTGTGCCACCTCCAGGGGCTTCCTTTGCCTATAAGCTTCACTTAAAAAAAAAAACAAAAAAACGCCCTGGACAGTTAGCTCAGTGGATAGAGCATCAGCCGGTGGACTGAAGGGTCCCGGGTTCGATTCCGGTCAGGGCACATGCCCAGGCTGCAGACTCAATCCCCAGTGCGGCGGGGGGGGGGGGGGGGGGGGGGGGGGGTGCAGGAGGCAGCCAATCCATGATTTCTCTCTCATCATTGATGTTTCTCTCTCCCTCTCCCTTCCTCTCTGAAATCAATAAAAATATATATTTCTTTAAAAGTTGTTTAGAACAGTGGTCGGCAAACTGCGGCTCGCAAGCCACGTGCGGCTCTTTGGCCCCTTGAGTGTGGCTCTTCCACAAAATACCCACGGCCTGGGAGAGTCTATTTTGAAGAAGTGGCATTAGAAGAAGTTTAAGTTTAAAAAATTTGGCTCTAAAAAAAAATTTCAATTGTTGTAACTGTTGATATTTTGCTGGTTTGATCCCAGGTTGGGGTGCATATGGGAGGCAAACTATCAATGTTTCTCTCTCCTCCTCTCCCTTCCTCTCTCTCTAAAAATGAATACAAATATATTTATTTTTTTAAAAAGGAAAGAAAAAAAATAAAAATATCCAAAGCAGATATACAAATGACCTGGACCATAAGCACATGGGAGGGAGGTGGGGTGGGGAAGGGCAGGGGGGGGAAAGCGGAGGGGGGGGGCAGTAAGTGGTGATGGAAGGAGACTGGGGTGGGGTTGTGAAACACACAACCCGGAGCACAGAGGATGTGTTGTAGCGCCTACACCTGAGACCTGTGTGATTTTTTAAAAAATATATATTTTATTGACTTTTTACAGAGAGGAAGGGAGAGGAATAGAGTTAGAAACATCGATGAGAGAGAAACACCGATCAGCTGCCTCCTGCACAACCCCCACTGGGGACGTGCCCGCAACCAAGGTACATGCCCTTGATCGGAATTGAACCTGGGCCCTTTCAGTCCACCGACGCTCTATCCACTGAGCCAAACCGGTCAGGGCTGAGACCTATGTGATTTTGTTAGCCAGCGTCACGTCACCTCAATACATTCAATACAAAGGACAACTAAAAACACAGGAGAAGACACGCGACGTTATTCCTCATCAGGGAAACGCACACCAAACCAATGACAATAATAATTGAGCCCAAGCCGGTTTGGCTCAGTGGACAGACTCTCGGCCCCAAGAGGGAAGGGTCCCAGGTTGGGTTCCATTTCCGTCCAGGGCAGGTACCTCGGTTGCAGGCTCAATCCCCCACCCCTGTTGGTTGGTGCACCTGGGGGAGGCGACCAATGGATGTGTCTCTCTCACATCTATGTTTCTCTCCATCTCTGTCTCTCCCTCTCCCACTCTCTTTAAAAATCAATGGGAAAATATCCTTGGGTGAGGATTGACAACCACAAAAATAATAAAATTAATATATGCATATATTAAATACATCACTCATCATACATGTATATATGTGTGTGTGTGTGTGTGTGCATATATATATATATATATATATATATATATATATATATATACACACACATGATCTCCTTGGGTGAGAATTAACCAATAAAATAGGGTGCTGGGTCACAGGATGGTAAGTTCACTGACGATGGTCGATTGTATACACACTGGGAATGAGAGAGCCCTTTGAGCCAGTGGTCCAGGCTGGAGGGAGTAAAAGCGCCCGACTCACACATGCTCCCGCCCAGGGCCCCGCCCGCCCAGGAAGCCCAGGAGCAGGGAGTGAGGGAGGAGGAGCCACTGGGCAGCTGGATTGAGAACAAAACATTGTAATCTGGTCTCAGAGGGTTCCTCAAAGGAAGGGAACGGCTCAGGTGTGCCACCTCCAGGGGCTTCCTTTGCCTATAAGCTTCACTTAAAAAAAAAACAAAAAAACGCCCTGGACAGTTAGCTCAGTGGATAGAGCATCAGCCGGTGGACTGAAGGGTCCCGGGTTCGATTCCGGTCAGGGCACATGCCCAGGCTGCAGACTCAATCCCCAGTGCGGCGGGGGGGGGGGGGGGGGGGGGGGGGTGCAGGAGGCAGCCAATCCATGATTCTCTCTCATCATTGATGTTTCTCTCTCCCTCTCCCTTCCTCTCTGAAATCAATAAAAATATATATTTCTTTAAAAGTTGTTTAGAACAGTGGTCGGCAAACTGCGGCTCGCAAGCCACGTGCGGCTCTTTGGCCCCTTGAGTGTGGCTCTTCCACAAAATACCCACGGCCTGGGAGAGTCTATTTTGAAGAAGTGGCATTAGAAGAAGTTTAAGTTTAAAAAATTTGGCTCTAAAAAAAAATTTCAATTGTTGTAACTGTTGATATTTGGCCCTGTTGACTAATGAGTTTTCCAACCACTGGTTTAGAGCGTGTTATAATAATGTAACCCCTCTAATGTATGAAATAATTTTTAAAAAAATATATTTTATTGATTTTTTACAGAGAGGAAGGGAGAGGGATAGAGAGTTAGAAACATCAATGAGAGAGAAACATCGATCAGCCACTTCCTGCACACACCCCACAGGGGATATGCCTGCAACCAAGGTACATGCCCCTGACCGGAATCGAACCTGGGACCCTTCAGTCCATAGGTCGACGCTTTATCCACTGAGCCAAACCGGCCAGGGCTTTTATTGATTTTTCACAGAGAAGAAGGGAGAGGGACAGAGAGTTAGAAACATTGATGAGAGAGAAACATTGATCAGCTGCCTCCTGCACACCCCCCCACTGGGGATGTGCCCGCAACCAGGGTACATGCCCTTGACTGGAATCGAACCCAAGACCCTTGAGTCCACAGGCCGACGCTCTATCCACTGAGCCACACAGGTTACAGCAGGAAGGCCTACTCTTGCACGAATTTCGTGCATCGGGCCACTAGTAAATTTATAATCCCTCACCACTCTGGGCCTCCTGGGTTCCTCCTTCAGCGACCCTAACACAAATTGATGTCTCTCTCTCTCTCTCCTTTCCTCTCCCTAAAACCAATCAATAAAATAAAAATTAAAAAAATTTTTGGCTCAGATTTTGTGTTTAGTATACTAAATACAGGAAGCACACAAACACAGACAAGGAAAATAAAATGCTGGTTCGGGATGAGAGTGCTCCAGGGTGTGCTTTTCCTGACCTTTTTAACTTCTCCAAATCACCCCAAAAGCCCGGGTGTGGGGACCCTGGAGGGCGAGGTGCTAGGCAACGGAGATGATTTCAATTTAGGTGTCCCGCCCACCCCACCCGGTATCCTCAGGCAGGTCGCCAGGCTAAGAGGACGTTCTTGATCTTTGCATTTTACATTTGAAAGAAGATTAAGCCTTTCTGTGTTGCAAATACTCCTCACCCTTGCCCCACCCAGCTCCCTCCTCGGCCATCCACAGACCCTGGATGCTTCCTTTTTCCTAAATCTTTTCTTGGTCCCACCCACCCATTGCTCTTAAGCCTCCTCGGCCTTGGTCCTGCCTTTGGGGTGTCGGAGTGGATCCTGCCACCGCCCCTCCCCCACCCCAAAGAGTTCCCCTCCCTCCCTGCTGGCACCTCCCTGCCCAGGGACCACCTTCAGTCTCAACCCTATCCTGGCATCAGGACGTATTGTTTTGTTTTGTTTTGTTTAATATATTTTATTATTGATTTTTTACAGAGAGGAAGAGAGAGTTAGAAACATCGATGATAGAGAAACATCGATCAGCTGCCTCTTGCACAACCCCTACTGGGGATGTGCCCGCAACCAAGGTACATGCCCTTGACCGGAATCGAACCTGGGACCTTTCAGTCCGCAGGCCGACGCTCTATCCACTGAGCCAAACCGGTTTCGGCCGTATTGTTTTTTAAATATATTTTTATTGATTTCAGAGAGGAAGGGAGAGGGAGAGAGAGAAACATCCATGATGAGAGAGAATCATGGATCGGCTGCCTCCTGCACGCCCATTCCTGGGGATCAAGCCCGCAACCCGGGCACGTGCCCTGACCTGGAATCCAACCATGACCCTCCTCACAGGCTGGGCCCAAGATGCATTTGCCCGGGGATATACATGTCTGTTGTCCCAAGGGAGGCTCCTGGCCGACTGAGGTGTGTGTCCGGGTGTTGGAACCTGCATCCCACACCTGGCACAGCCCAGAGGGCATGGAGACGCAGTGGCTGAGGACTGGGCTGCAGCCATGGATGGTGCAGCGAGGTTGGAGGCCCAGATTGAGCTCGGAGTCCAGGCCGAGCCATCCGACACCTGACCTAAGACCTGAGGGTAGGGAGTGGCCCGGCCTCCACCACCTCTAATGTTCTTTTCTCTGAGTCTGTGATCCTGGGGACTTCCCTGGCAGCCAGCCTTGTCCCTGGCCCCCTCTCTCCCCACACTGCCTCCAAAATTCTGGCAGGCCTGGAATTTTCAGTCCTTTAGGCCACACCGGCTCCTCCCGGGCTCAGGAAACCTGTGCCCCAGGCAGCTCTCTCTAAGGAACACGTTTAAGCCTCGCCTGTTACGGGAAAGGGGGCCTGGCCCTCCGTCCAGGTCAGCCTAGGGCCTGTCGGTCGTGTGTGGGTTCCGGACTTCGTGCAGGAAAAATTTCACAGCAGGACTCCAGATGACTGTGAGGGAACGTTTATCAGAGCCGTGGACAGTCAAACAAGAAAGAATCAACAGCAGAGCTAGGCCGGCTGCCCTAGCTGTCAGGGAAGTCGGAGAGAAGGGGCCGTGGACCGGGTTCAGGGGTGAGCCTGGGACGAGCTGTGGCACCCGGGGCTCCCCTGGCTGCAAGCCTCCCGGCGTCCTTTAAGGCTTTGGGGCTCGGGAGGCACACACACTCAGCCGTGGGGAGAAGAGGGGACCGGGAGCGGATGGGCCATGGGGACGGCACACCTGGCCCTTTGTCCTGAGTCTTGCATCTGGAATGCGGAAATCCTGAGGGAGGCCTGGGGGAGGGTTTCAGCTTGTGTGTGTCTACTCATCAGTGTTTTAGGGGTGCTCCTTCAGGCCGGGGTCTCCTAGGATTGGCCAGTGGCAGGGGAGGGAGTCGTCCATCACGGCAGCTGGTCCTGACCCGGTTCGGTTCGGCTGCTTTTCTGGGCCTGGAGCTGACATACAGCCGAGGCCTCCATGTTATTCCCACGGAGGTGACCTGTTGTTCAGCTCAGTCTGTTTCCCATTCCACTCATCTGGCTCACTGGCCTGCTTCATCCCCACCCCTGCGCCCAGGTGCAGTCTTCTTGCCTCTGTGGCTTTAATTTCTCTTTCTTTTATTTTTTTATATTTTATTTTTTTATTGCGTGTCATCCTTCTGCAGGGGCCATGCTAATCTTCTCTGTATCGTTCCAATTTTATTATATGTGCTGCCGAAGCGAGCAACGTTTCTTTCTTTTAAATCACCGATGCCAAAGCACATAAAAATAAAGCATCCATGTGTGGCCTGTGTGGCTCAGTGGTTGAGCATCGACCTATGAAACAGGAGATCCCAAGTCAGGTCTCCTCAGGGCACAGGCCCCGGTTGTGGGCTTGATCCCCAGTGCGGGGCATGTGTCTCTCTCATCATTGTTGTTCTTATCTCTCCTCCCTTCCTCTCTGAAATCAATACAATATTAAAAAATTAAAATCCTTATTGATTCTAGAGCCAGAGGAAGGGAGAGAGAGAGAGAGATATTAATGGAGGAAGAAACTGACCTGTTGCTTCCTGTACCATCAAACCCACAACCTGGGTATGTGCCCTGACTAGGAGTCGAACCCTCAACCCTTTGGTGTTTAGGATGGCACTCTAACCAACTGAGCCACATTGGCCAGGGCTACCTTAGCGATTTTCTAGATAAACTCTCTCTCTCTCTCTCTCTCTCTCTCTCTCTCTCTCATTTTAATTTCAGAGAGGAAGAGGGAGAGAGAAGCATAACGATGAGAGAGAATCATTGATCAGCTGCCTCCTGCACACCCCACACTGGGAATCCAGCCCACAAACTGGGCACGTGCCCTTGACTGAAATCAAACCTGGGACCCTTCAGTCCGCAGACCGACACTCTATTCACAGTGCCAAACCAGCTAGTAATAAACTTTCTCTTACAATTTTTTTGGGGGAAAAAACCCATAAACCTGTGCCCTGGGCTGCACTATTCCCCCAAATGCCTCCACAACCACCGTGGCAAAGGCCTTTCTCAAGGCCTGAGTGGGGTCGGGGTTTGTTTGGGGTTTCTTTCCCTCCTGTTCTACACCCTCCTTCCTCATCGTCCTCGCACATTCCTTTCCACCCACCCTGATGCTGTTCCAGCCCATATGTCTGGACAGTTGGTTCCCCTCTGACCCCCAAATCCCCCTGCATGTCGGACCTTGTAGGATGGGAGAATGAGACCGTCGAGGTGCTCGATGCTCGCTGGTAGGCAGGAAGGCAGCGTCTGGAAGGTATTCGTCCGAGGAGAACAGTGGCATCGATCAGACGCTTACCAAGCAGAGTCTCTGGCAGCTGTATTTGATTTTAGGGAGAGAGGAAGGGAGAGGGGAAGAAAGAGAAACATCAGCTGCGTCCTGCACGCCCCCTATTGGGAATTGAGCGGGAAACCCAGGCAGGTGCCCCGACCTGGGCGGCCTGGTGACCTCTGAGCTCCCGACAGGTCCCAGTCAAGGGAGCCACACCAGCCCCGTCCGCTGCCTCTTAACCAAGGACCACGGACTCCGTAGCTTCAAGCAGCACCCACCTCCTGGCTGCAGGCTGCGGCCCTGCTCTGGCTCACAAAGGCTGCAGTCAAGCGTGGGCCGAGCAAGGCTCTCCGGGAAGCTCTGGGGAGAAACCCACTGCATCAGGAGGAACCCAGGTCCTTGCGGTTGTAAGACTGGGTCTGTTTTCTTTTTTAATATATTTTACTGATTTTTACAGAGAGGAAGGGAGAGGGAGAGAGAAACATCCATGAGGAGACTCATCCATCAGCTGCCTCCTGCACGCCCCCTAGTGGGGATGGAACCCACAACCCGGGCATGTGCCCTGACCGGGAATCGCACCCGGGACCCCTCAGTCCGCAGGCCGGCGCTCTATCCGCTGAGGCACACCGGCCAGGGCTTCTTTTCTTTTCTTTATATATTTTTATTTTATTTTATTAAATACATTTTATTGATTTTTTACAGAGGGGAAGGGAGAGGGACAGAGAGCTAGAAACATCGATGAGAAAGAAACATCAGCTGCCTCCTGCACACCCCCTATTGGGGATGTGCCCGCAACCAAGGTACATGCCCTTGACTAGAATCGAGCCTGGGACCCTTCAGTCCGCAGTCCGACACTCTATCCACTGAGCCAAACCAGTCAGGGCTATTTTTATTGATTTCAGAGAGGAAGGGAGAGGGAGAGAGATAGAAAGGTCAGTGATGAGAATCTTTGATGGGCTGCCTCCTGTACGCCCCTTACCAGGGGTGGAGCCCACAACCCAGGCATGTGACCCTGACTGGAATCGAACCCGGGACCTTCAGTCCACAGGCCGATGTTCTTTGTTTGTTTGTGTGTTTTGTTGTTGTTGTTGTTAATCCTCACTAGAGGATATTTTTCCATTCATTTTTAGAGAGTGGAAGAGAGAGGGAACGACTGAAATATTGATGTGAGAGAAACACATTGGCTTCTTCTTCTTCTTCTTTTTTTTTTTGGTAAGTGAACACTTATTGGGTAAATTACAGAGGCAGAAAAAGTAACTTCTGGCCTTAGCGGGTTTGGCTCAGTGGATAGAGTGTTGGCCTGAAGACTGAAGGGTCCAGGGTTCAATTCCAGTCAAGGGCACATTCTGGGGTTATGGGCTTGATCCCCAGTCAGGGAGGCTGCAGGAGGGTTTCTAACTATCTCTTTCCCTTCCACTCTGTAAAAAATCAATAAAATATATTAAAAAACAAAAAACATCAGCCCTAACTGGTTTGGCTCAGTGGCTAGAGCATTGGCCTTCAGACTGAAGGGTCCCAGGTTTGATTCTGGTCAGGAGCATGTACCTTGGTTGCAGGCACATCCCCAGTAGGAGGTGTGCAGGAGGCAGCTGATTGATGTGTTTCTCTCCCATCTATGTTTCTGACTCTCTATCCCTCTCCCTTCCTCTCTGTAAAAAATCAATAAAATATATATAAAAAAGAAAAAAGAAAGATCAATGATGAGAGAGAATCCATTGATTGGCTGCCTCCTGCTTGCACCCTCCCCTGCTTGCACCCTCCCCTGCTTGCACCCTCACTCCTGCTCGCACCTCCGGGGGTCGCAGAGTGCCTCCCAACACTTTATTGCGGTGCAGCACCTCCAGCCCCGCCCCGCCCCGCTCACACAGGGGCTAGGCCCGCTGATTGACAGTGCAGGCCCCGCCTCCTCCCCGTCTCTAGGGCGACGCCGGAAGCGTACTGCGGCCCAAAGAATCCTTGCCGCCCCGCCGTCCCTGTGTCTGTGACTTCGGTTCCCCCGGAACTGCGGCCTGGCGGCGGCGGCGGCTCATCTCCATAGAAACACCGGAAAGGTGCTCCCCGCTAGCGCTTCCCAGGCCGCAGCGGCTGCGGACTTCGGTTCCGCCGGAGTCGCGGCCGGGAAGCGCGGCCTTGTCGGTGGTAAGCCGGAGGCGGCCGCGGCCGGGCCTGGTGCCTGCGGAGGAGCGGGAGGTGAGGTTGGGCGGGCGTTCCCCAGCCGCGGGGCTGGCGGGAGGCCGGAGCGTGCCCGGGAGGGGCCCCCACGCTGGGCCGGGAGCGCAGGCTGCGGGCGGGAGGGGGCGCTGTAGGGCGCCGGCGGGGCGGACCCGGGAGGCCTGGGGGAGTGCGGGCTGCGGGCGCGGACCTCAGAGGGGCGCTGGGCGCAGGGTAGGGCGCGTGCCAGGTCGCAGAGCGCGGGAGAGGGCGCTCGGGGCTGTGCGTGGCGCAGGCAGAGGTGTGGCGGCGGGAACGCGGCGCGGCCGGGCCTGGGGGCCGCGTCCTCAGGTGGCCTTTGTTCCGAGGCGCCTGGGAGGCCCTGCTGCCTCTGCACCGAGGAGTCGGAGCCTTTCGGGGAGCAGGGCGGGGGGCGGGGATCGGGAAAGGAAGGGCTGCTGCCCCGCGGGTTGATGCACAGGATTCTGCCCCAACCCCCGGCGCACATTGGGAGCCTTAGACGCCGGGTGAATGGACCCGGGGAGGATGCTGGTGCAGAGGCAACAGCACGTGCAGACTTGGCTCATTTGCGAACTTGCCGAGAATTAATTCTCCGCACGGTGGTCTCTGAGCCGAGGCGGGCCCTGACCTGTTAGGAGGGAGCAGGCTCCCTCTGGCTGTCGCGTGGGGAATAGACCGCGAGGTGGCGGGGGGCGGGGGGGGGGGGGTGGAAAGAAGCGGTCACTGCACCCCTCGGTCCAAGCCAGTGAAGGTGTGTGAAGTGGTCTGAGGGGTTAGATGTGGGGCGTGCAAGAAACGGGGGTGGGTTCTGGTCCCAGCAAAGATGGTTTGGGCTTAAGGAGCTGCAGGGGGTGAGACTGAACCCTCCGTAGGCGCTGAGGGTGAGGGCAGGCCTCACTCTGGGGCTGTGACCCTGCCTGGACAGGCAGGGCTCAACTCCTCCCCTAGACGGGAGATGGGTGGCCTGGATGTGGGATGAGCGAGGTATATGAAGGGGAAACTGAAGCTGAGAGAGCATGGTGCCTACTTGACAGGTGAAATACAGCTGCTCAGACCCCCAGAATCCCTTGCGGGGGGGGTGGTAACCCCTCTTTCTAGTGCCTGAGGGTGGGCAGTGCTGGGATAAGGAGTCCACAGTTTGACAGGACGCATCCGGATTGCTCAGCCATGCACCCCCTGCACTCACCCAGTCACACACCCCTGCACAGGCCACACAAGTCCCCTCTCAGCACACAGGCCGCTCCATATTCCCTTCCATGGGGCGGGGGGGCGGATTCCGGGTGCCAGAAAGCACGTGTTTCCCTCCCGTGGGGCAACTGCTTGGCTAATGCTCCTCCTACTCTGAACCCTGTATGACTGCACACACCCCTGGTCACCCAGTCCAGGGTACACCTCCTGCCACCCACCCGGAGAAGACCTCCATGTACACTGGTGAAAACCCCCGGTTCTGAGGCAGCAGACGGGGCCCAGGCCTCGGAGGCCCTGAGGTTGGGGTGTGAGGCAGGGGCGGATCAGAAAGAAGCCACCAGTGGAGGGGGCTGCAGCCATCTGGGGGGTTAGTAAGCCAGTTCTGGGTGCAGGTCTCTGCCCTCTTCTCCACAGAGCTGCCCCCTGGAGGGGATGGGGAAAGATTGATAGGTATTGGGGTTGGGGAAAGAGTGGCTGGGTGGGCCTAGACAGGGGAACCCAGCCCTGGAGCCTTGCCTGCCTGGGTAGTAAGCAGCACTGGGGGAAGGGAAGGTGGGGTGTTGATCGGGGATGCCTCCTGCAGGCCCCCTACTGGGGATTGAGCCCGACACCCAGGTATGTGCCCTTGACCGGAATCGAACCCAGGACCCTTCAGTCCGTAGACCTATGTTCTATCCACTGAGCCAGGGCCCTGGGGAGTCCTTTGATATTCCCACCCCTCTCCCATGGGTCTGCAGGGAGCTGTGGAGATGGCAAGACTGGCAGGAGTCCTGGAGAGGGCGGGGGGGTCGTGCTGAGGCCTGTGCGCTGGGTGGAGCCCTGCAAGGGTCCGTTTGTGGGGGGGGGGCGGGGGGGAGGCGCTGAGATTCAACCTGTCCCGCGACTGAGGCTGAAGGAACGAACGGGGACCCTGGGCAGAGGGAGTCCCTGGCTGACCTTCCCTCCCCCTCCTCCGGTGCAGATGGCGGCGGCGGCGGAGGCGGTGCATCACATCCACCTGCAGAACTTCTCCCGCTCGCTGCTTGAGACCCTCAACGGACAGCGGCTGGGCGGGCACTTCTGCGACGTGACCGTGCGCATCCGCGAGGCCTCGCTGCGCGCGCACCGCTGCGTGCTGGCCGCCGGCTCGCCCTTCTTCCAGGACAAGCTGCTGCTCGGCCACTCGGAGATCCGCGTGCCGCCCGTGGTGCCCGCGCAGACGGTGCGCCAGCTCGTGGAGTTCCTCTACAGCGGCTCGCTGGTCGTGGCGCAGGGCGAGGCGCTGCAGGTGCTCACGGCCGCGTCTGTGCTGCGCATTCAGACGGTCATCGACGAGTGCACGCAGATCATCGCCCGGGCCCGCGCCCCGGCCCCCGCCGCGGGCGCCCCCGCGCCCCTGCCACTGCCCACGCCCGTGCCCCCGCCGCTCGCGCCCGCGCAGCTGCGCCACCGCCTGCGCCACCTGCTGGCCGCGCGCCCCCCGGGCCACCCCGGGGCCGCGCACACCCGCAAGCAGCGCCAGCCCGCGCGCCTGCAGCTGCCTGCGCCCCCGGCGCCGGCCAAAGCCGAGGGGTCCTTCGCTGACCCCGCCCTGCCTGCCGCCCCAGAGGAGGGCGGGGACGAGGAGGAAGAGGAGGAGACGGAGGACGAGACTGATGGCGAGGACGGCGAAGGCGGTGGCCCGGGCGAGGGCCAGGCTCCCCCCTCCTTCCCCGACTGCGCCGCCGGCTACCTCACCGCGGACAGCGCTCGCGAGGAGCCGCCTGCGCCCGCCGGCCTGTCCGACTACGGCGTCGGGAGGGACTTCCTCCGGGGGCCCCCCGTGGCCGAGGACGTGTTCCCCGACAGCTACGTCTCCGCGTGGCAGGAGGAGGACGGCCCCGCGGTGGAAGGCTGTGCCGCCGAGGCCCCCGCCCCGCCGGACTGCGTCCTGCCCGGGCCCCGCCAGCCCGCCGTGAAGGCCCCGGCGCCTCCCGTAGTCCTTTTCCCCTTTCACCTGGGCGCCCCGGGGCCCCCCGCGCAGCCCCCGCCAGCACCCTCAGAGTCGGTCCCAGCTCCCCCGACCGCCTTCTACCCGGCGCTCCAGCCCGAGGCGGCCCCCAGCGTGACTCTGGGGGAGGCCCTGGCCCCGCCCGCCGCCCCCGCCGCCGCCCCTGCCCCTCTAGCCCCGCCTGCGCGCCCCGCGGGCTCCGAGCCGCCCGCCTACGAGTGCGGCCACTGCCGCAAGACGTTCAGCTCGCGGAAGAACTACACCAAGCACATGTTCATCCACTCGGGTGAGCGGGCGTCTCCGGCCGGGTCCCCTGAGATGCGAACCTGAGGCGGGTCGGGTGGGGCACCGGGCGGGCTGGCAACTCCAGAAAAGCCTGGAAATGGAGCCCCCAGGTGCTCCGCGTGGGCAGCAGGCCCCCTGCGGGTTTCCTGACCCCGCTTCATGGCGGGGGGGGGGGGGGGCGCCTGTGTCCTAAGGCGGGGTGCGGAGCAGGAACCTGCCCCAGAGCCTTTGGAACTTGGGGTGGAGCCGTGGGGGTGGGGGTGGGCATGGCCCGATGTGGGAGCAGTGCTGGGACCTCCCTGGGCCCAGTGACGGGCTGGATGCAAAGGAGTGGGTTCTGGGTCCGCTGGCCTTGGGGAAGCGTGGGGAGCAGGCAGAGAGGTGGTCTGACCAGGGCTGGAGGAGACAAGGGGCTCCCCAAGGCTCTTGGACCTCAGCTTGTCGGGGAGGCGGCTCTGAAGCGAGGCAGCTGGGGGTGGTGGAGGGAGGGCCCCAGGTGGTGGCTGGCGAGGCCTGGGGAGGACAGGTGTGTGCAAAGCCATGGCGGAGCCGGGTGTGAAAAGCCAGGATTTGGCCGGAAAGCCAGGGGGAGTGGCAAGGGGAATCCTGAGCCGGGGTGGGGGTTGGGGGGTGGGATTTCGCTGTGAAGAGGGGGAAGGCACCCATGTTCTGAGATGGGAGAGAGAACGGAGGTGCGGTTTACAGTTTAAAATCGCCACCTGGCCGCCTCGGGCAGGGAGGAGAGGGCAGGGCCACGGTAGCACCAGCCAAGGTGTGCCAGCTCCGCGGGGCCTTCGCCAGGTGCCGGCTGGCGGGTTTGGGAGGGCCCCGCCTAGGCACTGCCCCTGCCGCTGAGAAAGGCTTTTTGTTTATACCCTCGACTCTGAGGGCCAACAGCTGGCTGCCTCCTCTCTGAGCCTTGGGCGGGGGTGGGGGGGCTCAGCCTGCTCTGTCCCCCAGGGACATCATGGTGGCCAGCAGGCAGGGGTGTGGGCAGCAGGGGTTCTAGCGGAAAGGGGGAGGTATGCCCAGGTCCCTTGCAGTGTAAGGGCCTCCCCAGAAGGGTGGCCAGATGTGGGCCTGGTAGGTATGGGGGAGGGGAGGCCTCGGTGTGGGCACGGGACACCTAAGTGCCCAGCCCTGATGGGCAACGATGCCCACACCGGCGGGTTCCCTCCGGGGAGGGTGCCTTTTGGGGTTGAGGGACCCTGACAGTCAGTGGTACCTGGTAAGATGGTACAGGTCTGGGAGAGGGGGTCCCAACCGGCCAGAGGGAAGGGGCTAGGCCAGGCCACTTGTGGGGGTCCCCGTGGACCGGACGGTGGGGGAGTGAGGGTGGCCCCAGAACGCCCCTGCTGAGCAGGGGGTTCCAGGTGGATGGTTGTCCCCCGAGGGGCGGGGGTCCCTGCCTGGCAGAGGCTGGGGGGGGGCGGGGGCGGAGGAGGTCTCTTTCCGGCTGACACCTGGGCGCCCCGCTTGTCGCCCGCAGGGGAGAAGCCGCACCAGTGCGCCGTGTGCTGGCGGTCCTTCTCGCTGCGCGACTACCTGCTCAAGCACATGGTCACGCACACGGGCGTGCGCGCCTTCCAGTGCGCCGTCTGCGCCAAACGCTTCACGCAGAAGAGCTCGCTCAACGTGCACATGCGCACCCACCGCCCGGAGCGCGCGCCCTGCCCCTCCTGCGGCAAGGTCTTCTCGCACCGCGCGCTGCTGGAGCGCCACCTGGCGGCGCACCCCGCGCCCTGACCCAGACCACGCCCACGCGGGGTCTCAGCCACTGGGGCTACGCCATGCCGGCTAAGTCACGCCCTTTTTTATTTTGGTCACGCCCACTGCAGGGCTCCTGACATCCCCACCAGCCGGGTCAAACCAGCAGGTACCTGACCACCGCTGGCCACACTGCCCCCTGAGCACAGGCCCTACCCTGCTTCCACCCTCATCTGCACTGACAGGGGCCCAGCTCGCCTTGCTCCGCCCACGCTCGGACCCTTCCGGGTAGTGGCCGGCTGGGGCTGGTCTGGGATCTGACTGCCTCAGAACTGGATCATCAGACTTGGGGTGGGGTTCAGAGCTGCTTCCGCACTCCAGCTTCAGACTGGGTGAGATCCACGGTGCACTCCCCAAGCCACCCCTCATCTGGCACCTACAGGGACTCTGGTGGGCCCATCATGGACTAATAAAGGACTGGCTCTTGGGCCCAAACCCAGAAGCTGCGAGCTCCTGGACATGGGGTTTCTCACTCTCATTGGGTAAAGACAGAACTGCCCACTTGGTTGTCTGGTGCCTCTGTTCTCTGGGGGACGTGGGGCATGCATATGACCGGGCCTGACCCTCATCCGCGGTCCTGTGGGGAGGGTACAGGCCAGCCCCTATGCGATGTGTCTTCAGAGAGGGGGGCCACGTGCAGGACCCCACCCCAGTCGCAGTTGCTGCCTGGGAGGAACATTTCGTTCTGAAGCCTGTCCCCCAAGATCTCTGGACCTCCCTGTTGTGATGGGCATCATGGTGGAGCACCTTACTTTTGGGGGCCCAGGAGTTCTTTGGGGGCTAGCTGCCATGAGGGGAGCTGAGCCCTAGCACCTGCCCTGGCAGGCAAGGTCTGCAGTGCTGGGTGGGCAGGTGCCGGAGCCCTGCATCGGCTTGGCGGGCCACCCAGAGGGGGGTGGCTCCTCTCGCCTCCAGCACAGGGTGGTCTCTGATCTGCCCTAGGGGTTTGGGGCAGTTGAGGGGGTGGTGCAGCCTGCAGGGGGTGATCTGCTGGCTTCCGGGCCAGTGGCAGCGCCTCTCCGAGCTCCCCTGGTGGCCTACCAAGGGTGCGGCAGAATCCGCCCAGCACGTGAGCGGGGTCAGATACTTCAGGCATTCCTTTCAGAATTTACTGGGCACTTGCTCTATACCTGGTAGCGCCCCAGTCCGGCCAAACCCCACCTCCCACAGGTGAAGGGGAGCCAGGCTGTGCCTGAAGCCCACGGGCCTTGCTGTCCAGCTGACTTGTGGCCCTGGCCAGCGGGTGTCCATGGAGACAGAGGACCCTGCAGAGTGAAACAAACAGGTGGGGTGAGGAGGACGGGGACAGGTGGGGGCTGGGTGGACATGGTGAGGGATTGAGAAGTAACACGTCAGGGAGGTGTAGAGCACAGCAAAGGGATTGTAGTCAACGCTGTGACACCTGTGTGGTGCCGGGGGAACCAGATTTGGGAGGGGATCGCCTCGGAGGGCATAAAAGTGTCCAACAGCCCCAGCCCATTTGGCTCAGTGGAAAGAGCCTTGGCCTGCGAACTGAAGGGTCACAGGGGTTCAATCCCGGTCAAGAGCACGTTCAGGGGTTGCAGGCTCCACCCCCAGTAGGGGGCGTGCAGGAGGCAGCGGATCCATGGTTTTCATCCTTGATGTTTCTATCCCTCTCGCTGATATCAATAAAAGTACTTTTTAAAAATGAGTAAATGTGCCCTGTGGGGCGCGGCTACAGTGTTTGGACAGGTCCAAGCCTTGGACTGAGAGGGCACTGTCCTCTCGTGGCCACGTGTCACTGAACATGGGCTCAGTCCCAGCGTGGAGGGCAGGGCCCTCCCAGCACCATGATAGCCAACAGCTCGAGTTGTAAGCTTGACCCTATGGTCCGGACACGTGGGCCCACATGCCTGAGTGATATAGGCTGCATGTAATGGAGTAGGATCGAAACTCAGGAGAATGTTGTAAACATCTTGACCACGCCCTCACCTTGCCTCCTGGCATCTGGCTATGAAAGGCACGGCGTGTGGGCGTCGGCGCTGTCTCTCCATCCGGGAGCTGCGTCCCACTGAGACCCAGCTTTCCTCTCATCTGTCTTTTCTAAGCCTTTCAGCCGCCTGCTCTTGCGGTCTCTTAACCTGGCTGAGCTGGCGCGGCAAGTCAGGCACCCAGGGGCTGAGTATGCCATGGCCGTGCCAGCTCTCCACAGTGCCCAGCTGCTGTGGCTCAGTGGATAGAAGGGTCCTGCGGGTTCGATTCCGGTAAGGGCACATGCCCAGGTTGCGGGCTTGATCCCCAGTGGGGGCGTGCAGGAGGCAGCCGATCAGTGATTCTCATAGTTGATGTTTCTATCTCTCTCTCCCTCTCCCTTCCTCTGAAATAAATAAAAATATATTTTTTAAAAATGAGTATAAGTGTCCAGCCACTCTGCTGTGCACCCGAAACGAATCTGCTGTTGAATGTCAACTGTCATTGAAAAGGAAGAAGTTCTGGGGGCAGAGTCCCGGCGGCTGGTCGCTCCGCCCTCGATGCCACCTGGACCACCGCCAGGGGCCAGAGGTTGCCCGGCAGCCCCGCGCAGGTGAGCGTGCCGCGGGCACAGGACAGACAGCCGGTGCCAGGAGGACAGACAGCCGGTGCCATGGGCGCGGGGCGCCGGTCGCTGCTGCTGCTGCCGCTAGTGCTGCTCCTGCGGGGCGGGGGGCTGCCCGCCTGGCCCGTGGCCGCGGCCCCCGCGCTGCGCTGGCTCCTGGGGGACCCCGCCTGCTGCGCGCTGGTCGGCCTGGCGGCGCTGGCGCGGCCCTGGCTCTGGCCCTGGGCGCCGCACGGGCTCAGCCTGGCGGCCGCGGCCCTGGCCCTGGCCCTGCTGCCGCCCCGGCCGCCCCCCGCGCTGCGCTGGCTGCCCGCCGACCTGGCCTTCGTGGCGGGCATCCTCCGCGTGGGCCTGGGCATCCGGGCGCGCTTGGGCCGCTCGCCCCCGGACACCTTCGTGGACGCCTTCGAGCGGCGCGCGCGGGCGCAGCCGGGCCACACGCCCCTGGTGTGGACGGGCCGCGGGCGCCGCGCGGTCACCTACGCGGAGCTGGACGTCCGGGCCTGCCGCGCCGCGTGGGCGCTGAAGGCGGAGCTGATCGCCCCCGAGGGCGCGGGGCCCCGGGAGCCCGCCGCCCTGCTGATGCCGTCCGCGCAGGCCGTCCCCGCGCTCGGCCTGTGGCTGGGGCTGGCCAAGCTGGGCTGCCCCGTGGCCTGGATCAACCCGCACATCCGCGGGGCGCCCTTGGCGCACTCCGTGCTGAGCTCTGGGGCGCGGGTGCTGCTGGTGGACCCGGGTAAGAACCGCCGCCCCCCCGCCCAGGCCGGCGGGGGTGGGAAGGGCCAGAGAGGGAGGGCAGGCTGGGAGGACCGCTGGTGGGGGGCCAGGAAGGGGCTGGACTGGTGCCCCGTTAGCCCGCTCACCCCACAGGCTGGGAAGTAATTCTGAGGAACCAAGCGCTTTGTTTTTCCTTTTTTTTAAAAAAAAAATTATATATGTATATATTTTATTGATTTTTTACAGAGATGAAGGGAGAGGGATAAAGAGTTAGAAACATCGATGAGAGAAAAACATCCATCAGCTGCCTCCTGCACACCCCCCACTGGGGATGTGCCCGCAACCAAGGTACATGCCCTTGACCGGGATCGAACCCGGGACCCTCCAGTCAGCAGGCTGACGCTCTATCCACTGAGCCACACCGGCCAGGGCTGTTCTTCCTTTTTTAAAAAATAGTTTTATTGATTTCAGAGAGGAAGGGAGATGGGAGAGAGAAACATCAATGAGAGCGAATCATTGATCAGCTGCCTCCTGCACGCCCCAAACTGGGGGTCAGCCCACCACCCCGGGCATCTAACCCTGACCTCCTGGTTCATAGGTTGTTGCTCAACCACCGAGCCATGCCAGCTGGCCTCCTCCTTCTTCGCCATGGCTATTTCAATCCTTTTTGCCAATACTAACCTTTTTTTTCATATATATATATGTTTTTTCATATATATATATTTCAGAGAGGAAGGGAGAGGGGGAGATAGAAACATCAATAATGAGAGAGAAGGGGGGGCAATGGTAAGATATGTACACATATAATACTTTAATAAAAAAAAAGAAAAGAAAGAAAATAATGAGAGAGAATCATGAATTGGCTCCCTCCTGCAGACCCCCCACTGGGGATGGAGCCCACAACCCGGGCATGTGCCCTTGACCAGAACCGAACCTGGGACCCTTCAGTCTGCAGGCTGACGCTCTATCCACTGAGCCACACCAGCTAGGGCGTTCTTTTTCTTTTTTTCTTTTTTTTTGAATCCTCACCGGAGGCTATTTTTCCATTGATTTTTAGGGAGAGTGGCAGAGAGAAGGAGAGACAGAAACATCGATGTGGGAGAAACACATCGATGGTTGCCTCCTGCACGCGCCTTGACCAGGGTCCAGCCGGGAGGAGCCCGCCACCAGGGTCCCTGCCCTTGACCGGAACCGGAACCCGGGAGCCTTCTGTCCGCAGGCCGGCGCTCTATCCACTGAGCCACACGGGCCGGGCCCTGGGATTCTTCACAAAAGCGCAGAAGCGCCCTCTGCCGGCCGCGCCCTCTGTGGCCTCGCCGCCTGGAAGGGGGGGCCTTGCCTCAGTCTCCCCTCTGGTCCGCCTTGCAGATCTCCGGGAGAACCTGGAGGAGGTCCTCCCGCAGCTGCAGGCGGAGCACGTGCACTGCTTCTACCTGGGCCGCACCTCCCCGACGCCGGGGGTGGGCGCACTGGAGCCCGCCCTGGACGCCGCGCCCCCGGACCCCGTGCCCGCGGACCTGCGCGAGGGCCTCACACGCAAGAGCCCTGCCCTGTTCATCTACACCTCGGGGACCACCGGTGAGGGCACCCCGCAGCCCGCGCCCCAACCCCTGGCCTCTCACCCTGACCTGACCCCGAGCCCGGCCTCCCCCGCACAGGCTGCGCTTCGAGGGGGACGCGTGGCCAGACCTCGGCCCCGAAATGTCCTCGGAGGGATCAGGGCCAGAGTCCTGCCTCCTGGAGCTTTGGGATTTGACCTCTGAACCCCAAACCCAACCTGACCTCCTTGAACTCCCCCCTCCCCCGGAGACCCAGCCCTGCAAGCCCCCCACCCTCCCACCCTCCATCCCCCAGGGCTCCCGAAGCCGGCCATCCTCACCCACGAGCGGGTGCTGCAGATGAGCGCGATGCTGGCCCTGAGTGGGGTCACGGCCGCCGACGTGGTTTACACGGCCCTGCCCCTGTACCACGCCATGGGCCTGGTCCTCGGGGTGCTCGGCTGCCTGGAGCTCGGTGAGCCCTTCCCTGGGGACCCCTCCTGTCCCAGGGAGCGCGGGCTGGGGGTCGGGGTGACAGGGCCTCACAGGTCACCCAGCACCCTGTGAGGAGGGGCATACGGCAGAGAGGGAGCCCCAGGACCCCTGGGCAGAGGGCCGGGCACCCAGGGGGTTCCCAGGGCTGTGTTGTGGTCAGGAGGGACAGCAGCTGTGTGAGGTCACTCCTGTGACCTCCTGTCAGTGAGGATGTGCTCAGCAAACACTGCTCTGCCCGCCTCCCCGGACACCTGACTAGGAAGTCACCTGAGGCCTTTCCATGGCCACGTTTGTTTGTTTTTAAATATATTTCATTGATTTTTTACAGAGAGGAAGGGAGAGGGATAGAGAGTTAGAAACATCGATGGGAGAGAAACATCGATCAGCTGCCTCCTGCACACCCCCTACTGGGGATGTGCCCGCAACCAAGGTACATGCCCTTGACTGGAATCAAACATGGGACCCTTCAGTCCGCAGGCCGACGTTCTATCCACTGAGCCAGAAAAAAATTAAATACATAAACATTTCTGCATCAGTCCTCATGTGCCCAATACCCAGTTTCAGCCCCCACCAGCATTTTTCTGAAAATAGTTCCTCCCTCCCTCCCTCCCTCCCTCCCTCCTTCCTTCCTTCCTTCCTTCCTTCCTTCCTTCCTTCCTTCCTTCCTTCCTTCCTTCCTTCCTTCCTTCCTTTCTTTTCCCTCTCTCTCCCTCTCTCTCTCTCTCTTTCAAGAGAGAGGGATAGAGATAGAAACATCAATGAGAGAGAAATACCATCAGTCGGCTCCTGCACACCCCCTACCAGGGATGGATCCTGCAACCCAGTCATGTGTCCCCACTTGGAACAGCCCAGGTGGCCTCTGGGATCCTGGCTCAATCCTCCACAGCTGGCTCCACTGGCTGGGCCATGTTGTTTCTTTCTCACCTCCCCCTCACTTCCGCGTCAGCCTGTCTTTTCTAGATGCTATTAAACTATTTTTATTAATTTTAAATGTATTCATTTTTAGAGAGAGAGAACAGAAAGGAGAAAGAGAAACATTGACTTGTTTATTTGTTTTTTAATATTTTTATTGATTTCAGAGAGGAAGGGAGAAGGAGAGAGAGTTAGAAACATCAATGATGAGAGGGAATCCTCGATTAGCTGCCTCCTGGGTATGGGCCCTTGCGCAGAACCGAACCTGGGACCCTTCAGTCCCCAGGATGACGCTCTATCCACTGATCCAAACCAGCCAGGGCACAGCATTGATTTGTTGTTGCACTTACTTATGCAATCATTGGTTGCTTCTTGTCTGTGCCCTGACTGGGAATCCAGCCCAGGATGGCGCTTCAACCACCTGACCTATTCAGTTAGGGCTTAAAAGGTTGTTGTTTTTTTAGATCATGCACCATTTCAAACGTACACAAGAGTAGAGCAAAGACTTGGATGAGCCCTAACCGGTTTGGCTCAGTGGATAGAGCGTCGGCCTGCGGACTGAAAGGTTCTGGGGTTTCGATTCTGGTCAAGGGCATGTACCTTGGTTGCGGACACATCCCCAGTAGGAGGTGTGCAGGAGGCAGCTGATTGATGTTTCTCTCCCATCTGTTTCTAGTTCTCTATCCCTCTCCCTTCCTCTCTGTAAAAAATCAATAAAATATATATATTTAAAAAAGAAAGAGTTGGATGGAGTCTCCAGTGTACTCAGCCAGCCTCCACAATTAACATGTTGCCAGTTTTATTTCACATGCACGCCTCTCCTTCCGGATTATTTTACAACAAGTCCTCTCGCTTGTAACTTATTGCAGTAGGCATCTCTCACATATCAATGAACAGCAACTGCAGTATCATCAGACGTGCACTTCCTGTTCAGATTTCTCCATTTACCAAATTGTCCTTTCACTGTTAGTCTCCTCACTGTTTGCTCTCTGTTCCTCCCCCCCCTGCCCCGTGTGTCCAGTTAGACTGCAAATTCCCTCTAGAGATGTTGTTACATTCAGTTCAGTTATTCTTTTGTTCTTTGTTTTTCTTGAGAGAGAGAGAGAGAGAGAGAGAGAGAGAGAGAGAGAGAGAGAGAGAGAGAGAGAGAGTTGTTGTTCCACTTATTTATGCATTCACCGGTTGGTTCCTGCGTGTCCTGACCAGGGATCCAACCCTCACCCTTGGCCTACTGGGACGACACTCTAACCAATTCAGACCCAGCCGGGGCCTTCAGTTAAATTATTCCTGGCAAGCCGAAACCGGTTTGGCTCAGTGGATAGAGCGTCGGCCTGTGGACTCAAGGGTCCCAGGTTCGATTCCGGTCAA
This sequence comes from Ia io, assembly GCA_025583905.1. NCBI lineage: Eukaryota > Metazoa > Chordata > Mammalia > Chiroptera > Vespertilionidae > Ia > Ia io. The sequence continues at coordinate 51,973,838 of JAJQQW010000021.1, read as the reverse complement.
GGGCATGTACCTTGGTTGCGGGCACATCCCCAGTGGGGGGTGTGCAGGAGGCAGCTGATCGATGTTTCTAACTCTATCCCTCTCCCTTCCCCTCTGTAAAAAATCAATAAAAAAAATATATTAAAAAAAAATTATTCCTGGCAAGCCCTCGCCGGTATGGCTCAGTGGATAGAGTATCGGCCTGGGGATTAAGGGTCCTGGGTTCGATTCTGGTCAAGGGCACGAACCTTGGTTGTAGGCTCCCTCCCCTGGCCTGGGGCCCTGGTCGGGGCACGTGCAGGAGGCAAACAATCGATATGTTTCTCTCACCTCGCTGTTTCTCTCTGTCTTTCCCTTTCTTTCCCACTCTCTCTAAAAACCAATGGAAAAGTATCCTCGGGTGAGGGTTAAAAATAAATAAATAAATAATTCTTGGCAGGAACCCTGAGGGGGTGTCCTTTCCGAGGACCCAGCACCCCTTCTATATGTTACCTCCCTGTCAAAAACAGCCTCAGAGAAGACACAGCTGCTACTAACCAAGCTCACAAGCAATCATCCTTTGGGTTCAGAGATGGTGACATTTCACTTGCAGGGTGTAGTGGCCCCTAAAATTAATTAATCCACGTGAGTGCCTCTCCAAACACCCACCCACCCATCCACCCACTCACTTTTCCATCCACCTATCTGCCCACCTGTTCAGCGAAACATTCATAAAATCTACACTAATAAAAGAGAAAGATGCAAATTGACTGTACCTTCGTGACACCCGCAGCCAATCAGGAGTGAGTATGCAAATCAACACAACAATTTTTGGGTTAATTTGCATATGCAGGTGCTGAGCGGCCGGGGGGGTGGGGGGCGCAGGTGTTCTGCATGCCCCATCAGCCCCGGGCCTCTGGGCAGCATGGGAAGGCAGAAAGGCGGCTGAAGGCAGTGCCGGCAGCCAGGGGAAGGAAGGCTCATTCTTTTTTTTCTTTTTTTTTAAAATATATTTTATTGATTTTTTACAGAGCGGAAGGGAGAGGGATAGAGAGCTAAAAACATCGATGAGAGAGAAACATCGACCAGCTGCCTCCTGCACACCCCCTACCGGGAATGTGCCCGCAACCAAGGTACATGCCCCTGACCGGAATCGAACCTGGGACCTTTTAGTCTGCTGACCGACGCTCTATCCACTGAGCCAAACTGGTTTCGGCAGGAAGGCTCATTCTTGCAGGAATCTTCGTGCACCAGGCCTCTAGCATTATCATAACCAAGAACGATAGATGCTCTCAGCCTTCCCTGAGCCCTGGCGCACAGTGTCAGGCACCAAGCCTCCCACACACTCTGGAGGCCGGATGTGGACCCAGGCCCAGGCCCGCCGAGGCCTGGCTGGACCAGGGACCAGCGATGAGCCCAGGTCACCCTGTGCTTCAGGGGCCACCGATCGATCAAGGCAGCTTCTCGCCGAGGCGTGGACGCAGGACCTGAAACCCTCCTCTCCCGCCTCCCAGGAGCCACCTGTGTCCTGGCCCCCAAGTTCTCCACTTCCTGCTTCTGGGAGGACTGTCGGCAGCACGGGGTGACCGTGATCCAGTACGTGGGCGAGGTCCTGCGGTACCTGTGCAACGCTCCCCAGGTGAGGCGCTCGGCGAGGCTCCGGGGAACACCTTACATACAAAACCGCAGCCGTCACCCTGGGCGGCGTTGATCTGTGGTTAGAGCGTTGGCCCATGCACTGAAGGGTTGTGGGTTCGATTCTCAGTCAAAGGCACGTTCCTGGGGTTGCAGTTTCAATCCCCAGCCGTGTGGGAGGCAACCAATCAATGTGTCTCTCTCACATCAATATTTCTCTCTCACCTCGCTCTCTCTCTCCCCCTCCCTCCCTCCCTTCCTCTGAAAGGCAATGGAAAAAATCTCCTCCTCAGGTGAGGATTAACCAAACAAACAAACAAAAAATTGCCCAGCTGGCATGGTTCAGTGGTTGAGCGTCGACCTATGAACCAGGAGGTCAGTGTTCAATTCCCAGTCAGGGCATACACCCACTTGCAGGAGGCAGCTGATCAATGATTCTCATCATTGGTCTCTCTCTCTCTCTCTCTCTCTCTCCCTCCCTTCCTCTCTGAAATGAATGAAAATATATTTTAAGTTGCAGCTGTCACACCAGGTAAAGGTCTCAGGTATATGTAGGCACAGGACTCAAGCAAGGTCGCTCAGGTAACACATCCCAGACCAGAGCCACGTACAATGAGTCCCACACAAGGTTTCCAATCCCGGCTTCTTCGGTGACCACTTGATCGGGTGACCTCACCTCTCTCAGCTTTAGGGTCCCCCTTTGGAATCGGGGATAACATCCCGAGGGGACCTTGTGAGAATTAAACATGCAAAGTGCCTAGAACACGGTGAGGCTCGGGGGAAACTCGTTAGAGGCGAGCAGCCTCATCCGTACCATGAGTTACCCCGGGTGACTGTCTCCAGGCCAGGTCCCCCGTGCCCCTCCAGGTAAAGCCTCCAGGCAACTGCCCCCAGGAAGGCCCCTAGTAACCCCCCAAGATGAAGCTTCAAAGCACCCCCAGGTTACTTCCAGGCGAAGGCCCCCAAGGAACGCTCCAGTACAAGTCCCAGGTGTCTATCCCCCGCATGAGACCGAGGCCTCCCGTCGCCCTAGCTGTCCCTCCAGGTGAGGCCTCCAAGTAATACCTGCAGGTAAGCCTCCAAGTACAGATGCCAGGTAACTTATACCCAGTGAGCACCCCTGGAAGGTCCCCTGGGTATATACCTCCCAGGGAAGGGTTCAGGGCACCCCCAGACCCACGGCACCTCCTCCTGACCCTCCTTGGGGCATCTCTGCAGCGACCAGACGACCGGACCCATACCGTCCGCCTGGCGATAGGCAACGGGCTCCGCGCAGACGTGTGGGAGGCCTTCCAGCGACGCTTCGGGCCCATTCGGATCTTTGAAGTCTACGGCTCCACGGAAGGCAACGCGGGCTTCGTCAACTACCCAGGACGCCGCGGGGCCGTGGGCAAGACGAGCTGCATCCTTCGAGTGAGTGGGTCGGGCGTGCAAGGCCCTGCCGGGAGCGGAGCGCCCCGGGCCTCTGACACCCCCCTCCACGCAGGCGCTGTCCCCCTTCGAGCTCGTGCAGTTCGACACGGAGGCTGCGGAGCCGGTGCGGGACGGAGCAGGCTTCTGCGTGCCCGTGGGGCCGGGTACGGCGGGGGCGGGGCCTTCTGGGAAGGCAGGGACCTTCTCCTCCGCGGCCCGAGGTCCTGCTTCGCGGTGGTGCCTGCCGCTCTCACGGGACCCTGCGTCCCCGTCCGTCCGTCTGTCCGTCCGATCACTGTCCGGGCCCCTCTGCTCTCAGCCTCTCGGTTCTGACGGGCACCCCGGCCTCAGCCTCTCTTCGCTGTGCCTCCCGGTGCCCCGGGGGCTGTCCTCTCAGCCTCCCGTCCTCCCAGGCACCCACCTTCCCCCACCTTCTCCTCGGGTCTTCTCTCCTGGGGTCTTGCCGCCACCATTTGTCTCCATCCTTCGACCCTCCCTTGTTATCCTTTTCCCATTTAAAAAAAATATTTTTATTGATCAGAGAGAGAGGGAGAAACATCAATGATGAGATGCACGTCGCCCTCTGGGGATGGAGCCCACAACCCGGGCACATGCCCCGACCTCCTGTTTCAATCACTGAGCCACGTCGGCCGGACATCCTTTTCCTATTTGTTTTATTTTATTAATTTGATTTAATATTATTTTATTTTTTAGGGTTTTTTTTTCCTTTTCCCATTTTTAATGGGCTCCCCGTGCCACCCTCTCTGTCCGGTCCGTCCCTCCTCTTCCGTCTCCCTGTCCCTGTGTCCGTCTCCCCCCGTTTCCATCGCTGGGTGTCTCTCCTCTGAGGGTCCGGGTGGTGGAGTCCGCCTGTTGGAATCTCGGGCGGGAGGCCGCGGGCTCCGAGACTCCGGTCGTGGTTCACGCCGCCTCCCGCTCCCGCCCAGGGGAGCCCGGGCTGCTGCTGACCCGTGTGCTGGGCCGCAACCCCTTCCTGGGCTACCGCGGGCCCCGGGAGCTGTCGGAACGGAAGCTGGTGCGGAAGGTGCGGCGCCCGGACGACATTTACTACAACACCGGGGACGTGCTGTCCGTGGACCGCGAAGGCTTCCTCTACTTCCACGACCGCCTCGGGGACACCTACCGGTGCTGGGCGGGGCCACGGGACATTCCGATCCTACAGGGAGGCGGAGCTTTCGGATTCAGGGGCGGGGCTTCGGGGCGGAGCTTGGAGGCGGGGCCACCGGGACATTCCGATCCTACAGGGAGGCGGAGCTTTCGGATTCGGGGGCGGGGCTTAGGGGGCGGAGCTCCGGGGGCGGGGCCACGGGACATTCCGATCCTAAAGGGAGGCGGAGCTTTCGGATTCGGGGGCGGGGCTTCGGGGCGGAGCTTGGAGGCGGGGCCACCGGCGCTTTCAGATCCTACAGGGAGGCCGAGTAAAGAGGCGGGGCTTGGTGGACAAGGGGCGGTGCCTCCTCGTTACCAGGGGCGTGATCTCAAGCACCTGCTCTCACCCCGCAGATGGAAGGGTGAGAACGTGTCCACGCGGGAGGTGGAGGGCGTGTTGTCACTCGTGGACTTCCTGCAGCAGGTGAACGTCTACGGCGTGTCCGTGCCAGGTGCGGAGGGCTCCCCTCATTTCAAAGCAATAGCAGCTTTGTGGGTGGAGGTGTGCTACCCCATGTTAGCGGTGGGGGAGCTGAGAGTGACTGGTTGGTGTGCTTCCAGGGTGTGAGGGCAAGGTGGGCATGGCCGCTGTGCAGCTGGCCCCCGGCCGGGCCTTCGACGGGCAGAAGCTCTACCAGCACGTCCGCACGTCGCTCCCGGCCTATGCGGTCCCCCATTTCATCCGCATCCAGGTGAGCTCAGGGGGACAGTGGTTGGGGGTGGGAGGTTGTGGACATGGGAGTCGCAGTTGGAGTTACAGTCCTGCCCCTGCAGGACACCCTGGAGATCACGAACACCTTCAAACTGGTGAAGTCCCGGCTGGTGCGTGAGGGCTTCAACGTGGGCGTCATTGCGGATCCGCTGTTTGTGCTGGACAGCCAGGCCCAGGCCTTCCGGCCTCTGACACAGGACACGTACCAGGCTGTGTGTGAGGGCACCTGGAAACTCTGAACAGCTGGCCGGCGGAGGGGCAAGGCCAACGCCGACCACTGTCAAAAAATAAATCATGAACGGGAGCACTTGACAATAGAGCTGGAGCTGCTATGCCAGAGGAACTACCTTCCATGTCTTATGTCTCAAGCCTTTTGAATGGTAACACGGGGCCTAATCACCTTGTGTCCCGAAGAACTGTTTGCAAGAATAACAAGAAAGCAGCGATGACTAGTGGACAGATGACTACAGAGCTGGAAAATGGAAAACAATAGCAGTGCCTTCCTTCTGTGGATGTAATGGTGCCCCTACCCTTTCTCATGAATATCCCGTGCCTTTGTCTCCCGATCAGAACACTATTTGGGCATATGCCTGAATCAGTACTTCAGGAATAGTTACCCCCCCCCCCCCTGCCCAATTTTCAAATAAACACTAGTTTCCTCCCGCTTTGGAAGCCTCTTTCTTTTTTTAAAATGTTTTTATTGGCTTCAGAGAAAGAGGAAGAGAGAGAGAGAAAGAGAGAAATGTTAATCGGTTGCCTCCCACATGCACCCCAATCAGCACCAAACCTGTAACCTGGGCGTGTGTCTGAATCCAACCAGCGACCTTCAGGTACACGGGAAGACACTCAACCAACTGAGCCACACCCGCTGGGCCTTTTTTCTTTCTTTTGGGGGGGGGGGGGGGGGGTCCTTTTCTTTTAAACACCATCATTCGAATGTACAGTGTCACCACCTCATTCCTGGACCTGCACAGGAGCCTCGTGGATCCCAGACTGGCCGTATCCCCAGCTTCACAGAGCAGGCCTACCCTGGACCCAGGAACAGAGAGAACAAACATTAATGTACACAAATGCCTGCGTGGATGGAGGAATAAGCCACCAGTGGAGGGCCTAGTGCCCTCCAAAAGCCATACTTCAGTCCCTGTCAGCATGGCTCAGGGATTGAGCGTTGACCTATGAGCCAGGTCACAGTTGATTCCTGGTGAGGGCGCATGCCCAGGTTGTGGGCTCCACCCCGGTGGCGGTTGTGCAGGAGGCAGTCGATCAATGATTCTCTCATCATGGATGTTTCTCTCTCTCTCTCTCTCTCGCCCTGAAACCAATTAAAAAAAATTTTTTTTTGAAAAGGCAGCATACTTCAGGGTCCCCCTTGCCTCCCACCTAGGACCTCAGCTCGCCTGCAGGAGCGGCCCTGTCTGGGGAAGGGCAGGGGCGTGGGAGGGACCAGCAGCCTTGAGCCTCTGCACAGTGGAGAGGAGAGCGGCCGGTCCCATCGGAGGGTCTTTTGTGGCTTCTGAGGGCGACCTGACCCGGCGTGCAGGCGCTGGACTGAGGCATGAAGGTTGAGCAGGAAGTAACTGGGGGAGCGCACGTGCAAAAACCCTGCGGCGAGTGCTGGGGGCGGGGCGGGGGCGTGCAGAGGCCTCTGAAGTTGGGGTCTGCAGTGTCTGGAGCCAGACGTGAATGAATATCCCTCCGGGGTGCAGTGGGCGCTGCAGACCAGAGGTAACGAGAAAGGAGCCCCCAAGAGCAGAGGCCTCCGAAAGCGGAACGAGTCCCCCGGGGCATTGTGGGAACTGCAGGCAGAGGCCAGAGGACGTGAGGCCTCTGTGACGTACGGGAGCGCCGTCACAGCCCGGAAGTTCGGCCTGGAGCATTGTGGGAGTTGTAGGCAGAGGCCAGCGGACGTCCACGCTCCTGGGATGGGAGTCAGAGCTGCTGTCAGAATCTACCAGGAACAAGGGGGTCCACCAGGGACTAGCGACCATCCAGGGCCACCAGGTAGCAAGGGCCACGGGAATTCTCTGAGGCCCATGAGGGACCTTGGACCACCAGGGACACGGGGACCCACCGTCCTCTTCACGTCCCGTGCTGATCTCGCCTGCTGGCCCACCAGCTCACCTGTAACCACTCCATCTCCAGCCCGGACGCTGCCCAGGCCCCAATGCGAGCACCAGGTCAGAAGGTCCTCATACTGGGGATGGCGGAGGCAGCCCTCTCCCCTCCCAGCTCCAGGCTGCAGCCAGGTCCTGCCCTGCCCAAGTCATCTCCAACCCCCAGGGATCCTTCCTTGAGTGCACCTGTTTCCTGGAAACTGCCCCCCCCCCCAATAATGCCCCTTATTTTCAAAGTAGGAGGCAGATGGAGAAGGGTGCTTAGTAATGTCTTCCAAAGACATTCATGTCAGAATCCCTGGAAAGTGGATGTTACCTCACATGCAAAAGAGATGTTGTAGATAAATCAGGTGTGCAGGTGAGACAGGAAGCGATGCTTCAGGATCCTCAGGTAGGGATGACAGCTCACGAGGTGAGCGCTAAATGCATGGCAAGGGTCTTTATAAGGAGAAGGCAGGAGATCAGAGCTGGAGGGACGTCGCCAACACTGCTGGCTTTGCAGGTGGAAGAAGGGGCCAAGGAATGAGGCAGCCTCTTGGAGCTGGAAAAGGCAATAAAATAGCCCTTGCCAGTTTAGCTCAGTGGTTAGAGCGCTAGCCTGAGGACTGAAGGGTTGAAGGTTCAATTCTGGTCAAGGGCTGGATCCCCAGCCTCAGTCGGAGCATGTGCAGGAGGCAACCAATTGATGTATCTGTCTCCCTCTCTTCCATTCTTTCTGAAAATCAATGGGAAAATTGTCTGGTGAGGACTTTAAAAAAAAGGGGGGGGGGGGGAGACAATAAAATGGATTCTCCCCTAGAGCCTCCAGGAGTAGCCTGCCCTGATGACACCTTGATTTTCAGTGAAACTGTTTCACAGTCATGAGAAAACAAATGTGTGTTGTCTGGAGCCACCAGGCTTGTTGGAGCAACAATAGGAAAGGAACACAGTGCCTGGATGAATGTCCGGAATGCCTGCTTGGGAACACAGGTGTGCCTCGTGGGCAGCAGGCAGCTGGCCCTCTGCTCTCCTGCTCTCAGCTGACCAGCTGCACGGGCTGAGGGGGCACGGACCTGACTGCAGCTGTGCGTGGCCAGAGGGACTCGTGTTTGTGGCCTTTCCTCAGAGGTCCTTGCCTCCCCACGCTTAAAGAAGGCCCTGCTGGACCTGGAGAGCATTGTGCTAAGTGAAATATGCCAGTCGGAGAAAGATAAACATCACATGATCTCATTCATATGTGGAATATAATGATCAACATAAACTGATGAACAAGCATTGATCCAGAGATAAATGACAGGGGAAGGGGGGTTAGACAGCAACCAAAGGACTTGTGTGCATGCATATGAGCCCAACCAAAGGGCACAGACACTGGGACGGTGGGGGCTTGCCCGGGGTGGGAATGGCGCGGGGGCGGGAGGAGGGTCAATTGGAGAAAAAGGAGACATGTAAAACTTTAGACAAAAAAAAAAAACAACTTTAAAGTTTAAACAAGATCGAATATGTTCTATAACATGAGGTAAACAATAAATAAATAAGCTTGTCACAGAAAATAAAAGAAGTCCCTGCTCTGACCCGTAGCTCAGTTGGCTGGAGTGTGGTCCCTGAAGGCAAGGTTTGGATTTGAGCCCGGCCAGGGCACAGAGGAACCGGCCAGCGAATGCACACACGAGTGGAACAGCCACTTGATGTTTCCCTTTCCTTCCCCTTCTCTTAAAGTCAGTTTTTAAAAAAGTAAGTCCCCTTAGTGTCCGCTCAAACTGGGGCTCAGGAGCCGAAGGACAAGGCGGGAGATGCCGGGCAGCCGGGGAGCAAGGAAGGCGGGACCAGGAGCCCGGACCTCCGCTGCCGGGCGGGAGGAGGAGCTGATCTGACCAGAGAGCTAGAGGCCAGGGTCGCTCCAGAAACCGCCCGACTCGGAAAGGGAATTCATGGGAGACCCACAGCCGCGGGGGGCATGAGTCCGTCCCCCCCCCCCCCGCGGTCCGGACAGGAGAGGTGGTTGCTGAGCACCTCGGGGCCCCCAGGTCCAGGGGCAGGAGAGGCCGGCAGCCTCCTCAGTCAGGCGGGAGGAGGGGGCCTCCTGGCCCCCTTGGCGCCCTGTCAGGGAGGGGAGAGCGGCTTTCGGGAGGGACCTTCCTGGAAACGCGGCCGCTCCTGCCTCCTGCGCCCGCCTCACGGGTCCCGCGGCCGGTGGCCCCGGCGGTGGATGACCAGCTGGGATTTCCAGTCGAAGCCGCGGCCGCAGTCCCCGCACACGTGGCGCTGGTGGGCGGCGTGGCTCTTGCGGTGGATCACGAGCTGCGACTTCCAGCTGAAGCCGCGCCCGCACTCGGCGCACGTGTAGCTCCGGGCGGGGGGCGCGCGCCGGGGGTGGCGCGGGGCGCCCGGCTCGCGGGGCCCCTGCAGCGGCTTCGGGGCGCCCGGCCCGCCCCGGTGCGCGCGGTGGTGGATGACGAACACCGACTTCCAGTCGAAGCCGCAGCCGCACTGCTCGCAGGTGTAGCGCTTGCCGCGCGCGTCCGGCTCCGGGGGCGGCACCGACGCGGCTGACCCGGACGGGCCCTCGCGCTCAGCTCCTGGGGAGGGACGGGCGGACCCGGTGGCCCCGGCGCCCGGACGTCGGTTCCCCTTCCCCCTCGGCTCCGGGCGTGGGCGCCACACAAACCGCCACCCGCCCGGGGCCGGTGTCCGCACCACGGCTGGGGCTGCACTCACCCGGCCGGAGGCTTCCCGGGCCCTCGGCCCCCGCGCTCGGCGACCCCGGCTCCAACTCCAACTCGGCCCGCGAGTCCGGCAGGGGAGGCGGCAACCCTGATGGGGGCGGGCGCGGGTAAGGCGCCAAACCTGACACCCGGCTGGCGAGAGCCCAGCTCGCCCGAGGAACAGGGTGGGGCCTGGGCGCCCCTCGGGAAGGAGGGAGAAGGCGGGGTGCAGGGAGGGCAGGGAGGCAGGGTGCAGGTGGGAGGGGGCGCAGGGAAGCAGGGTGCAGGCAGCTGGGGGTGGGGGCGCAGGGAGGGCAGGGAGGCAGGGTGCAGGTGGGAGGGGGCGCAGGGAAGCAGGGTGCAGGCAGCTGGGGGTGGGGGCGCAGGGAGGCTGGATGGGGGCGCAGAGAGGCAGGGTGCAGGCAGCGGGGTGGGGGTGCAGGCCGGGGGGGGGGGGGCGCCGTCCTCACCCTGGGAGACCACGGAGCCGTACTTCTCCAGCATCACGTCCCAATACAGCTCCTTCTGCGTCGGGTCCAGCAGCCCCCACTCCTCCTGCCCGAGTTGGCCATCACTGCGAGCCCTCCATCGGCGACCCTAGCCCCATCCCAGCCTCAGATGACTCCGAGACGGAGTGTGAAGGCCGGGGAGGCAGCGGTCCCACCCCACGTCTGGCTGGACAGACTGAGCTCAGGGCCCCTGGGCTGTGGGGGGGGGGCAGGGATGGGTGCCGCCCGCCCACCCTGTTCAGTGAGCAGTGTGTCCCCAGCAGACCAGGGACTCCTGGGCTCCAGACACCTCTCCGCCGGGAGACCCTCCTGGGACAGCTGTGTGGGGCCATGGCTGGCAACCCCGATGTGGGCGCCGGCGGAGGGCGGCTCAGACAGAAGGTGCAGCTGCACAGCGGGGAGCAGTGATGCAGGTGGCAGATGATGGCAAGGGCGGGGTGATGGGCTGTGTCCTCTGTGTGCTCTTTTGGGCTCCCCCCCCCCCCCCCCCCGCCGCACCCTCCTAGCCCCTGGGGTGCGCTCTCACAGCTCAGCTGGGAGAAGTAGTGGTGACAGGCAGGCCGCAGCCACAGGAGCCACACGGGGATGGTGCTGGCTGGAGGTGAGGACTTGACCTCTGCCTCCGCCACCCCCCTTCCCCCCACCACTTTCCTACCGGCCCATCAGGCGTGGAGGGAGCGGGGGCACTTGGTAGCGTCCAAGCTCCCTGCACTGGTCCTTCCACTGGCACGTGGAGGGGAGCGGGGAGGGGCAGGTTGCGGGGGCTGGACAGGGCCTGCTGCCCACATTCAGAGAACAGCTGAGCCCACACCCAGTGGAGGGGCGGCGGGCAGCTCCCAGGAGGAACCTCTCCGACCTCAGTGCTGGGGGGCGGCTGCGGCGAGGTGCTCAGGCTTCTCTCCACGGTGGTCATCGCATCCCGCCCCCTGCACATGAGGGTGCAAATCCCCGGGGCCACAACCCCCCACTGACTTCTCTGTGAGGAAGCCAGGCCCCAAGAGTCCCGTCACCCTGAGCCACGCTTCCTATGTCCTCCCCGCTGCAGCGACAACCAGTCTGTCCATCCGTCCTCCGGGGTGACCCGATCCCAATCCAGCCCGGCAGCAGAGAGCACACGGCTGGCCAATGAGCCTGGAAACGTGGGGTGCTCACCTGCATCCTGGGGGCGTGGAAGGAGGCAGAGTCCGGTTCCCCAGGCCCCACTGGCCCCTCCTGGGACTGGACTGGAGGTGGGGGACTGCTGCATGCTAGGAGGTGAGGCAGAGGGGGTCAGGGCTGCCCCCTGAGCTGGGGCGGAGGAGCTGGTGCCAGCAGGCACCCTCCTGGCTCTCAGGGGCCCAGCTCTGCAGTCCCTCGGGGTCCCCATCCAGCTATGGGTGTCCGCACTCCTGCCAGTGGCCCCCCTCTCACCCGTCTCCTGCCCGTCAGCATCAGGCTCCTTCTTCACGCTGCAGCTGAGCTGGGCAGACCCCTCCATCTCCATCGGGGCATCCCCGGCGGCTGCCCCGAAGGGCTGGACTCTCTCTGAAGCGTGCAGACGCCCCAGTGAGTCCTCTGCCTTCTGTGCTGCCGGGAGCACTGCTCGCTTCAGGACACGGGCTGTGATCTGAGGGGGAGCGGCAAGTCACGGGGAGGGGGGAGCTCTAGTCCCTCTGCCCCCACAAAGCCAAGTGGCCACACTCACCCAGCCCAGCAGCTGCCCGGGGTCCTGCTGCAGGCTCTCCACCAGAGCTGCGGCCTCCTCGGGGCTGCCTGGCCTCTGGCCCTGCACCCAGGCCTGGATCTCGGGGGGCAGCGCGCCCAGGAACTGCTCCAGCACCAGCAGCTCCAGCATCTGCTCCTTGGAGTGCGCCTCCGGCTGCAGCCACTGGCGGCAGAGTTCGCGGAGCTGGGCCAGGGCCTCTGGGGGACCCGCCGCCTCCTGGTAGCAGAACCCCCGGAAGCGCAGGCGCGCCGCCTCAGGGTCCTCCAGGGCGGCTGCGGGGCTCACGGAGGGCAGGCATGGGGGGCCCAGGGAGGATGGCATGATGGTGCCGGGAGCCTTCTTGGAGCCACCGAGAGGGACCTGCAGGAAAGGAAGGGTCAGGGAACCCACCTAGAGGCCACCCCCAGGGTCAGGCGGACTCGGGTACAAGGGGCGGTGGAGAGGTCGGGTCCCAGGGTCAGGCTGTGGAGACGCGAGAAGCAGGGCGGGGTGAGGTGCGAGGGCAGGACACTGGGGCTGCAGTGGGCGTCCGAGCGACTGGCTACCGGGAGGCCCACGGCTGCGTCCAAAGTGGAGGCTGGACTTGGGGGGCTCCGTGCTCGCCGGCCACAGCGCGCACAGTCTGGACCGAGCATGTGAACGGAAACCCGAGCAGCGCGGAGTCATGAGCCGGCCACTGGGGAAACTCGCCCACCTGGGGGGCTGTCCGACCCGGGAGACCAGTGTCCGGGGTTCGTCTTCCGAAAATGGAAAGAGGGATGAGCTCTTCCCGGAGGAGGCGGCACGATGCCCCGAGAAGGAGCGGCTCGGAAGTGGGGCGCGCAGGGCACGTCGGGAGGTCGGCGGCGCCCCCGAGCGCAGGGAGGAGGGGCTGGGTCCCGTGAGGTGGAGAAACGGCGCCCAGCCCAGCCCGACCGCGCTCACCTCCGCCACCGCGCCGGCGCCAGAGGCCGCTTCCGGTCAGCGGCACCGCGACGCCCCGCCCACCTTTAGCTGGACGCCACGCCACGCCCCTCCGCTCGTTGCCCTGGTGACGTTGCGGTGGCCAATCAGGGCCCTGCTCCGACGGCACCACTCTCCCTTCGGACTACGTTTCCCATGAGCCTCAGTAAGCAAGACGGCGTGTCCGCCGGCGGAGGCCCATTGTCAGAGGCCTCTCACGCCTGAGAACTGCTCCCGTCCTCGGAGAGAGGAATCTGCAGAGCAGCTCAGTTTGCGAACTCCCCTCGCTGGCGGCTGTTCTTTTTTGCATCCGGGTCTTAGGACTCACCAACTGCCGGGATGGGTCGTTAAAATCCTGCGCATGTGCAAAACGGACCGGGGTCCTATTGGTAAGCGAGGTGAGAGACCTGCCCTTTCAACCAATCAGAGCTGGTCCTCTGTGCAGGCCCCACCCCCAGCGCGCTGCTAGAGGCTTGTTTCTGGACGCCGAGTCGTCGCTTTGGTAACGGCGTTCCAGCGCCCGCGCGCCCGCAGCAGTTTCTAAGGCAACAGCGGGAGCGTCGTTCCGCCCTGCGCGGAGGCCCGGGTCGTGTCCTAGTTCGGCAGAGACTGGTCTCTGGGTGGTCCCACAAGGAAGCGGGGTCCGGCTAGGACGGCCCTCCTGACCCATGGGCTTTCTCCAGCGAGGAGGGTGCTGGTCCCTCACTCCACCTCCGCTGGGCGCCCTGCGCCGGTGGGCACCCGTTTACCGAGGAGGAAACTGTCCCATGACTTACATACGGAGTCTGACACATCTTCAGACAGCAGAACTGTACTGCACGGTGAAGGATGGGGGTTTTGTCCAGGCTTATGGGACGTGCTCAACCTCTTTGGGGGCCAGAGCTAGTAAGCTGACCTTTATTTTTAGTTTATCTCAGTAGGCAATGCCATCGTTTTTAAAATCTGACGGATGAGGCCAGGTGTGCTTCCACACATAAAGTGGCTGAAACATGACGTATTCCATCCTAAAACGCATCTCCCTGTCTGGTTCCTTCTGAAGCCGAGGAACCTCTGGCCCCCAGCTCGAGATAAAGGGCTGTGGCTTCATCACGGATAGGGGCGCTCTGAGCGTGCGCGTGGCTGGGCTTGTCAGCTCTTCCCAGCAGCATCATTAGACGGCACTGTTTTGTGGGGGCTTAGGTCTTTCCTCAGGGAGTGGGGACTCCCCAGAAACTCTCTCACCGTTCCCACTTAGGTGCAGAATGCCCTTGCTATGGGCATTAAGCTTTGTCTTACACTCTCCTCTGTGGTCTCAGTAGCCTTCTGACCCAGAAAGACCAGGGACACTTTTACCGTCACCGGCTGTTTGGGGTTAAGAGCAAGTTAGCCAGCCTGGCAGGAGGGGGCACCCCATGACCCGAGGAAACTACGGCACAGAGAGGGGGTGTGAGTTGTGCACAGCTGAGCCAGGCCCAGCATCCAGACAGCCCACTTCCCACCCCCACGCTCTAGTCTAGTCATCTGGCTGAGGGCAGGGGGCGGCCTGGCCGGCTCCCTGCATGTGGCTAACCCACAGGAGGTGGCGGTCTGAGAGGGGAGACAGAGTGATGGCTCCCCGGCCCTGCTCCTCCCGTCTGCCCTGCTGCAGATCCACATCCGGCCTCAGCGCTGGCCTGGCCTGTTACCCAAGTCAAGGTTCCGGGAGCCTTTATGCCCCCACCGCCCAGGCTGGAGGAGACAGGATGGGGCTGCGTGTGTCTGCAGGGTCTCTGCCCATGTGTGGCGCCCCCAAAAGGTGGGGACACTGAGGCAGGCAGGTGGGGTGGGGTCCAGGTGGCTTCCTTTGGCCCGCAGCACACCGGGGCCCAAGTTGGCCTTCAGCCTCACTCCCAGGAAAGTTAATTGTCTTTTTAATGAGGGAAAAGGGGAGCCGTTATACTTGGAACAGACACAGACAGTAAATTCTTGCACAGCTTCAGCCTCCCTCCCGCTGGGTCCAGAGAGGCTCCTGACAGATCACGTGGGTGGTGACAGCCTGCAGACGTGCACCAGGGTGTGCGGTCCCCGAAGAGCTGCAGGGACCTGGTTACAACCTGGGTCCCTGTGAGAAGCCACAGGTGGAGCTGCAGCCTATCTGTGATCCAAGAGGGGTGGGGGCAGGGTGGACGGGTTGGAGCTGCCTCACACAGCAGCTTTACTGGGATCCAAGCTGTGGGATCTGAGGCAGGGGACACAGGTGACCCCAAGGTTGACCCCAGAGCAGTGGATACTCCTGTCCCATCACATCCAAGACCTCAAAGCCATCTGCCATACACAGTGACACAAACATGACCCCCCACGGGGCTGCTAGGAGGAATGTGGCAGCAGTCAGAACAGGGGCGGGCGCTGGCATGTTCGCCTTAGAAAGGTCCTGTCGGTCGGGGCCTGCAAACACCCTTTGTAGCCAGAATTCGGTTTTTCCTCCTTTCCTGCCCAACCCCCACACGATCCCTCGTCCACTACGCCCACTCCCAGGAAGTCTCGGATGCACAGACACCCGGGGGAATACCCCGAGTATCAGGGACCAGCCAGCTGGGTGTGAACATTACAGATTTATCTGGACCGCCTCCACTCCATCGCAGCACCCCCACCTCCCCTTGGGGTCCAGGCACAACACGTTACAAGGGGCACCACCATGCCGGCCTCCCCCTGGTTCTGACTGCCACGCCTCGGCCCCACCCAAGTACCCGCCTCCTTGTCCGTCCCCGGGAATGGGGGAGGCGTTGTGGCTGAAGCGGCACATCCCATCAGTCACTGCGGCAGATGGAACCCGAATGCACAGGCTTATCCGGAGGGACCCAGCCCGCTGGCCGCAGGCGCGGCTGGGAGGGCGGAGCTGGACCTCAGGCCTCTGCCGGCGTGGACACGGGCACCGCGGCCGGGCCTGCGGCGCGGGCCGGTCCCCGGGAGCACTGCCGCTGCGCGAGGCTGGCGCGGCCCCGCGCCTCCGCACCGGCGGCTTCTCCCCGGTGTGGATCCTCTGGTGGTGGAACAGGGCCGGCCGCTCGCGGAAGGCGCGGCCGCACTGCGCGCACACGAAGGGCTTCTCGCCGGTGTGGATGCGCCGGTGGCTGAGCAGCACGGCGCCCTTGGCAAAGGCCTTGCCGCAGTCGGCGCAGCGGAAGGGCCGCTCGCCCGTGTGCAGCAGCTGGTGCTGCGTGAGGTTGGAGCTGTGGCTGAAGGCGCGGCCGCACTGCGCGCAGCTGAAGGGCTTCTCGCCCGTGTGCACGCGCTGGTGCTTGAAGAGAGAGGAGCCCTGGCTGAAGGCGGCCCCGCACAGCGCGCAGGCGTACGGCTTCTCGCCCGTGTGCGTGCGCTCGTGCTGGATCAGGTGCGAGTTGCGGCAGAAGCGCCGGCCGCAGCGCGCGCAGGCGTAGGGCCGGCCGCCCGCGTGGATCTTGCGGTGCTGGCTGAGGTTGGAGCCGTGGCTGAAGGCCTTGCCGCACTCGCCGCAGCGGAAGGCCTTCTCGGCCGTGTGGATGCGCTGGTGCCGCACCAGCGAGGAGCTGTGGCGGAAGGCCTTGCCGCAGGCCGGGCAGGCGTAGGGCGTCTCGCCGCTGTGGATGCGCTGGTGCTGCGTCAGGTGCGAGGTCTGGCTGAAGGCCTTGCCGCACTGCGCGCACTCGTAGGGCCGCTCGCCCGTGTGCGTGCGCAGGTGCTTGAGCAGGTCCGAGCTCTTCACGAAGACCTTGCTGCAGGCCCTGCACTCGAAGGTCTTCTCTCCGGGCAGGAGGCCGGGGCCCGCGCGCAGAGCCTCGCCCAGCTCCGCCCAGGGCGGGGGCTCCTGGCCGGCCAGCAGTTTCTGGGGCTCGTGCCAAGCTGCCCCCAGGCCTAGTTCCCCCGCAGGGTGACCGGCCTCGAGGCCTGGGACGCTCTGGGAGGTCCTCCCAGGACGCTCCCGCCCGAGTGGCTGCTGAGGTTGCGCGCCTGGCTGGGGGAGGTCTGGGAGAGCGTCCGCAGTGGGGGCACTGCCCGCGGGCGCCCGCATCTGGGGGGTGAGCCGCAGGCTCACGCCGGCCTCCCCACTGCCTGGGCCTAGCAGGAGCCGTTCCCAGTAGATCACCGAGACCCCCGTGGGTTTCCTCTCCCCGGACGAGGCGCTGCCCCGACGCCCCTCCAGGCGTTCTCCAGGCTCACAGGCAGCAGGGGTGGGGGGGACCCCGGTGGGTATCAGGGGGCGCCTTTCCGGGAGGGTCCACGCTGCTTGCCCAGAAACAGCTCTGTCCTCTGCGGGACGCTGGGAACCTGCAGGACCAGAAACAGCGGGTGCCTGGGTCACCCTGACCAAGAGGAGAGGACCTGGGCGGGCGGGGCGGGGGGGGGATGGGGGCAAGGGGGGCCCCGGGTCTGGGTGTGGAAGCTGCAGAGGAGAACACAGCCTTCCTGCCTGCAGCTCCCCTGCCTGGGCCTCCCCAGCCTGCCTGGGCCCCTCCCTCTGGCGGCGGCCTGAGGCAGAGTTTTACTCATGGACTCTGTCCCCTGACCCCTCTCCTAGCACAGCCAGCGCCAGGAAGGCAGCCCCAGGACTGGCCGGCCAAAGCTGTGTCCCTGGTGCCCTGGGAATCGGCTGGTCATTGCAAATGTTCAAGAAACTATGAGCGTGTGAAAGTGAAGGAACGGCCCTACAGAGGAGGCACGAGGTGAGACAGGGAAGGTTTGAGGCCAACACGCTGGCTGAGCTGGGATTCTGAGGTCTCACCACGGCCCGGGTGCCCTTGGTGCTCCCCCTTGGAGGGCAGCCAAGGCTGGAGCCTGCAGGAGAGGCTCATGGTGGAAGGAGAACAAGAGGGAGGCAGGTGGGAGGCAGCAGAGTGTGGGAAAGAGGGACCCCCCCCCGCCCCCACTTACCAGGGCTGGGCCGCCTCTGGGCATCCCTGGCCAGGGTCACATCCAGCCCACCGAGCACCCAGGGCTCCTCACCCCGCTCCAGCTGCAGGACTATCCGAGGTCGGGAGGCAGAGAGTCCTGCAGGGGCAGAGGAGCAAGTGAGGGGCCGGCTGCAGCTCATGACAGCCGGCTGCCGGACAGGACTGTCCGCGGCAGGGCTCCCCGGAACAGCTTCACGTGCCGTGGGGAGAAGTGTGTCGGCAGGGCCACGGAGCCCAGGCCCTGAGGTGCCTCGGCCTGAAGGGATGCTGGGCCGAGGGCGGAGGTGTGTGTGTGAGGCCCCTGGGAGGTCAGGGGTTTCCTGGCGGAACAGCCTGGCAACGACTGAGCTTTGGGGCGGGGTGGGGCGGACCCAGGGCCTTACCCAGCGAGGCCACGAGAGCGAAGTTCTCCAGCATCACCTGGCGGTACAAGGCCCGCTGCGCCGAGTCCAGGAGCCCCCACTCTTCCCGGGAGAAGTACACGGCCACGTCCTCAAAGACCATCAGCGCCTGCGACAGTGGGCAGGGGAGGCCGCACGGCCTGCGTTACGGCCACGTGACCCACCACTCCCAGTCCAATGGCCACTTCCCCCAGGTCCCTCAGACATTCACTCCCCCCCAGGGCTCTGCAGCTGCGGCCTCCCTCACCTGTGTGGGCCCCTCTTTGTCTACGTGGGGGGGGGGGGAACCTTTTTTCTGCCGAGGGCCGTTCGGATGTTTATAACGTCCTTCCCAGGCCATACGGAATTATCGACTTAAAAAGCAGCCTGCTATATTGGGTCGGAATTTCATTAACTCACCCCTCATGCCTCGGCAGGGCCAGATCAAATGATTTCACAGGCCTTGTATGGCCCACAGGCCGGACGTTCCCCACCCCTGGTACGCCTCAGATGCCCGCTCACCTGCCCGCTGGGCACTCCAGACAAGGCCCGCAGAGCCACCCTGGCCTCCCACTGGCTGCCGCCCCACGGGCAGTCCCAGGCCGTCCCACAGCTGTTGCTCAAGCTGAGCCTCCCCAGGTGTGCTCCGACTGCTCTCACCACCAGCAACTGTAGGATTCTCACCACACGGCTTTGCTGAAATTCCCAGCCGGGAGGACTGGCTGATGCCCCCCAGTCTCCACAGGAGAGGCCCGAAGGGTCCACTCTGGCTGGGCAGACAGGAGCCAGTTCCTCCCCTCTTAGCCACACCCCTTCTTTTTTAAAAAATTTTTTTTACTGATTTCAGAAAGGAAGGGAGAGAGAGAGAGAGAGAGAAACATCAATGATGAGAATCATTGGTTGGCTGCCTCCTGTATGCCCCATACTGGGGATCGAGCCCACAACCCGGGAATCGAACCGTGACCTCCTGGGTCATAGGTTGATGCTCAACCACTGAGCCACGGTGGTGGGGCCGTGCCCTCTCACTCGGCTGCCACCGGCCAGACATGCTGAGAGCCATGGGCCTGCGGGCGCCTCTGCCGCTCCTTGGAGCACTGACTGCCCGGCTCTGGGAGGTGGTGGAGTCCCTCCCCATCCGACTCCCAGGCCCTGCCGGGCTCAGGACACCAGGACTCTGCTCATTGCCCCCTGAAGCCCGATTTCCCTTCCGATTCCGGATTTTGTCTCCAGCAGCTCCATTCTTCTGGTGCTCAGACTAAGAAACCTGTGACGGTCTATCCCTCAGGACACCCCCCCCCCCCCCACACGCCTCGAACGGGATAATGGGCCTCTGTGTCGGGAATGCAACCGATTTTCCGTCTTCGGTCTGGTCCACGCGCCATCATCGCCTGCTCCCTGCACACCATCCCCCCTCCCACCCCGCAACTACCCTCCACGCGGAAATGGCGAGATAGGTTAAACCTAACTCAGCCCAGCCGGCCTGGCTCAGGGGTTGAGCGATGACCTATGTCCCCGTCAGGGCACAGGCCCGGGTTGCACGCTCGCTCCCCAGTGTGGGGCCTGCAGGAGACAGCTGATCAGATTCTCTCTCATCATGGATGTTTTTGTCTTTCTCTCCCTTCCTCTCTAAAATCAATTATATATATACACACACACATAAACATAGAGTGGCCAGATGATGATGATCTCTGAATGCATAATAATCTGGCCAGTCAGTATATATATTAGAGGCCTGGTGCATGAATTCATGCATGGGTGGGGTCCAGCCAGCCTGGCCAGGGGGAAGGGACATGGGCGGTTGGCCAAACTGCCTGCTGGTCGAACTCCTGGTGGAGGGGACAATTTGCATATTAGCCTTTTATTATATGGGATATACACTGCGTGGCCAGATTATTATGCGTTCAGAGATCATATCATCTGGCCACTCCGTGTATACAGACATATATTTAAAATTTCCAACATAAAGCATGTCCAAAACCTCCCATAGCTCCCGCCGCCCTCGCCATAGCCCACTCTTGGCCTCACATACCATCTTCTCTCCCCAAGGAGCTCCGCCGTTGCGAAGTTCTGGCCCGGAAGTACCGAGGTTGCCTCCCACCCCACCTTTTCCCCGAGGGGTGTCCCCGCACCCCCTCCCCGCGGCTGCCAGAGGTGGGGACCCGGCCCGTGCGCGCTCCACTGGTCTGGAACCGGGTCCGGGGCGCATCCGAGAGGGGAAGACCCTTCTAGCTGGGGCTCTGGTCCGAGGAGGAGGGGGGCCGCGTGGGCGGGCGAGGGCGCCCCTTACTCACCTGCGTCGCCGCGGCCATCGGAACCAGCGCTGGCGGCGGCCCACCCGGAACCCCCGCTCCTGGCCTCAGTCTCCCTGGGCGTCCAGGGCGCGGACCGCCACGCACCGCCCCTGCGGCGCCACGGAGGCCGGAGAGCACGTGGGTCGGGCGACGCCCCAAGGCCCCTGGGGGCTGCCCACGCTGCACCCGAGAAACCGAGGCTGGGGGGCGTGGCCGGGGGCCTGCGGCCGGGGCGCGCGTGGAGCTGGCCCGGCGCCCACGCCTTCGTCCGCCCTCGCCTCCGGCCTCCACAACCTCCCAGGGAACGGCCCGACCAGCCCCGCTCCAGCCCCCAACACCGGGGCGGCCCAGCAGCCCCGAGCCCAGTGACAGTCTTGGAGGCCGGAAGTCCAGCCCCGGCCAGCGCTCATTGGCCCAATACGGGAGGGGCTTACGCGCAGAGCCTTCTGGGAAGTGTAGTTCCGAACGCTTGCCACCCACGGTATCCATGGCAACGGCCAAGCGTCACCGCGTGGGATGCTAGGAAGTGGAGTGGGGGCTGGGGACTACTGCCCCTGGCTCACTCCTGGTTGGGGCTCCTGGCTGGGAGGCTCTGTAAGAGGCGGGTTAGTAAGAAACCGGGAAAATTCCGTGGAATGGGGAAACTGGGACAGTGAAACAAGGCCAACTGATTTACAGCCAGAGAATAGATCCTAAGGTCTGCCTGGCTGGAGCGTCCACCTTAACCACGAGGTCAAGGTTCCGTTCCAGGTTCCCCAGTCAGGGCACATGCCTCGGTTGGGGGCTCAATCCCCAGTAGTGGGCGTGCAGGAGGAGCCAATCAATGATTCTCATCATTGATGTTTCTCTCTCTCCCCCTCTCCCTTCCTCTCTGAAATCAATAAAAATATATCTTAAAAATAAAATAAGACCCTAGCAGGTTTGGCTCAGTGAATAGAGCGTCAGCCTGCGGACTCAAGGGTCCCGGGTTCGATTCCGGTCTAGGGCTTGTACCTTGGTTGCGGGCACATGCCCTGTGGGGAGCATGCAGGAGGCAGCTGTTCGATGTTTCTCTCATTGATGTTTGCATCGACCTATGAACAGGGAGGTCACAGTTCGATTCCCGGTCAGGGCATATGCCCAGGTTGTGGGCTTGATCCTAAGTGTGGGGTGTGTAGGAGGCAGCCAATAAATGATTGTCTCTCATCGTTGATGTTTCTCTCTCTCTCCCTCTCCCTTCCTCTCTGAAATCAGTAAAAATATTTTAAAATATAAATAAAATAAAATAAATGCCCCCCCCCAAAAAAAAAGTCCTCACCTGCCCACCCTGGCCAGGATTGATCAACTGCCTCCTGCATGCCCCCCACTGGGGATCGAGCTCAGTGGTTAGTGTCAGCCTGCACAACAAAAGGTCCAGAGTTCAATTCCAAGGGCACGTACTAAGGTTGGATCACTGCTCCAGCTAGGGCACATACAGGAGGACACTAATTTACACATCCATGTTTCTCTCTCTTTCCTCTCCCTTCCTTTTACAATCTCTGAAATCAGTGGAAAAAATATCTTCAGGTGAGGATTAAACAAAATAAGAAGATCCTCCCCTGGCCGAAACTGGTTTGACTCAGTGGATAGAGCGTCGGCCTGCGGACTCGAGGGTCCCGGGTTCGATTCCGGTCAAGGGCATGTACCTTGGTTTCGGGCACATCCCCAGTAGGGGGTGTGCAAGAGGCAGCTGATCAATGTCTCTCTCATCGATGTTTCTAACTCTCTATCCCTCTCTCTTTCTCTCTGTAAAATCAATAAAATATATATTAAAAAAAAAAAAAAGATCCTCCCCTGCCCTGGCTTGTGTGCCGCAGATGGTTGAACTATATCCTGTGCACCCAAAGGTCGCTGGTTGGATTTCTGGTCAGGGCACCCCAAAAAAGAAAAGAGCCCTAATCAGTGTGGCTCAGTGGATAGAGCATCGGCCTGCTGACTGAAGGGTCCCAGGTTCGATTCCGGCCAAGGGCACATGCCTGGGTTGAGGGCTTGATCCCCAGTAGGGAATGTGCTGGAGACAGCCGATCAGTGATTCTTTCTTGTCATTGATGTTTCTCTATCTCTCTCCCTTCTTCTCTGAAATCAATAAAGAAATATATATTTTAAAAAAAAAAAAAAAAACCTAAAAATAAAGGAAGCCAGAGCATGCTCTCCTTACAGCAAGCCCACACCTTCACCCACTTCTTTTCCTCAGGGGCCCATCTTTGTTCTTTATCCTAAGCTTTCAGGGTTCCAACAAGGCTTGCAACCAGGGGAGAAGCAGGCAGTGGCAGCCTGTCTGGGCTAAACCCCTGAACCTGTCTCCAAGGGCTCTCCTTTTGCCTCTGTAACTTACTTCCTGAGTCCACGCAGCCTGGGGGGCTCAATCCTGCCTCTGTGACTTCCCCAAGGGCCAAGGCAGCTCTCTGCTGAGGCTCACTCCTGTTGCTGTGATCTTGCCTCCTTTATCTATTTTTTTCTCTTAATCTGTTTTTTTAAAATATATTTTTATTGATATCAGAGAAAGGAGAGGGAGAGATAGAAACATCAATGATGAGAATCATTGATCAACTGCCTCCTGCATACCCACCACTGGGAATCGAGCCCACAAACAGGGCATGTGCCCTGATCAGGAATCAAACTGTGACCTCCTGGTTCATAGGTTGGTGCCCAACCACTGAACTACACTGTCTGGGTTTAATGTTTTTGATTTTGGAAGGTAGAGGGAAATAGAAAAATCAATGATGAGAGAAAATCATCAATCGGCTGCCTCCTGCATGCCCCCTACTGGGGCTTGAGCCTGCAACCCAGTCATGTGCCCTGACTGGAATTGAACTGTTATCTCCTGGTTCATAGGTCGATGCCCAACCACTGAACTACACTGCCTGGGTTAAATGTGTTTTTTTAATATATTTTATTGATTTTTTACAGAGAGGAAGAGAGAGGGATAGAGAGTTAGAAACACTGATGAGAGAGAAACATTGATCAGCTGCCTCCCGCACACCCACCACTGGGGATGTGCCTGCAACCAAGGTACATGCCCCCAACCGGAATCGAACCCGGGACCCTTCAGTCCGCAGGCCGACACTCTTTCCACTGAGCCAAACCAGTTAGGGTGGTTTAATGTTTTCATTGATTTTGGAAGGTAGAGGGAAATAGAAAAATCAATGATGAGAGAGAATCATCAAACAGCTGCCTCCTGCATGCCCCCTACTGGTGCTTGAGCCTGCAACCCAGTCATGTGCTCTGACTGAAATTGAACTGTGATCTCCTGGTTCATGGGGTTGACCCTCAACTGAGCCACACTGGCTGGGCCTGCCTCCTTTAGCTTAAGCACTTCTTTTATTTCACTGTTCCCATCGTATCCTATATAATAAAAGGGTAATATGCAAATGGACCAAACAGTGGAACCACCGGTCACTATGACATGCACTGACCACCAGGGGGCAGATGCTCAACACAGGAGCTGCCCCCCTGGTGGTCAGTACACCACTCAGCCAGAAGCCGGGTGGACAGCTGGTGAGCCTCTCCCATCTCTGTGGCAGGGCTAAGGATGTCTGAATGCAGGCCGCTCCGGGCCTAAGCCTGCAGTTGGACATCCCCTGAGGGCTCCCAGACTGTGAGAGGGTGCAGGCCAGGCTGAGGGACCCCCCCCAAGCAGTGCACAAATTTTTGTGCACTGGGCCTCTAGTCTTTAATAAATGAACTCTCAAAATCACTTGGACTCATATTGTGAAAGCTTTCCTGCACAAAAATCAAGAACCCACACATTCAGACTGTGCTGGGACAGACCCTCCTGGGTCCCAGCCCCTCTCCAGTGACACTAGTGCATTCCCCGTGCAGCTCACATCCTGAAACATAGCAAATCGTCCTTTACAGGTTTCGGGGCACTTATTCCCTCTGGGAATTTGGGGCCCTGGTGTCTCTGACTCTCCGTAGTTTGGCACTCCTGTCACCGGCACTGAGGCCCGGAAGAAAAGGCCCTCCTTCTGGCCATGCCCGGTCCTATGCATGAGTCCCTGGCCAGGCTCTCCGGGGCTGTGTCCTGGCTGCGCACCACGGATTCACTCCTGGCTGAAGTCGTTCATGCGTTCATGCAGGGGGACACAGGAGAGGTATTAGGGGCAGACACAGAATATTGGGGACCATCTACAATGATAAGAAATATGAATCCTGCCGTAGCCGGTTTGGCTCAGTGGATAGAGCGTCGGCCTGCAGACTGAAAGGTCCCGGGTTCGATTCCGGTCAAGGGCATGTACCTTGGTTGTGGGCACATCCCCAGTGGGAGGTGTGCAGGAGGCAGCTGATCGATGTTTCTCTCCAACCGATGTTTCTAACTCTCTCTCCCTCTCCCTTCCTCTCTGTAAAAAATCAATAAAATATATTTTTTAAAAAAAGAAATATGAATCCTGTCCTACCTGGTGTGTGGCTCAGTGGCTAGAGCGCCGGCCTGGGAACTGGAGGGTCCCAGGTTCGATTCCGGCCAAGGGCACATGCCTGGGTTGTGGGCTCGATCCCCAGTGGGAGATGTGCAGGAGGCAGCTGATCGATGTTTCTCTCTCATCGATGTTTCTAGCTCTCTATCCCTCTCCCTTCCTCTCTGTAAAAAATTAATAAAATATATTTAAAAAATAAAAAGAGCAGATGCCTCCGGGACTACATTGTTTCAGCCAGGAAGCTGTCAATCATTCCATAATGATGGGCAGCTCTGGGGACAGGCAGCCCCGACCCCTCGGTTGTCCGGATACAGGTACCAACGGAACTTCCCGAATGCTCCCAGGTCGGTCTCACCTGCCCCTACACCCTCCGCATCTTACCCCCCTGGACCGTCCTAAGCGCCGAGAACTGGGACTCAGGAGGGCACTTGGGACACGGGGGCTGGGAGTCCAGCTGGGTGGGGCCAGGAGACCCGTCCTCACCGCTGCCCAGTCGCTGGGCTCACACGCCACTCCCGCCCGCAGTCCGGACACAGGCTGGGTCCCGACCCCGGAACGAAGGGCCTCCGTCTCGGGTTCCGCAAAGCCGACACCACCCCGAGGGGCCGCCCCTCCAGGCGGCCAGGGGAGCCCGAGCTGGTGGAGGCCGGACTTCGCTGCGGTAACGGGCGTCCAGGGCAGAGGCGGGACCTCCAGACTCCCGTGCCTTCCCAGCTCCCGTTTCCTCGGTCGCGAAGAGCCCCCTGGGCGCGGCCATCAGCCGGGCAAATGGGTCCCTCAACCCCGTGTGAACCTAAGGACCAGACGCGGAAGAAACAGTCCGACCAGGGAAGTCCCGCCCCCATCCCTGCACGATCATTGGCCAGAGAACGCCCAGAAACGCCCCCCCCTCCTGATTTCTCATTGGCCAGCTCTGGTATGGACGCAGAACCAGCGGCTTCCAGGCTCTGCAGTTCTGTCGAGAGAGCAGCGACGCCAGGGCCTGCTCCCCGGTCACCAAGGCAACGACCAAGTGGTGCCGTGATTGGCTAAAAAAAAAGAGTTGTTGTTGGCGGCGAGCCTAGAGCCAATCAGGCTCCGAGGGGGTTTCCAGGAGGGGTTTCCAAGGAGGGGGCGGGATTTCCGTAGTTGCCTGCGCCTGTCCGTTTCGCCCGGGGCGCTCCGCACCGGCCGCCGCTGGGGCGAAGGAGAAAGGGCCGGGGAAGGGTCGGGACCTTCACCGCGACTTTGCAGACACTCTCACCCCCGCGAATGGTGCCTCCTTCGGTTTTCCCGGGGCTGGACTGACGCGACGAGTCTCCGCGCTCCGTCTGGGTCCCGCGGCCTCGGGAGGGAGGAAGATCCCAGGTTCTCAGTTCCGCTGATACCGGGAGACCGAGGCCGCCCACCCAGTGGTGCGCGGGGTACGGGTGAGCCCGCAGCGTCCGACCCGGCCGGCAGCGTCGCGGATGGACTCTCCGCGGGTGAGTGGGGATCCCCGCCCTCACGATCCCGGAGCCCCAGGGTCACGTGCCGCTGTGGTTGGGGTCAGGGCGGGGACCGAGACGCTGGGCAGAGTAGACCTGGCCTGTGTGGCTCAGGGGTTAGAGTGTTGGCCCTTGCCCCAAAGGGCCGCGGGTTCGATTCCCGTCAAGACACGTACCTGGGTTGCAGGTTCGAACCGCGGCCCCGGTTGGCGGTGGCGGGGCGGGGGGAAGGAGGGAAGTGTGTGTGCTGAAGGCGGCCAATCGATGTGTCTCTCTCACCTCTTTCTCTCTCCCCCTCCCCGTCCTCCTCTCCCTCTCCCTCTCCCTCCCATTCTCTAAAAATCAGTGGGAAAAATATCCTCAGGTGAAGATTAACAATAATGTTTTTAAATATATTTTATTGATTTTCTTTACAGAGAGTAAGGGAGAGGGAGAGAGAGTTAGAAACATCGGTTGGAGAGAAACATCGATCAGCTGCCTCCTGCACACCCACCACTGGGGATGTGCCCGCAACCAAGGTACATGCCCTTGACCGGACGCTCTATCCACTGAGCTACACCGGTTAGGGCAATAATATTTATTTAATAGTAAAAAAGAGAGAGAGCGAGGACAGGTGTGACTGGTGAGGGCATGTGCAAGGGCTGAGGTGGAAGAGAGCAGGCGTGTTTGAGACCTACTCAAGGTTCCACGGGCTGAAGGCTGAAGCAGCTGGGCATGGAGCGAAGGCGTTTACTGGGGGGGTGATGCCTTTCTCTGGCCGTGGGGGGTTTGGAGATCTGGGGCAGGCCAGGTCAGTACTGGGTCCTGGTTGTCTTTCTCAGGTACCCTGTGTGCATAACGGAATGCGGGGACTCTAGGGAGATGCCTGTGGTGTGGACAAGGGGTGGAGGGGAGGAGAAATGTGGGTGGTATGGTCCCTGTGAAGCATCCATCTTCTATAAAAACTGCTGTTTGAAATTTTAACCCTGGTATTTTGGCTTCTGTAAATGCTTGCTTGCTTAAATAATAAGGAAAATAAGACTACTCCCATTCCAGAGAGGCCACGGACTCTGCCCCAGACAGAGTTGTCAGTGCTGACACCAGGCCAGGCCTTGAGATATGGTCCATGGCTCCTTCCCAGCACGCAGGCCTTCTTTCCCAGAAGGCCCAGAAGTCTCATTCCAAATCTGGGAGACAAAAGAGCTAGGGAAAGTATACATAGAAAAGGTTTCCTCCATGTGTGTGTGGGGAGGAGGGGGCGCCAGAATTTGAAAAGCACATTTTTCTCTGGCCCTGCGCTTAACAAAATGTAACTCCCTTTCTCTAAGCGTGGCTTGGTTTTTTTTCCAGTCTTCTGTAACACCTGTTCAAGGTAAGGGAATGTGACCCAATGGGGCCTCATGCTCCAGACTTGAGGAAGAAAGGAGAATCTCAATTTTCTCATATCTGGGGGGACGTAAAGGAAATTGGCCAGTGGGGGGAGGGGCTGTGTGCCAGCCCAGAGCTCAGAGAGCATCCATTGCCCACCTGCCTTTTGTTTTTGTTCTTTTAAAATGTATTTTATTGATTTTTTTTACAGAGAGGAAGGGAGAGGGAGAGAGAGAAACATCGATGAGCTGCCTCCTGCACACCCCCCACTGGGGATGTGCCCGCAACCAAGGTACATGCCCTTGACCGGAATCGAACCCAGGACCCTTCAGTCCGCAGGCCGGTGCTCTATCCACTGAGCCAAACTGGCCAGGGCCCCACCTGCCTTCTGTTGTTCTAGGCTGGATTGGCCTGAGTACAGTGACTGCAAGGAGAAAGGGACACCAGTGGTGCTGGGGCGGGTTACCTCCTTTGAAGTGGGGGCCTGAGGAGGAGGAGAGGCTGCGTGTGGGTGAGGGGAGGATGGCCTGAGCGGGGAGGTAACAAGAAGAGGAGAGGCCCTAACTGGTTTGGCTCAGTGGGTAGAGTGTCGGCCTGCGGACTGATTCCGGTCAAGGGCATGTACCTTGGTTTCTGACATATCCCCAGTGGGGAGTGTGCAGGAGTCAACTGATAGATGTTTCTAACTCTCTATCCCTTTCTCTTCCTTTCTGTAAAAAATCAATAAAATATTTTTTTTTTTTTTTTTTTTTAAAAAGAAGAAGAATAGGAGAGGACAGTGGCAGAGATTGAAGAATTCTGAGTCACAGGTCACGGGCCTGGATGTTCCTGTTGGAGCATTTTGTGTGTTTGTTTTCCAGCCTGCTTTTGGGTCCCCTGGCTCAGCTGTCTCCTCACTGCAGAGCCCAGTGACCTTCGAGGACGTGGCTGTGCACTTCTCCCAGGAGGAGTGGGGGCTCCTTGATGAGGCTCGGAGGCATCTGTACCGCGATGTGACGCTGGAGGTCTTTGAGCTCATGGCCTCGCTTGGTAAGGCCCTCTGCCCGCTCGCACCATGGTGACCAGCGTCCGCCCTGTGCCTTTTACCGTAGAAAGTTCTGTTTGTCCGCAAGCCCAGCCATGGATGCTGCTTCCTTCCCAGGTTTCATGTTGCAGGAGCTGGGACCCGGCTGTGTGCACCCCTCTGTCTCTTCCTGGGCAGCCTCATGCATGGTCCTCATAGCTGCTGCCTAGGACCCCGTCGGAGCAGAGGTCAGGAATCCGGCATCTCCAGGCTGCCTAATGGATCCCACTGAGCTTGACCCCGTGTGGGGTCCCGCCCTGGTTCTGCCCCTTCTTCCATAATGTGATTTTTCAAAACAGCTTCATTAAGATACACCATAAGTTCACCCCTTTAAAGTATATATTTACACAGGTGTCTGACGATCACAATCCAATTTTAGAATATTTTCATCACCGTCAGGGAGACTTTGTACCCACTAGCAGTCATGCCCTAACCTTCCTTATCCCTTTTCCCCAAGTCCTGGGCAAAACCTCTCATCTACTTTTTGACTATACAGACTTGCTTATTCTAGACATTTCATTTAAATGGAATCACACAGTACGTGACGAGCTTTCATTTAGCTTATGTTTCAGGGGTTCATCTGTGTTGTAGCATAGACAACATTCCTTCCTTCTCATGTATGAAGAATAGCCCATTGTATAAAACTTTTTTATCCATTTGATGGGCATTTGTCTTATCTCCATCTCTTTGGCTAGTATGAAAAATGCTGCTGTGAACATTCACGTACAAGTTTTTGTGTAGATATGTTTTCCTTTATCTTCGGAAGATACATGGGAATAGAACTTCCCAGTTGTTTTCCAAAATGGTGGCACCATTTTACATTCCCACAGCAGTGCATGAGTGTTCCAGTTTCTCTGTTTCCCTCAATAACACTTGCTACTGTTTTTTTTTTTGTTTGTTTTGTTTTTTTTTCTTCACACCCATCCTAGTGGGGTGTGAAGTGGTATCTCCTTGTGTTCTTGATTTGCATTTCTCTCACAACTAATAATGTTGAGCATCTTTCATTTGTGTGTGTGTACACACGTTTTTCTTGAAGGAATATTTATTCGTGTCCTTTCCCCCATCTCTGTCCTTGCCTCTGGTGAGGCCTGACTGGGTGCCATCCTACACAGCGGGCCCTTCAGTCTCAATTCTGTGAACAATCCCTTGGACCCCTTCTTATATGGGTCAGTTACACATTCCTAATGAAGCCACCCTTTGCACCCAATTGAACACTCAGTTAACGAGAAGTTTCTCTGTTTTTAGGTTGTTGGCATGAAGTGGAAGACCAGGAGGCCTGTTCCAAGCAGAATGCTTATGTAGAAAGGGGTGTCCCAGGTCAGGATCCCCAATACACATCCTTCTACCGAGAAGGCTGATACCTGTGACATGTGTGGCCCCTTTATGAGAAACATTTTGCACCTTGATGAGCATCAGGGAACACATCCTGAGGAGACCCCCTACACGTGTGGAGCATGTGCGAGAAGGTTTTGGTTCAGTGCGAACCTTCCCCAGCACCAGGAGCAGCAGAGTGGAGGGAAGTCCTGCAGATGGGACAAGGACAGGGATTCATCTGTGAAGAGCTCTGTAGTCTGCCTGTCAGAGAAGCCCCTCACTTGCAGGGACGGATGGAGGGATGTCTCAGACAGCCATGACCTCCGCCAGCACCCGGCTGTCAACCGCAGTGGGAAGTTACGTAGGAGCACAGAGTGCAGGGAGGCCCTCCCACACAGTTCCAGCCTTGGGAAGTTCCCAGGAGTCCATACCACCAAGAAGGTCCTCAACCACTTGAGAACTCTCTCTGAAGATTCACCATTTAGATGCCCAACAGTTGTAAATTCCTTAGAGGAGAAATCAACCCCTGTTAATTACCAAAAATTTCACACTGGAGAAACATCTCATGTGTGTAAAGAGTGTCGGAAGGCCTTTAGGGACCCATCTAAGCTGAGGGAGCACCAGAAATTTCACACTGGAATAAAACACTATGAGTATAGCGACTGTGAGAAAATCCTCAGCCACAAACTCACACTTGTTCAACACCAGAGAATTCTCACAGAAAGGCCTTACGAGTGCAGTGCATGGGGGAAAGCCTTGACTACCAGGTCACACCTCACTCAGCATGAGAAAGTTCATGCTGGAGAAAGGCCTTTTGAATGCAGCGAGTGTGGAAAAGCTTTTAACAACAACTCTGAGCTTGTTAAGCACCAGAGAGTTCACACTGGAGAGCGGGCCCTTTGAGTGTGGCGAGTGTGGAAGAGACTTCAAGCAAAGCTCCCACCTCCTTCGACATCAGAAAGTTCACACCGGAGAGCGGCCCTTTGGGTGCAGTGAGTGTGGGAAAACCTTTAGCAGTAGCACCACCCTCACTCAGCACCAGAGAGTACACACCGGGCAAAGGCCATACGAGTGCAGCCAATGTGGGAAAACCTTCAGCCGCGGTTCCAGCCTGCTTCAGCACTGCAGGATTCACACTGGAGAAAGGCCTTTTGAGTGCAGTGAGTGTGGAAGAACTTTTAACAAAAACTCCAATCTTGCTCAGCACCAGAGAGTTCACAGTGGAGAGCGGCCTTATGAATGCAGTGAATGTGGAGGAGGCTTCAGCCGAAGATCCCACCTCCTGCGACATCAGAAAGTTCACACCGGAGAGCGGCCCTTTGGGTGTGGCCAATGTGGGAAGGCCTTCAGCACTAGCACCACCCTCACTCAGCACCAGAGAGTACACACCGGGCAGAAGCCATACGAGTGCAGCAAATGTGGGAAAACCTTCAGCCGCCATTCCAGCCTGGTTCAGCACTGCAAGATTCACACTGGAGAAAGGCCTTTTGAGTGCATTGAGTGTGGGAAGGCCTTTGCTCACAGTTCCAGTCTCATTAAGCACCGGAGGATTCACACTGGGGAAAAGCCTTTTGAGTGCAGTGAATGTGGAAGAGCTTTTAACAAAACCTCCAATCTTGCTAAGCACCAGAGAGTTCACAGTGGAGAGCGGCCTTTCGAATGTAGTGAATGTGGAAAACACTTCAGGCAAAGCTCCCACCTCCTTCGACATCAGAAAGTTCACAACGGAGAGCAACCTTTGGAATGTGGGAAAACCTTTAGCCATAGCACCACTGTCACTCGGCACCAGAGAGTACACACCGGGCAAAGGCCATACGAGTGCAGCAAATGTAGGAAAACCTTCAGCTGCCGTTCCAGCCTGGTTCAGCACGGCAGGGTTCACACTGGAGAAAGGCCTTACGACTGCAGCGAGTGTGGGAAGGCCTTTGCTCACAGTTCCAGCCTCATTAAGCACCGGAGGATTCACACCAAGGAAAGGCCATATGAGTGCAATGAATGTGGCAAATTTTTTAGCCAAAACTCCATTCTCGTGAAGCATCAGAAAGTTCACACTGGAGAAAGGCCTTATGGGTGCAGTGAGTGTGGGAAGTTCTTTAGAGGACAGTGGCAGAGATTGAAGAATTCTGAGTCACAGGTCACGGGCCTGGATGTTCCTGTTGGAGCATTTTGTGTGTTTGTTTTCCAGCCTGCTTTTGGGTCCCCTGGCTCAGCTGTCTCCTCACTGCAGAGCCCAGTGACCTTCGAGGACGTGGCTGTGCACTTCTCCCAGGAGGAGTGGGGGCTCCTTGATGAGGCTCGGAGGCATCTGTACCGCGATGTGACGCTGGAGGTCTTTGAGCTCATGGCCTCGCTTGGTAAGGCCCTCTGCCCGCTCGCACCATGGTGACCAGCGTCCGCCCTGTGCCTTTTACCGTAGAAAGTTCTGTTTGTCCGCAAGCCCAGCCATGGATGCTGCTTCCTTCCCAGGTTTCATGTTGCAGGAGCTGGGACCCGGCTGTGTGCACCCCTCTGTCTCTTCCTGGGCAGCCTCATGCATGGTCCTCATAGCTGCTGCCTAGGACCCCGTCGGAGCAGAGGTCAGGAATCCGGCATCTCCAGGCTGCCTAATGGATCCCACTGAGCTTGACCCCGTGTGGGGTCCCGCCCTGGTTCTGCCCCTTCTTCCATAATGTGATTTTTCAAAACAGCTTCATTAAGATACACCATAAGTTCACCCCTTTAAAGTATATATTTACACAGGTGTCTGACGATCACAATCCAATTTTAGAAATATTTTCATCACCGTCAGGGAGACTTTGTACCCACTAGCAGTCATGCCCTAACCTTCCTTATCCCTTTTCCCCAAGTCCTGGGCAAAACCTCTCATCTACTTTTTGACTATACAGACTTGCTTATTCTAGACATTTCATTTAAATGGAATCACACAGTACGTGACGAGCTTTCATTTAGCTTATGTTTCAGGGGTTCATCTGTGTTGTAGCATAGACAACATTCCTTCCTTCTCATGTATGAAGAATAGCCCATTGTATAAAACTTTTTTATCCATTTGATGGGCATTTGTCTTATCTCCATCTCTTTGGCTAGTATGAAAAATGCTGCTGTGAACATTCACGTACAAGTTTTTGTGTAGATATGTTTTCCTTTATCTTCGGAAGATACATGGGAATAGAACTTCCCAGTTGTTTTCCAAAATGGTGGCACCATTTTACATTCCCACAGCAGTGCATGAGTGTTCCAGTTTCTCTGTTTCCTCAATAACACTTGCTACTGTTTTTTTGTTTGTTTTGTTTTTTTTTCTTCACACCCATCCTAGTGGGTGTGAAGTGGTATCTCCTTGTGTTCTTGATTTGCATTTCTCTCACAACTAATAATGTTGAGCATCTTTCATTTGTGTGTGTGTACACACGTTTTTCTTGAAGGAATATTTATTCGTGTCCTTTCCCCCATCTCTGTCCTTGCCTCTGGTGAGGCCTGACTGGGTGCCATCCTACACAGCGGGCCCTTCAGTCTCAATTCTGTGAACAATCCCTTGGACCCCTTCTTATATGGGTCAGTTACACATTCCTAATGAAGCCACCCTTTGCACCCAATTGAACACTCAGTTAACGAGAAGTTTCTCTGTTTTTAGGTTGTTGGCATGAAGTGGAAGACCAGGAGGCCTGTTCCAAGCAGAATGCTTATGTAGAAGGGGTGTCCCAGGTCAGGATCCCCAATACACATCCTTCTACCGAGAAGGCTGATACCTGTGACATGTGTGGCCCCTTTATGAGAAACATTTTGCACCTTGATGAGCATCAGGGAACACATCCTGAGGAGACCCCCTACACGTGTGGAGCATGTGCGAGAAGGTTTTGGTTCAGTGCGAACCTTCCCCAGCACCAGGAGCAGCAGAGTGGAGGGAAGTCCTGCAGATGGGACAAGGACAGGGATTCATCTGTGAAGAGCTCTGTAGTCTGCCTGTCAGAGAAGCCCCTCACTTGCAGGGACGGATGGAGGGATGTCTCAGACAGCCATGACCTCCGCCAGCACCCGGCTGTCAACCGCAGTGGGAAGTTACGTAGGAGCACAGAGTGCAGGGAGGCCCTCCCACACAGTTCCAGCCTTGGGAAGTTCCCAGGAGTCCATACCACCAAGAAGGTCCTCAACCACTTGAGAACTCTCTCTGAAGATTCACCATTTAGATGCCCAACAGTTGTAAATTCCTTAGAGGAGAA
The DNA here is from genome assembly GCA_025583905.1 of Ia io. Classification (NCBI taxonomy): domain Eukaryota; kingdom Metazoa; phylum Chordata; class Mammalia; order Chiroptera; family Vespertilionidae; genus Ia; species Ia io. Next base: position 51,939,605 of record JAJQQW010000021.1, on the reverse strand, counting down.
ATCAACCCCTGTTAATTACCAAAAATTTCACACTGGAGAAACATCTCATGTGTGTAAAGAGTGTCGGAAGGCCTTTAGGGACCCATCTAAGCTGAGGGAGCACCAGAAATTTCACACTGGAATAAAACACTATGAGTATAGCGACTGTGAGAAAATCCTCAGCCACAAACTCACACTTGTTCAACACCAGAGAATTCTCACAGAAAGGCCTTACGAGTGCAGTGCATGGGGGAAAGCCTTGACTACCAGGTCACACCTCACTCAGCATGAGAAAGTTCATGCTGGAGAAAGGCCTTTTGAATGCAGCGAGTGTGGAAAAGCTTTTAACAACAACTCTGAGCTTGTTAAGCACCAGAGAGTTCACACTGGAGAGCGGCCCTTTGAGTGTGGCGAGTGTGGAAGAGACTTCAAGCAAAGCTCCCACCTCCTTCGACATCAGAAAGTTCACACCGGAGAGCGGCCCTTTGGGTGCAGTGAGTGTGGGAAAACCTTTAGCAGTAGCACCACCCTCACTCAGCACCAGAGAGTACACACCGGGCAAAGGCCATACGAGTGCAGCCAATGTGGGAAAACCTTCAGCCGCGGTTCCAGCCTGCTTCAGCACTGCAGGATTCACACTGGAGAAAGGCCTTTTGAGTGCAGTGAGTGTGGAAGAACTTTTAACAAAAACTCCAATCTTGCTCAGCACCAGAGAGTTCACAGTGGAGAGCGGCCTTATGAATGCAGTGAATGTGGAGGAGGCTTCAGCCGAAGATCCCACCTCCTGCGACATCAGAAAGTTCACACCGGAGAGCGGCCCTTTGGGTGTGGCCAATGTGGGAAGGCCTTCAGCACTAGCACCACCCTCACTCAGCACCAGAGAGTACACACCGGGCAGAAGCCATACGAGTGCAGCAAATGTGGGAAAACCTTCAGCCGCCATTCCAGCCTGGTTCAGCACTGCAAGATTCACACTGGAGAAAGGCCTTTTGAGTGCATTGAGTGTGGGAAGGCCTTTGCTCACAGTTCCAGTCTCATTAAGCACCGGAGGATTCACACTGGGGAAAAGCCTTTTGAGTGCAGTGAATGTGGAAGAGCTTTTAACAAAACCTCCAATCTTGCTAAGCACCAGAGAGTTCACAGTGGAGAGCGGCCTTTCGAATGTAGTGAATGTGGAAAACACTTCAGGCAAAGCTCCCACCTCCTTCGACATCAGAAAGTTCACAACGGAGAGCAACCTTTGGAATGTGGGAAAACCTTTAGCCATAGCACCACTGTCACTCGGCACCAGAGAGTACACACCGGGCAAAGGCCATACGAGTGCAGCAAATGTAGGAAAACCTTCAGCTGCCGTTCCAGCCTGGTTCAGCACGGCAGGGTTCACACTGGAGAAAGGCCTTACGACTGCAGCGAGTGTGGGAAGGCCTTTGCTCACAGTTCCAGCCTCATTAAGCACCGGAGGATTCACACCAAGGAAAGGCCATATGAGTGCAATGAATGTGGCAAATTTTTTAGCCAAAACTCCATTCTCGTGAAGCATCAGAAAGTTCACACTGGAGAAAGGCCTTATGGGTGCAGTGAGTGTGGGAAGTTCTTTAGCCAAAAGCACAGCCTCGTTTATCACTGGAGAGTTCACATGGGAGAAAGGCCTTTTGAGTGCAGTGAATGCCAGAGAGCCTTCAGCACCAACTCTCACCTGGTTCGTCATCGGAGAGTTCACACACAAGAAAAGCCCTACGAGTGCAGTCAGTGTGGGAAAGCTTTTAGTGAGAGATCCACCCTTATTCAACACCAGGTAGTTCACACCAGAGAAAGGACTTGTGAGTGTGGCCACTGTGGGAAAGTCTTCAGCCGCCTCTGCAGCCTTGCTCAGCATAAAAGGATTCATACTGCGTGACCACGAAACATTTCCCCAATAGGTGTTTTTTTGTTTGTTTTTTTCTGCTATGTTGATAGCATAGCATTCAGCCTACTGGGAACATTTTACTAACCTTAATTCACATTGCCAGATCACTGTCCACTATAAATCTAACACAGGCTATAGGAGGTTTTTGTAATAGCCATTGGTAATCAGTGAGATTTGATGATAGCCATCTTAGATGTCTGGGGCCTTGATGTCCTTTGTCTAGCTAATTCTTCTCAGTTACCATACAGCTTATGATCAAGATAATCTCTATTCCTGTTAAATAGGACTGACTGAAATGACATCAGGATTGAGCAAAAAAGGGAGTAATTAAGACTCAAACTCAAGCCCTAACCGGTTTGGCTCAGTGGATAGAGCGTCAGCCTGTGGACTGAGAGGTCCAAGGTTCTATTCTGGCCAAGGGCATGTACCTTGGTTGTGGGCACATCCTCAGTGGGGGGCGTGCAGAAGGCAGCCGATCAATGTTTCTCTCTCATCGATGTTTCTATCCCTCTCTCTTCCTCTCTGTAAAAAATCAATAAAAAAAAATTTTTTTTTTAAAGACTCAAACTCAGGAGGAACTAAGGCAGTGAAAGAACTCAGAACATGTGAAATTCCTTAAATAAAAGTTTATTAACTTTAAATAATGGTGCCTATGTTACAAATAAAGCCCTCTATACTTTTTGTAAAAAAAAAAAAAGGTTCATACCTGAGAGGAGCCTTATGGATATGGACTTTGTGAGTCCAGCTTCATGCAGCAGAACCCACACAGAGAAATTACCTTTGTGTCCACTGATGTGGAGAAAACTGTGCCTTTGCTGTGCAGCCTAGGAACCTGGCCAGAGCTGTGTCCCCTGAAGCACAATCCAAATATTTGCAGTGGTATCTGCACATGCACGGAGAAAACGTCTTCCTGGGCCCTCCTTCCCCTTTCCCAGAGCTAAGCCGGATTGTCCTGGACCCAACGGAATGGCTTCATTCCCATTGCCTCTGAGAAGGTTCCGGAATGAACTGGCCCCATGCTGGGTGAGGGGCCTTGAGGGACGTCCAGCTGGGGCTACTTGGGAAGATGTGTGTTCCCCAAGGGTGAGTGGTATTCAATGGAAAAATTTCCCACGAGTTCCAGTATTGTTATTCCGATGTTAATATTCACAACTGCCACTAGTTTGTTTTATTTTGTAAAACTGACATTTTGTCTGGTCACCACAAAGACTAAGCTCTTCATATACTAGAGTCACAAAGAATCACTTGGTTTCCTTAGGTGACGTCATGGACCAGTGGTCGGCAAACTCGTTAGTCAACAGAGCCAAATATCAACAGTACGATTAAGATTTCTTTTGAGAGCCAAATTTTTTAAACTTAAACTTCTTCTAACGCCACTTCTTCAAAATAGACTTGCCCAGGCCATGGTATTTTGTGGAAGAGCCACACTCAAGGGGCCAAAGAGCCGCATGTGGCTCGCAAGCCGCGGTTTGCCGACCACGGGACTAGGAGAACCCAGAGGCCTGTAGACCATGTGGTGAGCGTGACCCCAGTCACAGGTAACAGGCCTGCAATCCCCGGGAAGTTCTGCAACCCACGGCCCCTGACACGTTGGTGGAAGCCCCTTCAGAGCCAGCTCGGACCCACTAGCGTACCCCCAAACCCCCGCTCCTCCCTTCCCCCTGCTCCTGTCTGCAGTGTTCCTGAGCCACATCTTTGCCCACAGGCCTGGCGGGTTTTATGGTTAGTCTATTAGATCTTCTTGCCACGTTCAAGTTCAGAGGACACGGCTTCGGAGCTGACTCTGGGAACGGCGTCCTCTGACCAAGACTGCGGACGGAGGAGCGTTCCCGGGAACAAGGACCCTGGCTCTGCTGCCCCCCAGACACGTGAGCCTTCTTATGGCAGCTCCCCCATTCCTGATCCACCAGGAAACCCGACACCCAGAGGACACAACTCACCCACAAGCCTTCGGGCCTCTCCCTCTGGTCTTAGGTGCCACTGCCAGCCAGGCCAAGTAGAGCTGTGCCCTGTCATTCTGCCGTCTCTCCCCCACCCCCACCCGACAAGAGTCAGGGAAGCCGTTCCCTCTATTCATGAGCCCAGTTCTGTCCTTTATCCCCTCACACAGAGACCAGAATCCCCAGGAGTAAAGGTGACAAGGCCTTTTTTTAAAAAAATGGTTTTATTGCTTTTAGACAGAGAAAGGGGAAGGGAGAGAGAGAAACATCCATCAATGAGAGAGAGCCATCTATCTGCTGCCTCTCCTGCGTGTCCGCTGCTGGGGACCGAGCCCACAAACGGGGCATGTGCCCTGACTGAGAATCAGATCAACAACCTCTGTGTGCACGGGATGTTCAACCCACTGAGCCGCACTGTCCAACATTGCTGTGCCCTCCAGAGCAGTGTGAAACAGGTGCCCATGCAGTGTCAACAGTACGAGAGACCGGTTCACCTTACCCGCACGCCCCAGTGGGCACTGCTGGGTCATGCCCACACCTAAACCAGTCGGGATGTAACGCCCAATATGGGCTCCAACACTCAGGACTCTGTTCTACACAGAGCAGGGAGCACCCTGGGGTGACAGATGCCACGGTGGGGACTGCCGGACAGCAGAGGCCTGGGCAGGTCCGAGTGCAACACAGCTCCTGAGAGCTTCCCACACACCTGACCCCTCCCAGCGGGGGTGTTGGGGTGTGCCTGGCTCCTCTCCTCAACCTCCTTCTACGCTGAGCAAGGTGCCAGCTATGTCGAACAGCCTTCCCACATCCCGGCCGCCGATGACCTTGCCGCTGTGTGGACTTTCTTGTGCTGAAGGAGCGTGGAGCTGTGTTTGAAGGCTTTCCCGCATTCCTCGCACTCATAGGCCCTCTGCCCCGCGTGGAACTGCTGGTGCCGGTTGCGGTAGGACCTGGTGGTGAAGGTCTTCCCACACAGGCTGCACTCATAGGGCCGTTCACCAGTGTGGACCTTCCAGTGCTGGTACAGGCCCGAGCGGGTCACATACGCTTTCCCACACTGCGTGCACGCATAAGGCTTCTCTCCAGTGTGAACTCTCTGGTGGAGGGTGAAGCTCTGGCTGTATTTAAAGAACTTCCCACATTCCCGGCACTCATACGGCCTGTCTCCGATGTGAACCCTCCGGTGCCGGATGAGGGTGGACAGGACACTGAAGGCTTTGCCGCATTCGCCACAGGCGTAGGGCCTCTCTCCAGTGTGGACCCTCCGGTGCAGGGCAAGGGCGTCTTTCCGGTTGAAGGTTCTCCCACACTCGCCACACCCGAAAGGCCTGATGCCCGTGTGCACCTTCTGGTGCTTCCTCAGCTTCGATGGGTAACTGAAGGCCTTCCCACACGTGTGACACACGTGGGGCATTGCTCCCGCATGGGTCTTCCTGTGACCCACCACTGCCGCGTTCTCCTTGGGGGCATTTCCGCCTTTGGGGCACCCACAGGGCCTCTCCTCACAGTGAGTCACCAGGTGGTCAAGGAGCGCAAAGGCCTTCGGGAAGGCTTCCCCGCAGCCACTGCACCGGACTCCCTGCTGCTGCTGGTGACGGGAGCTCGGTGGCCAGGGCTCCCAGAGCCCCGTGCCGCCGGGTGGCCTCCCCGCACCGTGGGTGGCCTGGTGCTGGAGGGGTCCTGGCGGGGCAGGGACATCCTCCTCAGGCTCCCCACACCGAGGGTGCTCTGACCGGTGGACTCTGCAGCTCTTCACCTGCTGCGGAGGGGCCTCTGCGTCGTCCAGTCTCCAGGGACACCCTGAAACAGCAAGGTCGGGTGCCAAGAGCTGGGTGAGAGGGAGGAGACACCTCTACCCCAGTGTGCCTGCAACACACCCATACAGGAGCCCAGACGGCCAGGAGGTGGCAGGGGACTGTCTGGGTGAGAAAGGGCTGGCGCAGCACTGCAGGGCTCTGCCAGGTCGCAGCCCCGGGCAGACCTGGACAGGGGCGAGAGCTCGGCCCCGCATCACACCCCCGCAGCAGCGTCCGACAGGAACCGAGCTGCTGGTGACGGTGAGCACCTGAAGAGGCTGTGTCTACGCCGAGAAGACGACGGAGCACAGGGAAGGGGAAATGACAAGACACAGAGGCCGAGAGGTGGGTCCTCGGGCCTGACCAGGGTGGAGCTGGGAAAGGGAGGGGGGAAACGCCAGTGCACACAGACCCCGCCACCAGCACGCTGCAGTCCACCCCTGAGAACGAGGTGCCTCCAGCCCCACTTGCCGAGACCAGGACCCCTCCCAGCTCCCGCTCTGCTGACCAGGGTCAGGCCCACCATGCTGGGGACCCAGGGCTCCTCTTCACCCTCCAGTTGGGCCGCCACGTGGGACCCTGAAGGCACAAATCCTAGGGGGAGACAGTGTAAGAGGCCAGGCCAGCCGGCCACACACCACAGGAAGCTCTTGTCACCATGGCAACCAGGAGGAAACTGAGGATCAGAAAAGAAACCTCCCCTGTACATTTAAACATTCACTGAGGCCCGGCCAATGTGGCTCAGTGGTTGAGCGTTGACCTATGAACCAGGAGGTCACGGTTCAACTCCCAGTCAGGGCACACGCCCGGGTCACAGGCTCGATCCCCAGCGTGGACCGTGCAGGAGGCGCCAATGGATGATTCTCTCTCATCATTGATGTTTCTCTCTCTCTCTCTCTCACTCTCCCTTCCTCTCTGAAAACAATAAAAATATATATTTTTAAAAATTATAGAACAGCCCTGGCTGGTTTGGCTCAATGGATGGAGTGTCAGCCTGAGGACTGAGGGGGTCCCAGGTTTGATTCCAGCCAAGGGCACATACCGGGTTGCAGGCTCGATGCCCAGTAGAAAGCATGCTGGAGGCAGCTGATCCATGATTCTCTCTCATCATTGATGTTTCTATCTACCTCTCCCTCTCCCTTCCTCTCTGAAATCAATAAAAATATATTTTTTAAAATTACAGAACATGCCCTAACCGGTTTGGCTTAGTGGATAGAGCATAGGCCTGCGGACTGAAGGGTCCTGGGTTCGATTCCGGTCAAGGGCATGTACCTTGGTTGCGGGCACATCCCCAGTAGGGGGTGTGCAGGAGGCGGCTGATCGGTGTTTCTCTCTCATCGATGTTTCTGACTCTCTCTCCCTCTCCCTTCCTCTCTGTAAAAAATCAATAAAGTAAATTAAAAATTATAGAACAGCTAAATAAATGGAAAGGCTTGTCACGTCCACAGATTGAAAGACATTAAGATGGCAATACTCCCCAAACTGACCTAATGATTCGAATTCATGGCTCACACCGGGCCCAGGGAGGGGGCCTTATAGAATATCTTTTGTGGGAAGAAGGCATACCCCGGCCACAGAGAGGCCATGGCTTCCGCAGGGTCACAGAGAGCTGTGGCGGAGAGAGGCGGAGACAAGCACACGCCCAGTGCCCAGCCCCTGCACTGGGCACCAACCCGGGAGACCGAGGAGGAAGCAGCCTCAGTGGGGGGCTGTAGGATGAACAGGAATTCCCGTGGGGAACAGCCAGAGACGGTCCGTTTGCTGGCGGAGCCTGAGGGCCTTACCAAGACAGATGGTGAGCGAGAAGTTCTCCAACATCACATCCCGGTACAGGCTCTTCTGGGCGGGAGTGAGGAGCCTCCACTCCTCCCAGGAGAAATACACAGCCACGTCCTCGAAGGTGACCAGGCCCTGTGAGGACGGCGTCCACTCAGCCTCGGGGTCAGCAGCAGCCAGAGGAGCCAACCAGAATGCAGACCAGAGGGTCCTGACCTGTCTTTGGCCGTGCCCCACCTAACCATCTCTAAATACCTGATGCCCCACCCCCGTGACATGTAATTCTTATTATTCAAAAAATGAACTGTTGCCCTAGCCAGTGTAGCTCAGTGGATAGAGCGTTGGCCTGCAAACTGAAGGGTCCCAGGTTCGATTCCGGTCAAGGCCATGTACCTTGGTTGCGGGCACATCCCCAGTAGGAGGTGTGCAGGAGGCAGCTGATCAATGTTTCTCTCTCATCGATGTTTCTGACTCCCTCTCCCTTCCTCTCTGTAAAAAATCAATAAAATATATTTTTAAATAATAATAATAAATGAACTGTTCACGTGGAGGAGGCCTAAACAGCCATGAACTTGGTCTAACTAAGCCTCCAAACAATATGGCATCCGTGAAAAAGAAAAATGAAAGAACGGAAAGACAGCTAAAGGACTGATGAAGAAATCACTAAGAAATTGTTTTAAAAATAATAATAATATGAAGTGACATGGGAAAGTAGCAAATAAATTTCTTTTTTTTTTTTTTTTTTTTTCTGGTGTCACAAGATGGTCATTTATTTTCTGTTAAACTTGAGTATCCATGATATTGTTTATACTCAATATTTTCTTACTGCCAATGCAGTTCTTCATTTTCTTACATGTCAGGTAGCTTCCTGCTACTACCATAGATCTTACTTTAAATAAAAGTTCCACAAAACCTCATCAGGAAAGTAGCAAATAAATTTCAAAACATATAATAGAGAACTGAAGTGCATAAATATGTCGCAGTATATATTTATATGCTGTATATGAGGCCCCTAGAGCCGTAAGAAATGCTAAAAGTTCACTGTTAATAACTCAATTCTCCAGTTGCCCCCCTTAAAAATCAAACCGCCCCCTGTGGGTGTGTGCCCCAGGATGGGAACCCCTCAAGTCCACAGGACCCATCCAGGACCTGGACCTGGGGCTCCGAGTCCTGCCACGTCTTTCCCTTTGCGCCCCCGCCCCCACCCACACTCCCCCTCTCCCTGAGCCCCCACTTCGGAGGCCCCCCAGCGCCCCAGGGCCCTGCACCCGACCCACGGCCCAGGCTGGGGACCAGACAGCTGCCGTCCACGACCCGGGCCAGGGGCACCAGCCGCACCCCGTCTCCTGCCACCCAGGCTCCCCGAGTCCCGGGGGTCACCTCTTAGAGCTCCTCTTTCTCTCTCCGGCACCAGGACCTGGTCTTGGGCGCCCCAGCGACCCGTGCGCCCACCAGGGCCAGAGCGACTCCGCGGAGAGCAGCCACCATCCCGCCGCCCAGAACCACGCACGCACCTCCGAGCCGGCCCCCGCCCCCAGCCTGGCTCCGTCCTGGGCTCATCGGAACCGGACCCCCTTCCACTCACCTGCGCCTCATCGGCCATGGGAACCTGTGGGCGCAGCGACCTCCCGCCGCCGAGGCAACTGCGAAGCTCGTCATCCGCGGGGTACGTGGTTCCGAGGGCTGGACCCGTCTCCGGAGGCGCGGGGTACGCGAGCCGGACCACGTCGGAGCCACTCTCCTTCGCCGCCGCCCGCGGGGCTCGAGGGAAGTCGCCTGCCCGTGACACACTGGCCGGGAGCCCGCACCGACCCGCCACCGGGAGCAAACTGAGCGCCGCCGGGCAGCGCCGGAAGTCCCGCCCCGTCCGAGCTGCTGACGACTCACGCTCGCACTGCATTTCCCAGCTCCCCACGCGGGTCCGCTTGCTGGTTGCCACGGCGACGGGGGAGCGCGCTCCCAGTTCCGCTGGACACACACCGGAACTCCATTTCCCATAGTGCCTCGCGGGGCGTCCAAGCCGTTGCAACGGACAACGGCCCAGGAAAGGGGCGTTTCTGGGCGAGCTGCGCTCGAGGCTTGGCTGTTACTCCGGACCCACTCGGGGCTGAGGAGCAGGTTGCTGCGCGGCCGACGGCGTCCGGGACGCGGGAGCGGGGAAGGCGAGAGAGCGGGGCGGCCCCACCGCCACCTGTACGCCCGAGGCCTGGCCGATCGCGGGGGTTGGCGAGGAGGGGGAACTGAGGCGGAGAGAACCGCGGCTGCGGGTCTGAAGCGGTGGGAGGGAGGAGGGAGGAGGGAGGGGATATCCCGGGGCGTGGAGTTGAGGGACGTGGGGGTTTTCTTTCTAACTTTTAAAAATATATTTGTATTGATTTCAGAGAGGAAGGGAGAGGGAGAAAGAGACATCAGTGATGAGAGAGAATCACAGATCGGCTGCCCCCTACAGGGGATCCTGTGCCCCGACCGGAATCCAACCGTGACCTCCCGGTTCAAGGGTCAAAGTTGAAACACTGAGCTACTCCAGCTGGTCTTAATTTTGTATTTATTGGTTGTTAGAGGCACACACACACACACACCCGGATTTGTCCATCTTTATTTGCATTCATTGGTTGAGTTTTTTTTTAATTTCTTCATTGATTAAGGTATTATATAGGTGTCCTTATTCCCCCATTATCCCCCAACCCCCCCATACATGCCCTTACCCCCCTGTTGTCTGTGTCCATTGATTAAGTTTATAGGCATGCATATAAGTCCTTTGTTTGATCTCTCCTATTGGTTGAGTCTTTTCTGTGCCCCGACCAGGGATGGAACCCACAACCTTGGCGTACGGGGTAAGGGCCTCAGTTTCCCCATCTGTCAACCTGGACACTGCCACTCCCTTGGAGGAGAAAGGGAGGGGAGAGCTGGGAAAGGACCCAGGACCCCGGTGTGCTGAGCTGGGGGGGTCCCGGAGCCTGGCGGGGAGACCATGTGGCCAAGAGGAGGGTGCTCTGCTGAGTCCTCTGGGCATCACCCGCCTCGGGAGGTTCCCTCTTCAGGCCTGGGTACCCCCTGTGCACCCTGGGTACACAGCAGGTGCTCAGCAAATACCTGTGTGTTACAGAGTCCCCCTGCCTCTGTCGTGCCCCTTTCCCACAGGCTGAGCCCTTCCCAGGTCTAGGCCGCACCCCAGTCTTCCCCGCGGGGTTCTTGGCTTCACACCCCTCCTTCCTGGTCTCTTTCCCCCAAGGGCCTGAAGAGACAGACGCCAGCCTCCTTGCTGGGCCTGTGCCTCCAAGGCTTGAAGAAGGCAAAGATGGCATCGTCGTCCTCCCAGCGCAAAAGGGCGAGCCCTAAGCCGGAGCTGACCAAGGAGCAGATCCAGGAGATCCGGCAGGCGTTCGACCTCTTCGATACGGATGCCACCGGGACCATTGACGTCAAGGAGCTGAAGGTGGCGATGAGGGCGCTGGGCTTCGAGCCCAAGAAAGAAGAGATTAAGAAGATGATCGGAGACATCGACAAGGAAGGGACGGGGAAGATGAATTTCAACGACTTCCTGACGGTGATGACGCAGAAGATGTGCGAGAAGGACACCAAAGAGGAGATCCTGAAGGCGTTCAAGCTCTTCGACGACGACGAGACTGGGACCATCTCGTTCAACAACCTCAAGCGTGTGGCCAAGGAGCTGGGCGAGAACCTCACGGACGAGGAGCTGCAGGAGATGATCGACGAGGCGGATCGCGACGGAGACGGCGAGGTGAACGAGCAGGAGTTCCTGCGCATCATGAAGAAGACCAGCCTTTACTGAGCCTCCCTCCTGCACGCACATGGGGGCTTTCGTGCCTGCTGTTGTGTGAAACCCGGTTTTCCAGAGCACAAATGTTTTTTCCTCACTAACCTCCCTGTGTAACTTTAGTAACAACCTCACACTTATTTTCAACGTTTGCAAGTTTTCTTTGACAAGAAAAAAGTTCCTTGTGAGGTGACCGACCTGCTGCTTCCTTTAATTCTCCAAACAGAACAAGAGCTCGTTGGACTTTCACCCACCGCCATCCTATCTTGCATTGCTTCGCTCTTGCCGAACAGCCCCGCGTGTATGCCGCCACAGAAAGACTCCGCAGGCAAACACGTGTTGTGACTTTGTCACCACAAACAGCAGGCATCTCTACGGTGGTTCTGGTTTGAATTGACACCCGAGTGCAGCTTTCTCTTTAAAAAATCCAGTGAACTCTCTCACTTGCACCTGGATGTGTTTTTCCTATTTGTTTTGTCTTAAAATAAAGCCTAAGAAAAAAAAAAGAGTTCCCCTTGCAAGTAGAGTGTTTACTGCGGCCCATTTTACAGAAAGAGAGAACCAAAGTCGCAAGTCTGGGCCCTGGGGCTGGCCTGCACTTTGGGGGTTCACCTGGGAGGAGGAGCAAGCCTGGGACAGGTGGGAGGGGGCATCCAGCAAGGGTGGAGTAGGCAGAGGGAGGGCTGGGTGGGCACAGCCCCAGGCGGCCACAGAGGCTGTAAGGCAAGCATCGGGCCGGGGGAGGCCCCCATGATCCCGCCCCAGGTTGGTTCCAGCAGCTCCTGTTTCCTGGGCAGTGGGCGGGCGGTCGGGCATCGAGGTAGTAATCAGCAGACAGGGATGCCCAGCAGTCCACGAGCTCTGTCATCAGCCCCATTTTACAGGAGGAGAGACTGAGGCCTCAGGCTTCCGGCTGGGAGGGTGGAGAACCTGGTTAGAGAGGAAGGGAGGGGCCAGCCCTGCCCTGGACCCTCAGCCACCACCTCACTGGCCCAGTCGCCCCGGACTCAGTGCCACCTGTCATCTCCCCTGCGTGTCCTTGAACATTCAAGCCCTGAGGGCTCTTCCTCCAGGCAGCCTTCCTGGAACACACCCAGGCGGAGAGCATCATCTTCTGCTCTTCTGTGAACCGCCCGTCCAAGGTCCCTTTCTGGTCCCCCCGACTGGACCCACCCTGGCAGGTCTCCTGCCTCCTCACCCCTCACGCCCCTGCCTGGGGTGCAGGAGGGAAGGGATGAAGAGGGAGCTGTCTGGGACTCTGTATAAACTGGGTAATGGCCCCCACCAATGTTCAGGTCCTAATTCCAGGGATCTGCTACCTTGCACGGCAAGATGGGCCTGTCGATGTGGTTAAGTGAAGGACATTGAGCCGGGGAGATTATCCTGGCTAATCAGGATGGGCTCCCTTCGTCACAATCTTTTTATTTTTTCTGTTAATCCCCATGTGAGGATCTTGTTCCATTGATTTTTAGAAAGAATGGAAGGGAAAAGGAGAAACAGAAACATCGATGTGAGAGAGACGCATAGATTGGTTGCCTCCTGCACACACCCCGACCAGGGCCAGGGACCTGCAACCAAGGTCCGTGCCCTTGACCAGAATCAAACCCAGGACCCTTCAGTCCGTGGGCCGGCGCTCTACCCACTGAGCAACACCGGCCAGGGCTATCACAGTGTCTGTAAGTGAAGGAGCAAGGCAGGGAGTCGGAGAGAGCGATCCTGAGATACTGCACTGCAGCCGGGCAGACAGGAAGCCGAGGACAGGAATGCTCCCCGGAGCCCCTATAAGGAGAGGCTGTGGATACCTGGACTTCAGTCAGGGGAGGCTCACCCTAAGACCCTAGGACGTCGGCCTGCAGAGCCGTGAGGGCCTGTGTGTGGTTCTCAGGAACAGAGCTGGTGGAAGGATGCGGCAGCCGCCAGAGAAAACGACACATCGCCAACCTTGCTCCTGCCTGACCAGCCCCTCCCTGCGGGGCTAGGCCCCGAGTGACACGCACACGCAGGTATGGGACTGGGACTGGTCCGGGGAGACACTCCCTCGGTGCCCTGCTGCTCCCACGTCCAGGCTTCCTCCCTGGAAGCGGCAGCTCCCATCCAAAGGAGCCCCTCCAGCTGCCAGGTCAGGGTGGTGGGCGGCCAGCCAGGTGGGCCCAGGTGTCCACAGGCATTCCTGGGCGGCTCCCTGGTCCCCCGCGAGGCTGTCCCTCCCTGCCTGCCAGCTGCTGAGGACCCACAGTGTCAGCAAACCAAACGAAGCCTTCAGCCCCATGGGAGTCACGCTGGAAAACGCTGGGTGCCCACAGGCGGCGTGGCTCAGGGGCTGAGCGTCCATCTATGAACCAGGAGGTCATGGTTCCATGCCCGGTCAGGGCACGTGCCCGGGTTGTGTGCTTGATTCCCCAGTGTGGGGCCGTGCAGGAGGCAGCTGATCCATGATTCTCTCTCATCGTTGATGTTTCTCTCTCTCCCTTCCTCTCTGAAATCAATAAAAATAGATTTTTTAAAAATATATATTTTATTGATTTTTTACAGAGAGGAAAGGAGAGGGACAGAGAGTTAGAAACATCAATGAGAGAGAAACATTGATCAGCTGCCTCCTGCACCTCCCCCCACTGGGGATGCGCCCGCAACCAAGGTACATGCCCCTGACTGGAATCGAACCTGGGACCCTTCAGTCCACAGGCCGACACTCTATCCACTGAGCCAAACCAGTTTCGGCAATAAAAATAGATTTAAAAAAAGGAAAAGCTGGGTGCCCACCCGCAACGCACAGCACCCCAACCCTGGGCTCCGTGAGGCAGGATGGGGCTCCTGGGCCGGGGGTGGGGCAGGTGACTGGTGTTTAGCTTGTGCAGAGGGAGGCTGCCATCTACCTACTCTGCAGTGACTAAGCCAGGAAGGCTTATGAGAGGAGGAGGCCGGAACCCTCGGGCTGCCCTCCCTGGAGGTGGCTGTCCACAGGGAGCCCAAAAGGGCTGCCAGGAAGGGGCATCGCTGGCCCCAAGGAGCGAATGGATGGAGATGGGGTGACGCGGGCTCCAGTGATCAGGGAGGTCCAGCAACAACCTCCCTCCCCCCAAATCAGGTGGCACTGGCCCAGAGGGCAACTGTGGCCCCAGTGAGCCTGGTAACACAGGACCCAGACTCTGCAACCCGGCCGCCACCGAGGCTCAGTGGTTGAGCACCAACCTAGGAGCCAGGAGGTTCCATTCCCGGTCAGGGCACAGGCCCAGGTTGCAGGCTCACTCCCCAGTGGGGGGCCTGCAGGAGGCAGCGGATCAGTGATTCTCTTCCTTGATGTTTCTCCCCCTCTCTGCAGTCAATCATAGATACAGGGAGGCCAGGACCCACAGGGGACCTTGAGGCCTCCCTCCTGGCAACTGGGTACCTAGCACCCGGCTGGATGCATCCACCGGCTGATTCCTGTATGTGCCCTGACTGGGGCTTGAACCCCCAACCGTGGAGCATTGGGAGGACTTTTAACCAAGCTACCCTACCCACCCCCTCTGCCTACAACCTGGGCTCACTCCCCTCAGCCCCCTTCTGTCTCCCAGGTCCGTGGACCTCCCTGCACTGGCCCAGCCTGCAGGCGGTAGAGCAGACAAACCCACCACCTGACCACCTGGCGGGTCAGCCCTGCGCACCCAGGTGGGGCGTTTCCAGCAGATGGCAGCAGCGGATCTGCCTCCCGCCCAAGCCTCCTTCAGAGCCTTCAGCCTCTGGGGCCCCAGGATGCTCCCCAGGATGACTGGGGGTGCACTCCGTGGGACCCATGTGAGGATCAGGGTTGGGATGCCAATGAGGGTCCCACAGGGATGAGGACCAGGTATCCCACTCAGGAGCGCCTCCCAGCAGGGTCTTTTATTTTAATCATCTCCCGAGGACATTTTCCCATTGATTTTTAGAGCGAGTGGGAGGGAGAGGGAAAGAGAAACATCCATGTGAGAAAAACATGGATTGGTTGCCTCCTGCACGCGCCCCTACGGGGGCACCCCACAGGGCGCAGCCCGGGCGGTGCCTGCACACAAGGAGCGTGCCCTGAGCCACGGGACCAGAATCAAACGCCGGACCCTGCCGTCGCCGTCCGCAGGCCGAGGCTCTATCCACGGAGCCAGGCCGGCCAGGGCCCAGCACAGTCTTCATAAAGATGGGGCCGGGTGCCCGCAGCTGGGTGCCCGCAGGGGTCAGGGTCAGGGGTTGCTTCCTGGGGGGTGGGGGATTTGAGGATCCCTCTGGAGACCTGGTCCCTGCTGGTGCCTCCGGGGAGGGACGGTGGCGAGGGGTTGGCAAGGCCCCAGGAGGACGCGAGGTGCCTGGCCGGAGACCGGATCTGCCAGAGGCGGGTTTACTGCGACCCCCACACCCGCCCCCGGCCCCGAACCCAGCCGGGGCCGCCCTCTCCTTCCCACGCGCGGTCCGAGGGCCTGTCCAGCACCCCCTCTGCCTCCGGCGCGTCCTCGGGGCTCCCAGGGGGCTCCGCTGTGTCCTCCGCAGCCCCCGGCAGCGTGGCGTCCAGGTCACGGCCAGGGGCGCCCGGCGTCCAGGCGGGGCTCCAGGGCGCCCCGGGCTCGGGCCGCGGCGGGAACCAGGAGAATCCAGGCGCGGGGGCGAGCGCCACGAGCTGCGGCCGCGCGGAGCCCGAGGAGGAGGCTGCGTGCGGGATGAGGAAGAAGATGTAGACGCCGGAGACCACCAGGCCCGCGGCCACCAGCGCGGCGAGCGCCACGGCCGCGTTGAAGGCCCAGGTGGGGCTGTCCAGGGTCAGGCGGCGCGACAGCGGGCGGCCGAGGCGCAGCGGCGGCGGCGGGGGCGCGGCGCGGGTCTTGCGGGGCGCGGGCGGCGGGCGCAGGGTAGAGCAGCCCGCGGCGCCTGTCGAAGCGCACGGAGCCCTGGCGCGCGGGCGGGGCGCGGGCCTCGCGGGGCAGCAGGCCGACCTGCGTGGGCAGCGCGGGCAGCCCCCCGCGCGGGGCCAGGCGCGTGGGCGCGCGGCACACCGGGCAGGCCACCGCCTCGCCGCCGCCGGCCGTGGCCAGCGACAGGCGAGCCAGGCACTCGAGGCAGAAGACGTGGCCGCAGTCCAGGCGCTTGGGCAGCTTGAAGGCGCCGTCGAAGGGCGACACGCAGATGAGGCACTCCACGGGGGACGCCGGCGGCAGGATAGGGCCCGTGCTTGGGCTGCCGTCCCCGTCCTCCTCGTCCTCAGTCTCGCCCTGGTCCGGGGACCGGGGCGCGGAGAGCGCGCCGGGGGAGCTGGGGCTGGAGTCCTGCGGGACCCGCGGGCGGCGCAGCCAGGGCGGCCTGGGGCAGGGCGGCCTGGGGCAGGGCATCCGGACCGGGCCTGCGGGGAAGGCGGTGGGAGGGTGGTGCCGCAGGGGGTCCCCCCAACATGGAGCAGAGGCGGGCTAGGGGGTAGATGGGAAGACCGACGGGCTCTGGAAAGGGCTGGAGACCGGAGACGAAGCCAGGGGTCAGCGCAGGTTATGCCAGACTTGGCGGCCCCGGAGATGGGGGCTGAGGGGACCGAGTGGCTGACTGGCATGGGGAGAGCGGGGCCCAGACGCCGGGAACAGAGCAGGGATAAAGCCCACAACAGGGGCAAGGGCCCCCACCGAGACCCCAAGGTGCCAGGTGCCTTCCTACCTGCTGGAGCTCCTCTCTGGCTGCCAAGTCAGTTTTGACCCCAATCCCTGGCCCAGTGGCCAAGGGACACCGAGCGCCCCGCCCTGTGGGAGGGGCCCTGAGGCGGAGCCACGCCCTTAGGTTCCTGCCTGACTAGTCGGACTGCTCGTCACGCCCACCAGCCGGATGTCTGAGGGTGGTGGGCAGGTGATGGCTCAGGTTGAGCCTGATGCCCAGGACGCTCAGGTGAGCGATGCCCCTCCCCCCCCAACCTCCTGGTGAACTCCCCACCAGGGAGGCATCGGTGCAGGGGAAGCTGGAGGCAGTTCTGGGCTGCAGCCCGACCATAGGAAGGGGCCAGCCAGCAAGAGCAAGACTGGAGTCTGCGCGCGGGAGGCGGGCAGACCCTCAGGGGGCTGCACAGGGTTGACCCATGCCAGCAGGCAGAGCTGGAAGTGGTCCTGGCCCAGCCCACAGCGGCACCCACCAAGCCCTCCCAGGCCAGGGCCATCTCCGTGAGGACCCCCACCCCTATTTCCAACCAGCGGGAACACTCCAGGTGGCCGGCCCACACCCTGGCTGCCATGGTTCCGAGTCAGTGCTTCCCTGGGGAATCCAGGCCCCAGGATGTGCCAAGAATGTGATCAGCTCCTCAGGACTTGGGGACCCCCAGCTCCCGTGACCCCAAGGACGGACAGCGCACAGGCAGGCAGTGCTGCCCAAAGGCAGATGTTTATTAAGAGCCACGGCCGGGGATCAGCGGTTGGACTTGGCCACACGCTCCAGCTCGTCTTTCTTCTTGATGGCGTAGGAGTTGGAGGAGCCCTGTGGGGAGGCACGGGTTAGCTCCACATGGGGCAGGGCCCCCCGAACCCCCACCGTGTCCTCACCCACCTTGGCCGCGTTGATGAGCTCATCGGCCAGGCACTCGGCAATTGTCTTGATGTTCCGGAAGGCGGCCTCGCGGGCACCCGTGCACAGCAGCCAGATGGCCTGGGGAGCAGGGGGGGGCCGGTCAGCCTGGGGGGGAGGACACCCTACACCAGGCGGGCGGTCCGGGGCCCCCAAGGAATGCTGGGACCACGCTGCCGCTCAGCTGGCATGCTGCCAGCTCTGGGGTCAGAATGAGGGCCACAAAGTAACTGTAGACACAAAGGGCCCCCGATTCCCAGAGACCAAAGACCCGCACATCAGGAAATGAAACAAGTGTGCCCCAGCCTGGGCCCTGGATGGAGAATGAGCAGCGACAGGGCGGCACAAACAGGACAGAGGGAGTCCTCGATGCTCGGCTGCTGTTAAATTTCTCAGGGAGACAGCGGGCTAGAATATCCACGTTCTCTGAGAACGTCATCAACTGATCCTCCAATAGCCCAAGACACACACACACAGTGACAAAACATACACCAGAATCAAACGGCACCTCAGCTCAATGCCGCCCCAAAGGTCCAGAGCTGGGACAGGAATCCCAGCTGCACGGGGCAGGAATCCAGGAAGGCTTCCTGGAGGAAGTGACACTCCAAGTAAAGCATGCGACTGGGCGAACCTTCCCACTGGCCAGCCTCTGCCCCGGGCAGGACTCGGAGGCCCGACTGCTGTGCCTGCCCAGCCACGGGGGCCACCAGCCCAGGCCCACCTGGTTCACGCGGCGCAGAGGGGACACGTCCACGGCCTGGCGCCTCACGGTCCCAGCGCGCCCAATTCGGGTCGAGTCCTCCCGGGGGCCACTGTTGATGATGGCGTTCACCAGGACCTGCAGGGGGTTCTGGGAGAGGGGAGCGAATGAGCCCGAGGCAGGCCGGGACGCTATGGTCACCCCTAGACCCCGAAGGACCCCTGCGCGCACTGTCCAGGCCCGCCTACCTCGCCCGTGAGCAGGTGGATGATCTCGAAGGCGTGCTTGACGATGCGCACGGTCATGAGCTTCTTGCCGTTGTTGCGGCCGTGCATCATCATGGAGTTGGTGAGGCGCTCCACGATGGGGCACTGCGCCTTGCGGAAGCGCTTGGCCGCATAGCGCCCGGCGCTGTGGGGCAGGTACTTGGCGTACTTCTCCTTCACGGCGATGTAGTCCTGGGCAGAGGGGGGCTGTCAGGGCGGAGGGACCAGAGGCACGGGCGACCACTCAGGCGGCCCTCACCTGTCGGGTCAGCTGTGGGCAACTCTGCCGTGGGAGGTGGGGGGAGGACCAGAGAGAACGCAACCACACCCCCGGTTTTGTTCCGAAAGTACCTCAAACCGCACAGAGACGTTTGAATCAGACACTGCTGGGGTTGGGGGCTGTCCTGTGTGCTGAAGGACGGTTAGCAGGAGCCCTCTAACCTCTGAAACGGCTGGTTTTTAAAACACGTTTTTATTAATTTTAGCAAGAGGAAGGGAAAGGGAGAGACTAAGAAACATCGATGTAGCTGACAGAGAAACACTGATCGGCTGCCTCCTGCGTGCTCCCGACCTGGGACCGAGCCCCAGAACTTGGGCATGTGCCCGACCAGGAAGCAAACTGGCAACGCTTGGTGCATGGGACGTCGCTCAACCAATGGGGCCCCACCAGCCAAGGCTCAAATGTGTTTCTTTTTGCTTTTTAATGGATTGCTTTTAGAGAGAAGGGAAACACTGACTTGCTGTTACTTATGCATTTATCAGTTGATTCTTCTGTGTGCCCTGACTGGGGATCAAACCAGCAACCTTGGCCTATGATGCTTCTAACCCATGGAGCTACCTGGGCAGGGCCCAGACCGTTGTTTTAAGCATCACACAGAAACCCTTCCAATACAGACATTTCCCAAGAAAACGTCTAGAAAACACTAGAATGTTGGGGAGGGGTTGAGACCAGGAACTTGTGTGTCTACAGGCGCCTCGATAGTCCTTCCAAGAAACACACCCAAGGCGTCGGTGACTCACACATGAGGACATAACCCAACAATGCTTTCCTAACGATGCAGGCAGTGCTGGCATCTCAGCCGGTCAGAGTGCCGTCCGACCCGCCAAGGGTAAGGGTTCGATCTCTGTTCAGGCCTCATACAGGAATCAACCAATGAATGAATGAATAATTGTAACAGCCAGCTGGCATGGCTCAGTGGTTGAGCATCAATCAAGGAACCAGGAGGCATCGGATCAATGTTTCTCTCTCTCCCCCTCTTCCTTCCTCTCTGAAATCCATAAAAATATATTTAAAAAAAAACTGGCACAACTGATGTTTCTAAAGTCTATAAAAAAAAATTAAAACATAATAAAATAAAAATACAAGCAGGAACAGGGAGAGGACAGGGGATGCTGATACTGGGATGAGGTAGGTGACTGTGCAGATAAACTGCGGACACAGCTGTGCCATCGAGAGTCTGGTCCATGTGCCCGGCCCAGGGCGGAGAGAAAACCCTGGGCCCACAATGACACCTGCCTCCCTGTCAGAGCACCAGGGAAAAGTGAAAGCAGGTGTGACGTTTTCCCAGGGCTGCACACACGAAGTCTGGAAGCTAACGCACACGACAGAGCCCACTGGCGACCAGAGACGGAGACGCTCACTACGTTGTCACTAAGTTTGCAGACCTGCAGAGCAGCCCAGGAACACAACCGACATTCAGGGTGAAAAAGCGGGACTGGTTCTCGGTTAGCAGGGGGCCTCGGCCCCACAACACATGCAGAGGCAACAAAAATGCTTCTTTTAAACAAGAAGGGGAAGTAACAAATATAACCCAACCTGGGTTTCATTCATCTCCGCACAAATGCAGTCACAAAGTAGTTTGTTTTGTTTTGTGAAGGGCCCACAGCGCGATACCGAGGCCAAGTGTACAACGTGTGGGGGTGAGGGACCGTGGGAGACCTCCCATTTCCAACCTCAAAACCCAGCACAGCTGCAGCAGACAGTCAGGCGTGAGGACAGACTTTGGATATTTCTCTCTCTCTCTCCCCCTTCTGCTCTCTCTAGAAATCAATGGAGAGGATATCCTGGGTGAGGATTTTTAAAAAATAATTAAGAAGGGTGCCACAACCATTCAACAGGGGAAATGCCCTTTAACAAAGCTTGCTTGGAAACATGGATGTAGCGTGTAGAAGAGATTTAAACGACACATCCTGTGGCCTAAGTTTGTTAAATAAAACGTGCAGAACTGAAACACAAGCAAAACCAGAAGGTGTTGGGACAAATGGATTTCCACGTGCAAAAGAATGATGTTGGACCCTTACACTTTAAAATGGTTGCAGTGGTGAATTCTGGGTTATATGCATTTTACTACAGAAGCTGCAGCGCCCTGGCCCGAGGCTCAGCCGGCTGGACTGTCAGCCGGACACCGACAGGGCTGTGGCTCAGTCCCTGGTGGGGGGTGGCACACACAGCAGGCAACCATGGGTGTTTCCTTATTTCTAAAACCAGTAAGCAGCCCGGCTGGTGTGGCTCAGTGGTTGAGTGTTGACCTATGAACCGGGAGGTCAGGGTTCGATTCCAGGTCAGGGCACAGGCCCGGGTTGCAGGCTCCATCCCCAGTGTGGGGCCGGCAGGAGGCAGCTGATTGATGATGTTTCTCTCTTCCGCTCTGAAATCAATAATATATATATATATATGTATATATATATACATATACGTATATGTATATATTTTTAAATGTATTTTATTGATTTTTTTTTTACAGAAAGGAAGGGAGAGGATAGAGCAGGCGTCCTCAAACTACGGCCCGTGGGCCACATGTGGGTGTTTTTGCCGTTTTGTTTTTTTACTTCAAAATAAGATATGTGCAGTGTGCACAGGAATTTGTTCATAGTTTTTTTTTAAACTATAGTCTGGCCCTCCAACGGTCTGAGGGACAGTGAACTGGCCCCCTGTTTAAAAAGTTTGAGGACCCCTGGGATAGAGAGTTAGAAACATCGATCAGCTGCCTCCTGCACACCCTCCACTGGGGATGTGCCCGCAACCAAGGTACATGCCCTTGACCGGAATCAAACCCAGGACCCTTCAGTCCACAGGCTGACTGACCCTCTATCCAGTGAGCCAAACCGGTTAGGGCAAAAAATAAAAAAATATTTTTTAAAATATATCTTTATTGATTTCAAAGAGGAAGGAAGAGGGAGAGAGAAATTGAAGCAAATGATGAGAATCATGGATCGGCTGCCTCCTGCACGCCCCCTTACTGGGGACCGCGCCTGCAACCCGGGCCTGTGCCCTTGACCTCAATGGAACCCAGAACCTTTCAGTCCCCAGGCCGATGCTCTATCCACTGAGCCAAACCAGATAGGACAATAAAAATATATTTAAAAAAATAACAATGAGCCCTAACTGGTTTTGGCTCAGTGGATAGAGCATCGGCCTGCGGACTCAAGGGTCCCAGGTTCGATTCCAGTCAAGGGCATGTACCTTGGTTGCAGGCACATCCCCAGTAGGAGGTGTGCAGGAGGCAGCTGATCGATGTTTCTCTCTCATCTGATGTTTTTAACTCTCTATCCCTCTCCCTTCCTCTTTGTAAAAAAATCAATAAAACATTTTATTTTTATTAATAGTTTTTTAAAAATATATTTTATTGACTCTTTACAGAGAGGAAGAGAGAGGGATAGAGAGTTAGAAACATCGATCAGCTGCCTCCTGCACAACCCCTACTGGGGATGTGCCCGCAACCAAGGTACATGCCCTTGACTGGAATCGAACCTGGGACCTTTCAGTCCGCAGGCCGACGCTCTATCCACTGAGACAAACCGGTTTCGGCAAAACATATTTTTTTAAAAAAACACAATGAAATCGATAAGCATATCCTCCGGTAAGCATTAAAAAAACAACAGGAAACTGTAGCAGCCTCTGTACCGGACACAAGGAAAAACGGACACGGGGGAGGGGGAAGGGGTGTGGTCCGGGCATCTCCCTCTCACCTGTCATTTCTTCAGCTCAGGACGGACCCGCAGGCCAGCTCCATGTTCCCAGTGACCCCCCTGGAAGCCGCCCCCCTCCGCAAGCCCCCCTCACCTGCAAGGAGATGTCATTGATCTGCACGTCGTCGGTGCTCCACTTGCCGAACAGCTTGATGTCGGGCGTCTCCGCCACCGCGGGGGCCGCAGTCTCCCACTCGTTCATCCTGGGGCAGACCCGCGGGGCCCAGCTCACTGCCTGGGAACTCGGCAGCAATCAGGGCCCGGACGGCCCGGGGAGCTGCCTCCACTTCCGAGCCCTGGAGGAGGGACCCCTGGGGTCCCCACTGCTGCACGGACCACAGGGGCGCCGGCGATGCCCAAGGCCCCGGCATGGCACCCGCTGCAGTGCCAACCCCAACCCCGGGATGAAGGAGGTCTGCGCCCCTGGGGGAGCCAACAGCACGGACTCTGCTTCCCCCTCAGCAGAACCGACACGTTATCTGCCACGGAGGATGGCTGCGCGCACACTGCGCAGAGCCGGGCCAAGCCGATGGCCGCGCCCGGCACTAACGGGCACGGGGGCGCTGTTATGAAGGGAGAACACCGTGTGCAGAGCGGAGGGTGCGTCGTGCACCTCAGAATAACGGGGACTCCCTATGTCAACGTGGACTGGCAAAGTCCAATCCACACTCCGCTGCCCGGCTGCGAGCAAAGCTATGGCGGCCGGCCGGGCTCCCACCACTTCCCCGCGCTCCTCGTGTCCCTCCGCACGTTTCCCGGAAAAGAGGTGAGGGCTCCCAAGGGAACCCCCAGGCCTCGGGGCCAGCCCATGGCTCCCCTGGAAACTCTGGAAGGCCCATCAGACTCCCGACCCCGCGGCGGCCTCACCTTAGCGTGCAGCCGGGGCGTGTGGGGCGTCTCGGTCGCTCCGCGTGGACCACGCGCTACGCTGACACAGACAGGAAGAGGCCGCAGGTCGCGGGCCTACGCTTTTAAGAGGGACGAACACTTCCGGGTCACCGCGCTGTACTTATGAACCAATCCAGAGCAAGAATGTAAAGGCTTCCTTGGCGAACACGGGACGCGTAAACTCCGGGCGCATGCGCACATGCAGAAGCGTAACCACTAGCAAGCCTGGCGGAAATCTGACATCTAGTACTAGCCCGGCCTGGAGGTATCCTGCGCAAGCGCAGAGGCCACCTGGAGGCCAGCACCGCCATGTCTACTGAGGGCAGGCGTCCCGCTAGCGTTCGCCGCTGTGTTCGGCCGCTGATTTCACGTCCCACCTGCTGCAGGTTCTGAGCGGGGCCAGTCGGTTGGGCACCGTCTCATTTTTCGTGATGTCTGCTTCGCCGGCACACACACGCCACAGGCTCGGGCGGCGGCGTGGGGCCCTGGATGACGACTGCCCTCAGCTGGTCCCGGCCGCCGGGCGCGAGCGCGTGTGCGCATGCGCGTGCAACCAGGCTTGCGGGGGGCCCTTCCCCCCCACTCGCTAGCTCGGGGCTGGTGCGGGCCTGCGTCCCAGGGAGGAGATGTTTTCCCGTTCAGCCTCACCCTTCACTCAGTCCAGGGCCCCCCTCCATCGCTTCTCCTCCATCCCCGTTATCAGGTGGGGGCGGAGGCGGGGAGGAGCGCTGTGGGCCTAGGGCTGCGCCCAGAGTTTGCCTAGGGAACAGGCCCCGTCCTCAGGGGGGTCCATCTGGAGCCTGAGTTGATGCTGAGGTCACTGGACGGGTGCAGGGAGTCGGCTTGGTGGTGGGTACCCCGACCTCTTTGCAGCCCTACCCAGTGACCCCGGAGGCCATCGTGGAGAGCAAGTGCCAGCTTTTCACCCCCACCTCTTTTTCTTTTTTTAAAATATATTTTATTGATTTTTTTATAGAGAGGGAGGAAGAGGGGGAGAGAGTTAGAAACATGGATCAGCTGCCTCTGGCACACCTCCAACTGGGGATGTGCCCGCAACCAAGGTGCATGCTTTTGACCAGAATCAAACCTGGGACCTTTCAGTCTGCAGGCCAATGCTCTATCCACTGAGCCAAACCCGTTAGGGGGACAGGATCTATTTTTTAAAATATGTTTTTTAAAAATGTATATTTTATTGCTTTTTTACAGAGAGGAAGGGAGAGGAATAGAGAGTTAGAAACATCGGTCAGCTGCCTCCTGCACAACCCCCACTGGGGATGTGCCCACAACCAAGGTACATGCCCTTGACCGGAATTGAACCTGGGACCGTTCAGTCCACAGGCCGACGCTCTATCCACTGAGCCACACCGGTCAGGGCTCTTAGGCGCCTCTTAAGCCGAGACCCTGGGCCGTGGACGATGACCAGGTGGGCTTCTCAGAGGCAGCGACCGCTGTGGCTGCACCCCCACGGCCATCCTGGCCGGCAGGATGGCCGGGGCGGGGGGCATCTCTGGAACCTGGGGCTCCCATCTCCGGGTGCCCACCTCAGCCTCCAGAGAGTGTTCCCCCTTCCCAGACCCCAAGGGCCCTCAGCCAGAAGGGCCAACATTTTGTCCCCAGAGACACACACACCCCCCCACCCCAACCCCGCCCCCCGACCACGCCCTTGGGCAAACACATAGCAGGTGCTCATTGGCTGTATTGCTTATTTACTAACTGGCTGATCATTAAGGTGTTGTGTCTGGCTGATCATTAAGGTGTTGTGTCGTAAATCAGCGAGTGAGATACAAGACGCCTTAATGAGCCAATTAATTAGGAGTTTATTGTACACAGCCCAGAGGGAGGTGTTTCTTCAAAATCTCTGAGTGAAGAGATTTCACCCAGGAAGTCACCGGTACCTTTTGAGCTTCTTTGTTTGCAGATTTTACAAAGAGCTCTGAGTGGGTTATTGTTACAGACAGTCTGTAACCTTGACTACATAATGAGTTAGTACTTGGCATAAGAATATGTAAGTTATCGGTATTAGTCTATTTTTAAAAAATATATTTTATTGATTTTTACAGGGAGGAAGGGAGAGGGATAGAGAGCTAGAAACATCAATGAGAGAGAAACATCCATCAACTGCCTCCTGCACACCTCCTACTGGAGATGTGCCTGCAACCAAGGTACATGCCCTTGGACTGAAATCGAACCTGGGACCCTTGAGTCCGCAGGCCGACGCTCTATCCACTGAGCATACTGGTCAGGGCAGTATTAGTCTATTTTAGTCTATTACATTGGATGGCTAGCTTGCAAAGTCAGACAGTTAAGTTTATCCTTTTCTGTTATTCAAACTAAAAACAGTCATAGACTAAAAGACTGTCTTAAAGTGACAGAGTTTACAGGAGAAGGGACTATCTAACAATAGCAGAGAATTTCAAACAGCAGTTTTTTATGCAAGATGGAGGTTCCTATGCTTCCAAGGCTCACCCCTGCCCCTCCCCCAATTCAAGGAGCATCTCAGAGACTCTGGGTACCCTTGGGCTGGGTGAGGGGTTAGATCTCAGTCTCTGGCAGGAGGCACAGGAGCTGCACCCCAACACCAAGACTTCTGCAGCCCGTGGCCCATGCTCCTGCCCTCCTAACCATGGGTATGACCAGAACAGCAGACTTGGGCCTCCCACAGGGGTCTCTGGGGATGGAGAGGGGTTTGGGGGGGGTGTTTCTGTTCCTGGAGGGACCCTCCCTGACCCTTGGGGGCCCGTCCTGGTCATGGGGTTGCCCCTGGCAAGGTGCTGATGGAGGGACCCTCACACTCAGCAGGACTCAGAGGGCCCCCAAACCCTGCCTCTTTCTCTTCAAAGGCAGACAGGGGCTCCCCCTCGGAACCTCAGTTCCCCCCCTGCAGCATGGGAATGGGAACAGAATCAGATAAGGCCAGTTGGAGGCTTGTGACCTGGCTACGGGTGGTCTCTTGGTAACTGACGTAATAAAGACGTCACAAGAGTGACACTGCTTACATTGGAAGGCTATGAATTCAGGAGTCTCATGGACACGGATTCGTGGTTGCTACGATTTGGGAGTGCAAGGCACAACGTAGGGCAGAAACAGGGACCTGACCTTGAGGAGGGGGAAGGCAAGGCCTTACCTGGAGGAGAAACAGGGACCTGGATTTGGGGGGGACCCAGAGACAGAAGTTGGAGAACGACTGAAAATGAATATTGGGGGAGAACGAGGCATTAGGGACGGGAATTTAGAAAATTATAGATCACGAAGACGGGGGACCTGGCCCTCGGGATTTGGGGGGGTCCGAAAAAATGGTCCCAGCATTTGCGGGGCACTCAGGCATTCCCCAGCTCTGAACAAGGGTAGGCAAGGCAGACAGCCTGGTACCTGACCTGAAGCCACGCCCTCCCCTGGGAACGACCAATCACCAGCACCCAAGTGCCTGGAAGGCGGGACTATGTGGGGCGTCTCCAAGGCAACGGCGAATCGCAAGCCGCCGTCTCCACCCCGCCCGCCAGCAAGGCTGGGGAAAGCTTAGGCTCCACGGTCGCCATGGTAACCGCGACGCTCAGTTGAGTCAGGACACGATCGCTCATTCCTCTCCGGCCAGATTTTCAACCACAAACGACCGCCCGGAGAGTCCGGTTCGGACCCCGGGCGGAACTACCTTGGGAGCCCAGATCCGCCCACTCGGGGCGCCCGGCTGGACCCCTGCCCTTCAGGTCCAGGCGGGGCCAAGGCGGCTGGTGTGTTGGTTCCGGACTCTGGCTGGGCGGCCTCTGGCCTATGCCCGGGGGTCGGGGTGGGGGTATCGCCTCCTGGGTGAGGTCAGGCTGTGGACAGGGCTCTGCCCCTCCTGCCTCGCGTGGGCGGCCCCAATTCCTGAGGTGGGAGATGGCGGTGGGGTCTGGAGCCGGGCACACACAGCAGAGTCCCCTGCATGTCTGCTGAGTGAACAACCCATTTTTAAAAAAATGTATTTTATTGACTTTTTACAGAGAGAAAGGGAGAGGGATAGTGAGTTAGAAACATGGATCAGCTGCCTCCTGCACACCTCCTACTGGGGATGTGCCCGCAACCAAGGTGCATGCCCTTGACCAGAATCGAACCCAGGACCCTTGAGTCCACAGGCCGACGCTCTATCCACTGAGCCAAACCGGTTTCGGTGAACAGACCCTTTTATAAATTCATTACAAAACAGGCATAGGTTATCGAGCGTCTGCTAGACGCTCTCTTTCTCCTCTCCCTTCCTCTCTGAAATCAACAAAAATATATTTAAAAACAAACACGTTTTTATTGATTTCAGAGAGAGGGGGGGGGGGAGAGGGAGAGAGAAACATCAATGAAAGAACCATTGCTGAAACCGGTTTGGCTCAGTGGATAGAGCGGACTGAAAGGTCCCAGGTTCGATTCCGGTCAAGGGCATGTACCTTGGTTGCGGGCATATCCCCAGTAGGGGTTCTGCAAGAGGCAGCTGATCGATGATTCTCTCTCATCGATGTTTCTAACTCTATCCCTCTCTCTTCCTCTCTGTAAAAAATCAATAAAATATATTTTAAAAAAATCAATAAAATATGTTTAAAAAGAAAAAGAAAGAAAGAAAGAACAAAGAAAGAAAGAAAGAATCATGAAACGTGAATATAATAGAATCAGGGGCATAGAAAGGGAGTGGACTGACAATTCTCAGGGGGAAAGGGGTGTGAGGGGTATGGGAAGAGACTGGACAAAAATCGTACACCTATGGATGAGGACAGTGCGGGGCGGGGGGTAAGGGCAGAGGGTTGGGTGGGAACCGGGTGGAGGGGAGCTATGGGGGGGAAAAGAGGAACAATTGTAATTGAACAATATTTATTAAATTAAAAAAATAAATTAATTTAAAAAAAACCAAGAATCATGGATCGGCTGCCTCCCGCGCGCCCCACACTGGGGATCGGGCCTGCAACCCTGGCCTGTGCCCTGACAGGGAATCAAACCCTGACCTCCTGGTTCAGGGGTCGATGCTCAACCACGGAGCCACACTGGCCGGGCAGTAAGTCCCAATTTGGGGCAACCTCGTGGTGCACCAGGGGACCAATGGTGAGAGGGCCCAGGGAGGGCACAGGGCCTTCAGCCAGTGGTGGGGAATCTGAGTCGCCACAGCCTACCCACCCAGAGGGCCAGCGACTGCGCTCCTTCCCCCGCAGTAACGGGAGAAGCCTTCATGTGCCATCAGGATAGGCATGTGGGTCAGCATCCCTCCAGGAGTCCTGCAGCCACCACACGCTCCAGCCTCATTGCGCGTGGTAAGTCCACGCAGAGCTCCACACCACGCCCCGACGTCGTCCCCAGACAGGGACACTGACCCCGAGGCAGCACGTGCAACGTCCAGGCACCCACAGGGCGCGGCACAGTCTCGGGGCTCCTGAGTCACACAGTGGGGACACAGGTGGGTCATCACCCGCTGGGCTGCTGAGCCAAATCAGCTAACAAAACGAGACGTGTCGCCGGGCCCGATGGGCTCCGTGGTTGAGCATTGACCTATGAACCAGGAGATCAGGGTTCGATTCCCAGTCAGGGCACATGCCCGGTTGCGGATTCGATCCCCAGTGTGAGGTGTGCAGGAGGCAGCCAATCCACGATTCTCTCTAATCGTTGACGTTTCTATCGCTTTCTCCCTCTCCTTTCCTCTCTCTGAAATCAACAAAAACCTTAAAAAAAAAATATATATATATATATATATATATATATATATATATATATATATATTATTGACTTTTTTATAGAGAGGAAGGGACAGGGAGAGAGAGAAACATCGATGAGAGAGAAACATCGACCAGTTGCCTCCTGCACACCCCCTACTGGGGATGTGCCCGCAACCAAGGTACATGCCCTTGACCAGAATCGAAACCGGGACCCTTCAGTCCGCAGGCTGATGCTCTACCCACTGAGCCAGACCAGCTAGGGCGGGATCTTTTTAAAAATATATATATTTTATTGATTTTTTACAGAGAGGAAGAGAGAGGGATAGAGAGTTAGAAACATCGATGAGAGAGAAACATCGATCAGTTGCCTACTGGGGATGTGCCCGCAACCAAGGTACATGCCCTTGACTGGAATCGAACCTGGGACCCTTGAGTCCGCAGGCCGACGCTCTATCCACTGAGCCAAACCAGTTTCGGCGGGATCTATTTTTTAAAATATGTTTTTATTGATTTCAGAGAGTGTCCAGCGGGCAAAGGGGGCTCAGATCTCAGGGACACAAGAGAACAGAGGGAAGTCCCATCCCTCCCACAGCTTCATGCCCCCGCCCCCGTGGGAGACGCGGCCTTTGGCGGGGACACAGCCCCGCACCGCCACCTGGTGGCCACTCCACAAAGTGCAGCCTCCCAACTGCCTCCTGGGTGGGCTGGTTGGGTCCAGGTGGGAGGGGTTGGGTGTGTCTGGAGCCTCCAGCTCCCTACCCAGCAGCCAGGGAGGGAGGCATCTGTGGGGAGGAAGACGGTCTTGAAAAAGGTGGTCCCTGGAGCCAATCCTACGCCCCTCCACCCTGAGGCCCCAACCCAGCACCCGCCCATCTTCTGGTCACAGAATCCGGGCCCACGTCCCTCAGCCCTGGACACCCAGCCCCTGGCAGAAGACACGTTTTACAGTCTTTTTCACATTTATTAATTCCTAGGAGGAATGAGAGAGACGTTCCCCTCCACACACTCCCCGCCCAGGGGGAGTGCAGCCTGGAGCTGCAGCAGGAAGGAGCAGAGCCAGGGGAACCAGGAGACCCTCAGCAGCCCGGGTCTGCAGCTGGATCAACGTTCTGGACAAAGTTGACAAAAGAGAAATGGTAGGAGGGGGAGGCGCCCACGGTGCAACCCAGGCAGACCTCCCCGAGCCCCCCCAGGAAGGAAGCAGCAGAGTCAGCTGCCCCCGACCCCTGCCCAGGCCTCCCTCCTGGCGCTCCAGCTGACCCAGCCACTCGCTGCCCCAGGGCCTTTGCACCTGCTGGTGCTCCCACCACCCCCAGCAAAGACCAGTAAGTGCACTAACCCATGCGCTGGGCAGGGCAGGCCCCACGGAGGGCGCAGGCTGGGCAGAGGTGGGGTGTGGAGGGGGAGGAATCCGGCTCTCAGAGCCCAGGGGGACCTCACCTGCCACCTGGAGCTCCACGGGGTCGCTCAGCTCAGACACCAGGGGCCACCGGGAGCGGTAGCGGCAGCTGTACTTGCCGGCGTGTTGGGGCCCCACGTAGGTCAGCACCAGGTCCTCGGAGGGGCCATAGGTGGAGGCCACCACCTCGCCTGCTCCCAGCAGCTCCACGGACTGGTGGGCCACGGGGGTCTCGCAGCGCAGGGCGGCGTCCCGGCCCGGAATCACCTTCCCGCTCCACAGGGGCCGGAGCCGCGGCTTGGGGAGGGGACCTGGTCGGGCGGGGGGTTCGGCAGGTCAGTCCCCGTCCCAGCTGCAGCCACCCCGCCACCAGGCCCTCCCCACCCTACCTGAGGCCCAGGCCTGCGGGCCGGCCCTCCACACCTGCTCCCCTTTGCTGGCCCTGGACGCAGACAACCGCCCTCTCACCTCGTCCCTGGCACCGGAGGACCCCGGAGACACCCTATTCCTCAGGACCCCGAGAGTCCCCCACACCTGGGCCCAGTTCTGGGGCTCTTTGGGGGGGTCCCCTCGTGTGGGCCCAGGACCCAGGTGAGGGAAGGGAGACATGGTGGTGGAAGTGGTGTTCCCCGCAGAGCAGAGCGCCCCCGCCAAAGGCCAGGAGGCGGGACCTGCGCCCCAGCCCTCTGCCCCGGGGGGACCTTGGTGAGGACATTGGAGGGACAGACCGACCC
This sequence comes from Ia io, assembly GCA_025583905.1. Taxonomy (NCBI): domain Eukaryota; kingdom Metazoa; phylum Chordata; class Mammalia; order Chiroptera; family Vespertilionidae; genus Ia; species Ia io. Next base: position 51,908,280 of record JAJQQW010000021.1, on the reverse strand, counting down.
CAGGGTCCCGGGGGTGACACATGAACCCTCCACCCTGCGCACAGGCCCGGCGGCGGCGGGGGGCTAATGGAAGACACCACCACCACCGGCTGCTGGCTCACGGGAGTGTGTCCTCCCCGGATCCAAGAGGTCCCGGGTTCGATTCCCGCTCAGGGCAGCTGGCCAGGTTGTGGGCCGCTCCCCAGTAGGGGGCGTGCAGGAGGCAGCTGATCCATTATGTTTTCTTCTCTCTCTCCCTCTCCTTTCCTCTGTGAAATCAATAAAATATATTTAAAAACACATCCTCCAGGCCCCGCCAGTTCAGCTCAGTGGATAGAGCGCTGGCCTGCGGACTGAAGGGTCCCGGCCGGGGTTCGATTCAGGTCAAGGGCACATGCCTGAGTTGCTGGCTTGATCCTCAGTGGGGGGGCATGGAGGAGGCAGCTGATCAATGATTCTCTCTCATGATTGATCTTTCTATCTCTCTCCCCCTCTCATTTCCTCTCTAAAACCAATAAAAATAAAAATATTTAAAAATATATCCTCACTCTGACCTGTTTGGCTCAGTGGATAGAGCATCGGCCTGTGGACTGAAGGGTCCCAAGTTCGATTCCGGCCAAGGGCATGTGCCTGGGTTGCGGGCACATCCCCAGTGGGGGGCGTGGGGAGATAAGAGGGAGGTGTAGGGAGAAGAGAGAGGCCGAGATTGGAGCGAAGCAGCCAGGAGCCAGGACAGGGTTCTGCCTGGGGTCCTTCGGAGACGTGGCCCTGACAACACCCTGACTGCTGACTCTCACCTCCAGCTCGGAGACAGAGCACATTCCTTTTTTTTCTTTTTTTTTCACATTTTATTCCATTTATTTATTTAATATATATTTCTTTATTGATTTCAGAGAGGAAGGGAGAAGGAGAGAGAGGTAGAAACATCAGATGAGAGAGAAACATCGATCAGCTGCCTCCTGCACACCCCCCACTGGGGATGTGCCTGCAACCAAGGTACATGCCCTTGACCAGAATCAAACCCGGGACCCCTCAGTCTGCAGGCCGATGCTCTATCCACTGAACCACACCGGCTAGGGCTGGCCCATTCCTGTCCTTTTAAGCCACCCAGTTGGCAGCAGCAGCCCCAGGAAACGGATGGGTGGGCTGCCGGGGGACCTCCTGGTCTCTGTTGATGTGGCGTCAGATGCGGAGTCTGAGGGTCAGGAAGCCTGGGGGGCCCCCGGGAGCAGCAGCAGCTCCGGCCTGGCAGGAGGGGACCCCGGACTCACAGGGGATGGGTGCCGAGAGGTGCGTGTCGGCTGGGTGCACAGGGCATCTGCAGGGGAACTGTCCCTCTCGCCCCCAAACCCCGCTCCCACGGGGCTCCTGGGCCCAGCTGCTGTGACCACACCCGCCTCCAGCCCCAGCAGGGGGCGCTGCAGACCGTGCTGCGTCTCTGCCTCACCTGGCTTGGTCCCGGCCTGTGCAAGGCCACCCTAACCTGCCTGGACCTGGATGACCTTCCGGCCAAGGGCCTGGGGTCCAAGGTCCTGGAGGGCCTGTCCCTCACCCTGCCAGGCACCCTGACCGCTCTCCCGGCCTAAGTGTCCGGGGGCTGCTGGTGGGTGGGGAACAGGACACGGGGCGGCCACGTTCGGGCTGATAGGGGGGCTGAGAGGTTAACGTGTCCCAGGCGTTAACACCGCAGGCGTTTCCCATGCAGAGCAGAGCCACATGGGAAAGCAATTCGTCAGGTGGAAGGGCCAAAGAGCTGGGGCCGGGCCCAAGGCCGGTCAGACGGCGCTCCCGAAGGGCAGCATGGGCAGCTTTGAGGCACGGAGGGTGTTGTCTGAATGATCAGACAGAGGCTGAAAACCAGGACGCCAGGCTTTACTAGAGGAGAAGGACCTGCTGGGCTGTCTCACAGGGGAGAACAGCAGCCCGTGCAGAGGGGAACCCACCTTTGAGGGGAGGAATGGGAAGGGATAGGGCTTAGTGTACTGGGCACGCGCTGATGGGTGGCTTAATGGATAGTCCATATAAGGTGCCTGGTTAGTCAGTCACCCAGGTACTTAGGGACAAGGGCTCAGGGTATTTGGCAGGTGCTGATTGGTGGTTCAATGTATAGTCCATATAAGGTGCCTGGTTAGGTCCTCAGGTATGTCCAGGCCGCAGGTGCAGGTTACGTCACACTCCGCCCACCTGTTGGGGGAAGGGAGGATCGATCAGTGTCATGTCGAGGTCAGAGGCCGACCTGACTCTCACGGACAGCCCGGCGGGAGCACAGCCCGTCTGTCCTATTTTACAGAGCGGCCGGGGTGCCCCGGGGGCGGGCACAGCTCCCCCTGAGCCTGTCCTCCCTTCTGAGCCTCCGTCTGATAGGGGCAGCACGAGAATATTGGGGAGCAGCTACAATGGTAAGAAGTAGGAAGCATGCTCTGTTAACTGTGGTTGCTTTTGTTCTGATTAAAGAAGGCATATTCTGCCCTAACCTAACCGGTTTGGCTCAGTGGATAGAGCGTCAGCCTGCGGACTGAAGGGTCCCGGGTTCGATTCCGGTCAAGGGCATGTACCTTGGTTGAGGGCACATCCCCAGTAGGGGGTGTGCAGGAGGCAGCTGATCAGTGTTTCTCTCTTATCGAAGTTTCTTTTTTTTTAAAAAAATATTTTATTGATTTTTTACAGAGAGGAAAGGAGAGGGACAGAGAGTCAGAAACATCGATGAGAGAGAAACATCGATCAGCTGCCTCCTGCACGCCCCCCCCCACCCACCCACTGGGGATGCGCCCGCAACCAAGGCACATGACCCTGACCGGAACCGAACCTCAGACCCTTCAGTCCGCAGGTCGACGCTCTATCCACTGAGCCAAACCGGTTCCGGCTCTCTTATCGAAGTTTCTAACTCTCTCTCCCTCTCCCGTCCTCTCTGTAAAAAAAATAAATAAAATAGATTTAAATAAATAATAAATAAATAAAATAAAGAAGGCATATTCTAACCTGGCTGGGAGTTGCACTGGGACCTGGGAGCTCACCTGGAAATGCGGCCCATCCATCCTCCCCATCAGGGAGCTGCCTGTTATCAGGGAAAGAGGAACAGCCTTGTTGCAGAATGCAGAATCGCCAGCCATTGGTAGGCCCCAGCCCTTTGCACAGCCACGGGCCTTTGCTAATTCCCAGACCCGTCAACTGCCCATTTGGCACACCCTTGGGCTACTTTCCAATGTGATCTTTGTCCTTCTACCCAATGTAAGCAGCAGCTGGCTTTGCGGGGAGGGGGAGAGGCAGAGCAGATGGTCATGGGGATGACCTGGGCTTGCCTACTGCCAGCAGGATTGGAATTGTTACAGGAAACCGGAGAAGAACCAAGCAATACTTAGAGAGATGGAGTTACATATTATTGTTATTATGCACGGGCACAGAGGAAAATGTCTCTCAAATTCTGGGCCCCAACATGGAGGAACTTTCCCTATTTATATGTTTTTACCTTCTTTGTCTCCCAAACATGGGGTGTCTCTGGCCCCCTTTGCAAGTTCTTAAAGAGCCCCTATGTGCTGGGGCCTTGAGACCTCAAACAGAGGCCTGGCCTGGTGCCAGCACTGATAACCCCATCTGGGGAAGGTTTAATGGCCGCTCTGAAGTGGGAGTAGTCTTATTTTCATTATTATTTAAGCAAGCAAGCCATTACAGAAGCCAAATAGCAGGACTAAAATTTCAAACAGCAGTTTTTATATAAGACTAGTGGCCCCGTGCAGGAAATTCGTACACATTAAAAGGGGGACCCAGAGTCAAGTCCCCGCCCACCCACATGCACCTCAAAATCACGTGAGACCCAGACCCAGCCACCCCCCACCCCGCATTGGGCTAGATCCAGACCCGGCCAGTCTCACCCTTGTCAAGCCCCACCGGGCAGGGGGCGTAGCCTCAGGTCCCCTGGCCAGGCGCCAGCATGGGTGGTGTGGCCTGAGGTCCCCCAGATAGGGCGAGGGGCATGCCTTGTGGTCTCCCATCAAGCTCTGCCAGGTGGGGTGTGTGGCCTAAGGTCCCCCAGCCTGATGCCAGGGCGGGGGGCATGGCCTGAGGTCTCCTGTCAGGCCCCACCAGGTGGGGAGCACACCCTGAGGTCCCCTGTCAAGCCCCACAGGGATGGGGGAGGGCGTAGCCTCAGGTCCCTGCTGATTGCTCATTAAGGCTCCTTAAGAGACTTGGCCTCAGCTGTGAGTGCAGCCATCTTTGTGATGGAGTGATGGTCAATTAGCATATTCCCTCTTTATTAGATTGGATGGATGCTTCCGAATAAACCTCAGCTCATAGGACATAACCCAGTGTCTGCTGAATTGGTTCAAGTGGTGACAGGCAGCCCGAACCCCTTGGCTGCCGGATGACATAGCCTCGAGGGCAAACACAGGCCACCTGCTGGGGAGGGGGGCGAAGAGCAAAAGGGGGGTGGGGGGGCCTGCAGGAAGTGACAGAAGCTGAGTCCAGCAGAAATGCACGAGGACAAAACTGAGGCGATGCGAACCTCACACGCAGGGCAGAGCCAGATGGTCAGGGAGGGAGGCCGCCATGCCTGGGAGAAGGGATTGGCAACTGCAGAGGCCGGGAGGCAGCACCCCAGACAGCAGGGAGCCATGGTCGGCCACGGAGGAGACGAGTTGGATTCGAGACCGGTATCCAAACTCAGGATGGGGGATGCCGAAGCACACAGACCCGCACGGAACTAAAGGCTCGAAGTGCGGTGGCAGCCCGGGCCCCGAGCCTGAGGACCGGAAGTGCGTCTTTAGAGCCGGACCGAGCGCGGGGATGGGGAGGAAACGGGGGTGGTGGCTGCATGGACTGCCCGGAGGCTGTCGCCTCGCAGGCTGGGGTAGCAGGTGCGCTCAGGATGTCCATTATGCGCTGGGAGAGGCCCGCACGGGTCCTCTGGTCCCTGCCCCGCACGCAGCGAGGAGACTTCCTCGCTCCTCCTGCCGGAAACGGGGGCACTGAGTGGATGGGTGCCACCACAAGGGGTCCCTTGCGGGGACTGCTGGGAAACGTAGTCCCACCGTGTCGTCCCCTGTTGTGCTGGCAACCGAGGCAGTTGCCCAAAGAGTGAGGCGCGAATCTGCATGGTCGCCAAGGAGCGAGCATCCAAGACCTATAGGGAAGCCCCGCCCTCTCGGTCCCCCCAAGCCGGTGATTGGCCGTTAGGATGATTGACAGTCCTTGCCCCCAGTCAAGCTTCTGAGGGGTCTGGACCCAGAAACTATGGGCAGTTTCCAGTCTCGCTGGGTGGAGAATGCCTGGAGGGCTCCGAAATGTCCCCGGGAGCGGGGAGGAGGGGGACACTCAGGGGAGGGCCCTCGGGCCTGCGGGGGCCCTGGGCCTGCCCGGTCACGACGGAGTTGCCCGGCCTCAGTTTCCCAATGAACTCAGCAACCTGGAGGCCTCAGGAGGAAGAGTAAATGGGTCAACACTCCTGTGTGGCCCAGGCCAAGCAGATGCCACGCCACGTACCTGGGGACCCCCAGCCCCCGGGTGACAGGGGACACGCGTGCAGGTGGACGCGGAGGGCCCCCTGGAGGAGGCGGTCAGGCTGGGGTTGCAGGACGTGCCTGGGATCAGACTTGGAGCATCGATTCCGGGTGGGGGAGGGGTGAAGGATCCCGCAGGAGCAGGGGAGGGGGCTGCCCTGGGCTTGAAGCCAAAACACGACTCCTCCCCCAATCTGTCCCCCTCCCCCAGTCTGTTCTTTCTCTTTGCATTTTTAAAAAATATATATTTTATTGATTTTTTACAGAGAGGAAGGGAGAGGGATAGAGAGCTAGAAACATTGAACAGTTGCCTCCTGCACACTCCCTACCCGGGATGTGCCCGCAACCAAGGTACATGCCCTTGACCAGAATCGAACCTGGGACCCTTGAGTCCGCAGGCCGACGCCCCATCCACTGAGACAAACTGGCCAGGGCTTGCATTTTTTTTTTTTTTTTTTTTTTTTTTTATTTCAGAGAGGAAGGGAGAGGGAGCGGAACATCAATAATGAGAGTCAATCATTGATCAGCTGCCTCCTGCATGTCCCCCACTAGGGATCCAGCCCACAACCCGGGCCTGTGCCCTGACCCGGAATGGAACCCAGGATCCTACAGTTGCAGGCGGAAGCTCTATCCACTGAGCCAAACCAGCTAGGGCCGTTTTATTTTTTATTCATAATTTAGTTAAATTTTTATGCGTATTTATTATTGCTGAGGTTCCTGGAGCTGCAGGGGTTCTCTACACACACACACACCCACACACACACCCCTGGACTTTGGGATGGACAAACAGCAGGAAGGGGTCAGTGACCCGCTCCACCCACTGCCCCCTCCCTCCCTCAGGCCTTATGACTGCCCTCACCCGCTGGAGGAGGCTCACACCATGTCCACGCTGGCTGCCTTCCTGCTGCTCTGGGGTGAGGTGCCCTGGGCCTGGGTCCCCTGGAGGGGGGGGGGGCGGGAAGGGGCAGGAATGGGGGCCTCACGGGCCTGTCCCCACAGGTCTCTCCCTGAGCCCAGCAGCCGAAGCGGCCACATGTGAGTCGGGGCCTGGGCTGGGACGGTGGGGGGAGCTGGTCTAGTGGTGGGGGGAGCCCTGGGTGCAGAGACTTGGGGAAGGTGGGCGCACACAGGGGGTGCCCCGTCCTCCTGCCTGGCTCTGACCTTCGCCCCCTCAGTTTTTGAGACCCAGCCAGACCTGTGGGCCGAGGCCGGCTCGCTGCAGGAACCCTGGGCCAACCTGACCCTGGTCTGCCGGGCCTGCCTGGTCACCTCGGACTTCCAGCTGTTCAAGGACGGGACGCTCCAGGAGCAGGTGCATCTCGATGAGGGCGCCACGGAGCAGCGCTTCCCACTGGGGGCGGTGACGGGGGGCACGCGGGGCCTGTACCGCTGCCGCTATGCCATGGACAGCAGTGATGGATGGACCTCGCTGAGCAACCTGCTGGAGGTGACTGGGGCAGGTGAGTGGGGGCCTCCCTCTCTCCCTCCCTCCTCACTCTCCTTGTGGGCACCTCCCCGCAATGTGTGGGCAAGACCCTGACATTGCTGAGCCTTGGTTTCCCCGTCTGTAAAATGAGGATGGTTTTTGTACTGACCCCAGAGGGTTTGTGAGGAATAAATGACTGAGTTCCCAGAAAGGGCTTAGGGCAGGCCTGGCATGTGTAGGGTAGGGCCTGTCTCACCCCTTCCTCCTGTTTCATGTCCCTGTCCATCTCCCTGGCTTCCTCTATTTATTTATCTCATTATTATAATACTAGAGGCCCGGTGCACAAATTTGTGCACCGGTGCAGTCCTGCAGGCCTGCTCCCAACCTGGGCAGATCAGAGCTGGGCCTGTTGGGAGGAGATAGCAGGAAGTTGGCTGGCAGCCTTACCCCTGATTGGGGGAGGGGCTTCCGGCCAATCAGGGTGATGGAGGCCTATGGGGGGGCAGGAGGGGAGGGGGAGGGGCTGCAGGAGGTTGTCTGGCAGCCTGCCCTTTATTGGGGTGGGGCCAGCTGGGGGGCGGGGCTGACATCAGATCAGGGTGGTGGGGGCCCCTTGGGAGCGGGGCCTGTTGGGGGAGGGGCTCCAGGTCAGCCGGGCCATCCTGCCGCCTAGGTCACTACAACCATCCTCCCTGCCCTGCCCACAGGGACCCTGCCAGCACCTGTGCTCTCCAGCAAGCCCGTGTCCTGGATCACCCAGGGCCTGAGGACCACTCTGCTGTGCCGAGCAGGACTCCGGGGGGTGACCTTCCTGCTGAGGCGGGAAGGCGACGCCCAGTTCCTGGGGCTGGCGGAGGCCCCCCAGGCCGTGGAGGCCACCTTCCCGGTCCACTGGGCCGGAAACTACAGCTGCAGCTACCGCACCCACGAGGCAGGCCCCCACTCTGAGCCCAGCGCCACCGTGACCATCGAGGAGATGGGTTAGCCTGGGGGCCACCCGGAGGGCTTCCTGGGGGAGGCGACTCCTGGAGGCCAGAGCTGCCTTTACCTGGATCCCCCGCGCGCCCCCCCCATCGACCCTGAGCGCCCATGCCCAGGCCTGGGCCTGGGAAACAGTTGCCCAGGTGGTGCGGTGGGGAGGTCTGGGCTGCCGCAGGGCGGGCAGAGGTCTGGAGGCTGGAGGCTGGGCCTCCTCAGGGAACAGGGTGTGGGGGACGCCAGCGCCCAGCTGCCCTCCTGCCTTGCAGCCAGGCCGCCGCCGCCCAGGCTGAGCGTGGAGGGGGAGTCCGGGGAGTCCGCCGCCGTCCTGTCCGTGGGCGCGCAGGTCTCGCTGGGCTGCGTGGCGCCTGTGGAGGGCGTGGAGTTCCAGCTGCGCCGCGGGGACCAGGAGCTCCGGGTTAACAGCTGGAGCACCACCCCGGGCCGAGTCTTCTTTGAGCTGAAATCCCTGAAGCCCGAGGACAGCGGCCTCTACACCTGCCGCTACCAGCTGAGCGGGGAGGGCACGGCCTGGTCCTCGGACAGCGCCCCGGTGGAGCTGCTGCTGAGCGATGGTGAGCTGGGCGCTGCGCCCCGGGGGAGGGGGGAAGGGGGCAGGCGCTCAGGGAAACTGGGGGCACCCAGGGGAATGGGGTGAGTGCTGGGGGTGCTGGGGGAGAGGAAGCCCAGAAGGGAGGGGCACGCCCGGGGGCAGTTCCCAGGACTGCGGGTCCAGCCTGTTTCCCTATGAGCTCAGCAACCTGGAGGCCTCAGGGGAAGAGTAATTGGGTCAACACTCAAGTGTGGGGCAGGCCAAGCAGACGCCACGCCACTACCCAGGGACCCCCCCCCCACACACCCAGGAGAGCAGATGCCCCGAGGACAAAACAGGACCGTTCCGGCCGAAACCGGTTTGGCTCAGTGGATAGAGCCTCGGCCTGCGGACTCAAGGGTCCCAGGTTCGATTCCGGTCAAGGGCATGTACCTTGGTTGCCGGCACATCCCCAGTGGGGGTTGTGCAGGAGGCAGCTGATCGATGTTTCTCTATCATCGATGTTTCTAGCTCTCTATCCCTCTCTCTTCCTCTCTGTAAAAAATCAATAAAATATATTTAAAACAAAACAAAAACAAAAAACAAAAAACAGGACCGTTCCTTTTTTAATCTATTTTCATTGATTTCAGAGAGGAAGGGAGCGGGAGAGAGAGAGAGAGAGAGAAACATCAATGATGAGAGAGAATCACGGATCCGCTCCCTCCTGCTCGCCCCCTACTGGGCATGGAGACCCTGGACTTGACCCTGTGACCTCCTGGCTCCTAGGTCGGGGGTTGGTCTCCGAGCCACGCCACCGGGTTACAAACCCGAGGAGGACTGGGCGGGAAGTCGGGCGTCCGGAGGGGCGGGCGGACAGCTTCGGACGGAGGCTCGCTGGGCGGGGCCAGGACCCTGTGCAGCCGCAGCCCCGGGGCGCCGTGGTCACCCGGTCCCCCGCCTCGCCCCGCAGACACGCTGCCGGCGCCCGAGCTCTCGGCGGAGTCCGCGACACCGAACCCCGGGCCGGGCGCGCTGGTGACGCTGCGGTGCCGCGCGCCCCTGGCCCGGCAGCGCTTCGCCCTGTTGCGCGAGGACGCCCGCGGGCGGCGCCGGGTGCGGGGCCTCCAGCGCCCCGCGGGCCCCGAGGCCCGGTTCGAGCTGCGCGACGTGTCGCCGATGGACTCGTCCAACTACAGCTGCGTCTACCTGGGCCCCGCGCCGCCCGCGGGCTCCGCGCCCAGCGCGCGCCTGGACCTGCGCCTGGACGGTGAGGGGCCCCGCGGGTGTCCCCGGGTGGGGGGCGCGGAGGCTGCGGGAATCCGCGACGGCTCTGCACCGGCCCGTGCCTCAGTTTCCCCGTGTTGTCTTTTAAAAATATATTTTTGTTTCTTTTATTTAATCTTATTCATTTTATTATTTTATTTTTATTTTTTAAAAAATCCTCACCTGAGAACATTTTTCCCATTGATTTTTATTTTTTTTAAATATATATTTTATTGATTTTTTACAGACAGGAAGGGAGAAGGATAGAAAGCTAGAAACATAGATGAGAGAGAAACAGCGACCAGCTGCCTCCTGCACGCCCCCTACTGGGGATGTGCCTGCAACCAATGTACATGCCCTTGACCGGAATCGAACCTGGGACCCTTCAGTCCGCAGACCGATGCTCTATCCACAGAGCCACACCGGTTTCGGCTGATTTTTTTTTTTTAAGAGAGAGTGGAAGGGAGAGGGAGAGCCAAAGAGAAACATCCATGTGAGAGAAACACTTTGATTGGTTGCCTCATGCACACGCCCAGACCAGGGCCCGGGTGGGGAGAAGCCTGCCATCCAGGTGGGCGCCCTTGACCGGAAACGAACCTGGGCCCCTTTGGTCCGCAGGCGGCGCTCTACCCACTGGGAATACCAGCTAGGCCTTTATTTTTTAATGTATTTTTATTGATTTCAGAGGAAGGGAGGAGAGATAGAAACATCAATGAAATCACTGATCGGCTGCCTCCTGCACGCCCCCTACTGGGGAGCGGCCCACAACCTGGCCAGCTGCCCTGAGCGGGAATCGAACCCGGGACCTCTTGGATCCGGGGAGGACACACTCCCGTGAGCCAGCAGCCGGTGGTGGTGGTGTCTTCCATTAGCCCCCCGCCGCCGCCGGGCCTGTGCGCAGGGTGGAGGGTTCATGTGTCACCCCCGGGACCCTGGGGTCGGTCTGTCCCTCCAATGTCCTCACCAAGGTCCCCCCGGGGCAGAGGGCTGGGGCGCAGGTCCCGCCTCCTGGCCTTTGGCGGGGGCGCTCTGCTCTGCGGGGAACACCACTTCCACCACCATGTCTCCCTTCCCTCACCTGGGTCCTGGGCCCACACGAGGGGACCCCCCCAAAGAGCCCCAGAACTGGGCCCAGGTGTGGGGGACTCTCGGGGTCCTGAGGAATAGGGTGTCTCCGGGGTCCTCCGGTGCCAGGGACGAGGTGAGAGGGCGGTTGTCTGCGTCCAGGGCCAGCAAAGGGGAGCAGGTGTGGAGGGCCGGCCCGCAGGCCTGGGCCTCAGGTAGGGTGGGGAGGGCCTGGGTGCGGGGGGCTGGCTGCAGCTGGGACGGGGACTGACCTGCCGAACCCCCCGCCCGACCAGGTCCCCTCCCCAAGCCGCGGCTCCGGCCCCTGTGGAGCGGGAAGGTGATTCCGGGCCGGGACGCCGCCCTGCGCTGCGAGACCCCCGTGGCCCACCAGTCCGTGGAGCTGCTGGGAGCAGGCGAGGTGGTGGCCTCCACCTATGGCCCCTCCGAGGACCTGGTGCTGACCTACGTGGGGCCCCAACACGCCGGCAAGTACAGCTGCCGCTACCGCTCCCGGTGGCCCCTGGTGTCTGAGCTGAGCGACCCCGTGGAGCTCCAGGTGGCAGGTGAGGTCCCCCTGGGCTCTGAGAGCCGGATTCCTCCCCCTCCACACCCCACCTCTGCCCAGCCTGCGCCCTCCGTGGGGCCTGCCCTGCCCAGCGCATGGGTTAGTGCACTTACTGGTCTTTGCTGGGGGTGGTGGGAGCACCAGCAGGTGCAAAGGCCCTGGGGCAGCGAGTGGCTGGGTCAGCTGGAGCGCCAGGAGGGAGGCCTGGGCAGGGGTCGGGGGCAGCTGACTCTGCTGCTTCCTTCCTGGGGGGGCTCGGGGAGGTCTGCCTGGGTTGCACCGTGGGCGCCTCCCCCTCCTACCATTTCTCTTTTGTCAACTTTGTCCAGAACGTTGATCCAGCTGCAGACCCGGGCTGCTGAGGGTCTCCTGGTTCCCCTGGCTCTGCTCCTTCCTGCTGCAGCTCCAGGCTGCACTCCCCCTGGGCGGGGAGTGTGTGGAGGGGAACGTCTCTCTCATTCCTCCTAGGAATTAATAAATGTGAAAAAGACTGTAAAACGTGTCTTCTGCCAGGGGCTGGGTGCCCAGGGCTGAGGGACGTGGGCCGGGATTCTGTGACCAGAAGGTGGGTGGGTGCTGGGTTGGGGCCTCAGGGTGGAGGGGCGTAGGATTGGCTCCAGGGACCACCTTTTTCAAGACCGTCTTCCTCCCCACAGATGCCTCCCTCCCTGGCTGCTGGGTAGGGAGCTGGAGGCTCCAGACACACCCAACCCCTCCCACCTGGACCCAACCAGCCCACCCAGGAGGCAGTTGGGAGGCTGCACTTTGTGGAGTGGCCACCAGGTGGCGGTGCGGGGCTGTGTCCCCGCCAAAGGCCGCGTCTCCCACGGGGGCGGGGGCATGAAGCTGTGGGAGGGATGGGACTTCCCTCTGTTCTCTGTCCCTGAGATCTGAGCCCCCTTTGCCCGCTGGACACTCTCTGAAATCAATGAAAACATAGGCGGGTCTGGCTCAGTGGGTAGAGCATCGGCCGGAGACCGAAGGGCCCCAGGTTCAAGGGCACATACCTGGGTTGCAGGCTCAATGCCCAGCCTCAGGTCTGGGCACATGTGGAGGCAACCAAGCGGTGTCTCTCTCTTATATCGACGTTTCTCTCTTTTCCTTCCATTCTCTCTAAAAATCAATGGAAAAGTATCCAAGGTGAGGATTAAGAACAACAAAGAGTCCCTGTTTCAAATCTAGGTGCCCCCTCCAAAAAAAAAACAAAAAACACACAAACAAAAACAAAACAAAAAAAGAACAAAGACTACTCTCCCTACCCACCCTCCCCCAATCCACCCTCTTTCTGCTTTGTTTATATTTTTATTGATTTCAGAGAGGAAGGGAGAGGGATAGATAGAAACATCAGTGATGAGGAGCATTGATGGGCTGCCTCCAGAGTGCCCCAAAAGTGGGGATGGAGCTGCAACCTGGGCAAGTGCCCTGACAGGGAATCGAACTGTGACCTCCTGGTTCATAGGTTGACGCTCAACCGTGGAGCCAGGCAGGCCAGGCCGGTAACGTTTTATTGAGGCCACTGAGTGCTGGGACCCTCGGGAAATCTGGTTGCTCTTGCCTTGTGGAGCCCATGGTGGTGGGAGATAGCCCAGAACACACACAAGGACATGCAGCTGCCTGGGAAGGCGTCAGCCCGTCAAGCATCCAACAGACAGGCGTCGGGGCCTGCTGTGTCCTGTGGGAACGCCTGGCGGGTCAGAGAATAAGACAGGGCCCTGCTCTTGGAAGCTCACGGCCTCTCCCGAAACACGCTGCGCTCCAAAAGGCCTGACTACTGGGTGGTGGGGTCAGGAGAGGGGAGCTGCAGACAGAGACAAAGGCACGTGGGCAGGAAACATGGCTTCTGTATGAGCTGCAAGTCGTTCCCCGTGGCAGGTGGGGCCGCATCACGAATGCTCACGAATGGCAGGCACAGGGGCTTGAGCGTCATCCCTGAGGGCCGGGCTGGGAAACCATTTCGTATCACTGCGCCCTCACAGAAAGGCGACCATGTCCGGGTGCACGTGAGGGTGAGGTGAGGTTGTTCAGCCCAAAGTGACCCCCATCCTGGCAAACCCGTACCCTACTCAGGAAGCTCTGCTGTAGCAGGTGCCGCATCAGAGAGCTTCCCATCACGGAGAGCAGGATCAGATACAGGGAGTGGAGAGCGGCCTGGAGGCGGGTGTGGAGAGGGCAGGGAGGGGCCCCTGCCGGGGAGGCCGCAGGTGAGGTCCGATGGTGGGGAAAACAGCGGAGGTGAGTGCAGGCAGAAGGAACAGGGCCGCTGGCTGGTGGGAAGTGGAAGGCGGGGCGGAAGCACAAACGAATGCCTCCCGGGGAGTGTCAGCAGCGCCCCCAGCGACGGTGGGAGCAGGAGGGAGAGTGTCTGGGAGCCTCGCAGAGGAGGCGGATTCCCCAGCCCGCCTGGGCGTGGGGCATGAAGAAGCGGAGGAGCAGCGGGTGGGAAGGCACAACTGGCTGGTGGCCTCAGTGGGTAGAGTGCTGGCCCTTCCACCCAAGGGTTCCACTCCCAGTCAAGGGCACGTTCCTTCCTGGCCCTGGTCTGGGCGTGTGTGACAGGCAACCAATCCCTGTCTCTCCCATCGATGTTTCTCTCTCTCTCCCTCCCTCCTACCCTTCCATTGTCTCTAAAGATCAATGAAAAAAATATCTTCGAGTGAGAATTAACCAGAAAAATAAAAATAAATAAAAAACGAAAGGCACATTAGTAGCGTGGGCAGCGTCCCCAGGGGCTAGGCAGGCGAGGACCCGAGTGTGAACTTGGGGCCCGGCCCAGATCATCACCCTGAGACCACCGAGTCCTGGCAGAGGCGCACCCCCTGTCCTGGCTGAGGACCAGCACCATCCGCAGCGCGGCTGTCCTCTCTCTGAGACGGGCCTGGTGGGGATGGAGGGCAGTGGGGTCTTTCCGGAAGCTGGACGGCTTTGCATTTTCCGGGCCCCCCAAGTCTGCCCTTAAGAACCTCCTCATTCCGGGGAGTCCTCGATGCCCCATCCCCTTCTTCTTGGCTCCTTGGGAACTTGGGGTCTCCCCTGCACTCCACGTTGCGCACGAGGCCGCTGCCCGGCGGTCACCTTAGAACCGGGACATGGACCCGCAGGTGAGCCAGGAGGGCGGAGCTGCGGCTGAAGGCCTTCCCGCAGTCCCCGCACCTGTAGGGCTTCTCCCCCGTGTGCACTCGCTGGTGCTCGATCAGGGAGGAGCTCTGCGCAAAGGCCTTCGGGCAGACCTGGCAGCGGTAAGGCTTCTCCCCGGAGTGGATCCTCAGGTGCCGGATCAGGGCCGAGTAGTCGCTGAAGGCTCTCCCGCAGGCCTCGCACGCGTAGGGCTTCTCCCCGGTGTGCGTGCGCAAGTGCTGCGTCAGGTGCGCGCTCTGGCTGAAGGCCTTGCCGCAGGCAACGCACGCATAGGGCCGCTCGCCCGTGTGCACCCGCTGGTGCTGCGTGAGGTGCGTGCTGCGGCTGAAGGTCTTGCCGCAGTCCCCGCAGGCGTAGGGCTTCTCCCCGGTGTGGATGCGCCGGTGCTGGGCTAGGTGGGTGACCCGGCGGAAGGCCCTGCCGCACTCCTGGCACGCGTGGGGCTTCGCCCCCGTGTGCACCACCTGGTGCTGGGCCAGGTGCGTGCTGCGGCCGAAGGCCTTCCCGCACTCGCTGCAGGTGTAGGGCGTCTTGCGGGAATGGTCCTTCCTGTGCTCGTCCAGGGCCCAGGCGCTGGAGAAGGTCTTCCCACGCTCCCCGCAGTTGGAGGGCGCCCGCAGAGGGCCAGTGCCACCACCGTCCAAAGGACCGGATTCCTCCGTGGAGGGGGCCTTTTCCGGCCAGGTGACCTCTGACCACACGCTGGGGATGTTCCCCAAGGCCCCGGAGTCACAGCCGGGCTGGTCCCGGAGGGCCGCCTCGGGAGGCCCCGGAGCGGCCCTGAAACCTGTCTCCGGGGCGCAGGGCTCGGTCCAGACGTCCCGCGGGCGCCCCGCCATCCTCTCCGAGCTGCCCGGGCGTCCGAGGGCGTCCCCGAAGCCGTGTCCCAGGGAAGCGCCCCCCGCCAGGGCCTGGGCTGCCGTGTCCGCCTCTGAGTCGCTGTGCTTGCAGCTCGCCCCTGGGGGCTCGGCTCCCGGCTTCCAGCCTGAAACATGGGAGCCGCAGCATCAGGCCTGGGGCATCGGCCTCCCTGACATCAGCATCCGGAATGGCCCGGGGACTGGCCTCCCTCCGTGAGGGGACACGTGGGCCACTCCTGACATACCAGCTGGGCACTGCCTCACTGCTGAGAGCCTCCAATCCCCTCACCGTCCCCCCCCCCCCAATTCCAACGAGAGAGAGAGAGAGAGAGAGAGAGAGAGAGAGAGAGAGAGAGAGAGAGAGACATTGATGTGAGGGAGACACATGGATTGACAGCCCCCCTCACATGCCCCGACCCCATGCAGGGATGGAACCTGCCACCCTCCAGTGTGCAGGCCCCGCTCTAACCACTGAGCCACGCCAGCCTGGGTCTGAGGCCTGGCCTTTCCAAGGTGCTGGGCGGGCCGAGTGTGGCTAAGGGCAGCCGGGGGTGGGGTTGTGCCCGTGCTGGCGCACCTGCCCTGGCCTACCCTTGATGGGAGCACAGAGCCTGGTTCCTGGAGGATCCCAGGAACAAGGGGCGATGAGGGGGCCCCAGCTCGGCCCCTGGCCCCTGGCGATCTGCCCCCTGTCTAGCCCCGTTTCCTCATCTGTAAGGGAGGAAGAACACACTGAGTCTCCCCTCCCCCACCGGCTGCTGACCGCTAACAGGCTTCGAATGTAACTGGTGCAAGATCACATCATGAGCTCAGAGAGGTTGAGTCACTTGTACAAGGTCACACAGCAAGTGGCCAAGCTGGGGCTTCGGCTATAGACTCTCGCCCTTGAATCCCACAGAAGACCTCCTCAGCTCCCCCAACCCCACCGGCCACGTGCTGCCCCCCTAACCCCGCTTCTTCCTCTATTCCAGGAACCTGCTCTTCCCAGAACCCCGGGGGTCCATACACACCACAGGGCCTCGGCCCCATCTCTCCTTCTGGCTCTCCCTCTTCCTTCCAGGCCCTTGTTGCCTTTTCTCTGAAGACATCCCCAACCCTGCCGAGACGGGGCCACTCCCTCCCTCCCACCTCTCCCCTCCCCGGCCCTGCGACATCCGAGTGGGCACAGGAGTGGGCACAGGCGCTGGGGCCAAGGGCGTGCACCTAGCCGACCTCTTCCAGAAACACCTGCTTCTCGAGGAGCTGGACAAACGGCCCCGACAGTGGCTGTTTCACGTGCTGCAGAGGCACTGCTGTCGGCGACGCTGGGGCAGGCAGATCAAGACCGCAATCCCCATTTCACTGACTGGGAAACTGAGGCATAAGGGACTCACACGGCCACCGGGCTCCATGGCTCAGCGGTTCAGTGTTGACCTATGAACCAGGAGGTCACAGTTCAATTCCCGGTCAGGGCACATGCCCGGGTTTCAGGCTCTAACCCCAGTGTGGGGCATGCAGGATTCTCTCTTATCATTGATGTTTCTTTTCTTCTTCTTTTTTAAATCCTCACCCGAGGATAATTTTTTTTTTTCCACTGAGTTTTAGAGAAAGTGGAAGGGAGAGGGAAAGACAGAGAGAAACACCGATGTGAGAGAAACACATTGATTGGCCGCCTCCTGTTCGCCCCCGACCAGGGCCGGGAGCCTGCACCGAGGTTCGTGCCCTTGACCAGAATCGAACACGAGACACTTCAGTCTGCAGGCCCACGCTCTATCCACTAAGCCAAACTGGCCAGGGCTCATCATTGATGTTTCTCTCTATGTATCCCTCTCACTCTCCCTTTAAAATGAATAAAAACATTAAAAAATAAAATAAATAGATAAAAAGGTGTGCTTTGCACAGTGTAAGCATTTGGGTGAATTAAAAACAGAGGGGGGGGCATGTACTGAGCGACCTGAACTCCGACCCCTGCCCTCCCCCACACAGTCCAGCCCCTGTCTGGGGTGTCCTGTGAACACCGCCCACCGCCGCCCCTCACCTTTCCGGTCCAGCGCCTGAGTCAGATCCTCCACCAGCATGGCAGCCTCCTTGCCGTTCCTGGGGCACTGGGCCCCCACCCAGGCCTGGACCTTGGGGGGCAGTGCGCCCAGGAACTGCTCCAGCACCAGCAGTTCCAGCATCTGCTCCTTGGAGTGCGCCTCCGGCCGCAGCCACTGGCGGCACAGCTCGCGGAGCTGGGCCAGGGCCTCATGTGGGTCGGTCGCCTCCTCGTAGCAGAAGCGCCGGAAGCGCAGGCGCGCCGCCTCCTCAGGGTGGGCCACATGGCCAGGGCCACACAGCTGGACCTGGGGGATGCTGGCGTCCTCATCCTCCACCTTCACCCGCAGGACACCGTCCAGTTCCCAGGGCACAGGGCTCAGGGGGGACTTGGGGACGGCCATCGGGCAGGAACACGCCAGCAAGCCTGGGAGCCAGGAGATCGGAACGCTGTCAGCAGGGAACCCAGGCGCTGCCTCACACCTGCAGAGCAGGGCAGACGCTGGTCTGGGGCCTGGGACATGAGACTCACTCTCACAGGAAACAGATCCTCAAAACTATCAGGGCAGCTCAGCCGGCGTGGCTCAGTGGCTGAACCAGGAGGTCGAGGTTCGATTCCCAGTCAGGGCGCAGGCCCGGGTTGCGGGCTCGATCCCGAGGGTGGGGCGTGCAGGAGGCAGTCCATCAGTGGTTCTCTCTCATCACTGATGCTTCTATCTCTCTCTCCCTCTCCCTTCCTCTCTGAAATCAATAAAAATATACTAAAAAAATAATCAGCCCTAGTTGGTTTGGGTCAGTGGATAGAGCATTGGCCTGTGGACCAAAGGGTCACGGGTTCAATTCCGGTCAAAGGCACGAACCTCGGTTGTAGGCACCTCCCCAGCAGGGGCCCTCATCGGGGCATGTGCAGGAGGCAATCAATCAATGTGTTTCTCTCACATCAATATTTCTGTCTTTCCCTCTTTCTTCCACTCTCCCTAAAAACCAATGGAAAAATATCCTTGGGTGAGGATTAAAAATAAATAAATAAAACAAAAATGTCCATATATATAAAAAGCCAAGGGCCGTCACGACCAAAACAACCGGAGAGCTGACCAAACAGGCTGCGTGGGGAGCAGTTGGGGGTGACCAGGCTGGCAGGGGGGGCAGTTGGGGGCAACCAGGTCAGTGGGGAAGGCAGTTGGGGGGTGATCAAGCCAGCAGGCAGAGGCAGTTAGGGGCAATCAGGCAGGTAAGCATTTAGGAGCCAGCAGTTAAGAGCCAGTGGTCCCGGCTTGTGAGAGGGATGTCCGACTGCCGGTTTAGGCCCAATCTCCACAGGTCAGGCTAAGGAACCCACCGGTGCGTGAACCTGTGCACTGGGCCTCTAGTAAAAAAATAAACAAGAGAGCACCCAGTCAGTGAGCACTGTGCCCAGTGCTTGCATATAGTAACTCGTTTTAAATTCACAATAGAGCCCTAGACGGTGTGGCTCAGTGGATAGAGCTTCGGCCTCCAGACCAAAGGGTCCCGGGTTCGATTCCAGTCAAGGGCATGTACCTCGGTTGCAGGCTCCTCCCTGGCCCGGGCCATGGTCAGGACACATGCAGGAGGCAACCCATCGATATGTTTCTCTCACATAGATGTTTCTGTCTTTCCCTCTCCCACTTTCTCTAAAAGATCTACGGAAAACTAGCCTCGGGTAAGGATTAAAAATAAAGTAAAATAAGCCTCATTTGTTAAAAACAAGAAAAAGAAAAAAAGAAATTCACAATAGCCCTAACCAGTTTGGCTCAGTGGATAGAGCGTCAGCCTGCAGACTGAAAGGTCCCAGGTTCGATTCCGGTCAAGGGCATGTACCTTGGTTGCGGGCACATCCCCAGTGGGAGGTGTGCAGGAGGCAGCTGATCGATGTTTCTCTCTCATCGATGTTTCTGACTCTCTATCCTTCTTCCTTCCTCTCTGTAGAAAAATCAATAAAACATATTTAAAAAAAGAAAAGAAACTCACAATAGACTCAGAAGGTGGGAACTTTCTTTCCAACCAACAGATATGAAAACAGACACAGAGGAGAAAACATTGGCCTGGTTGAACAATCCAGGCAGCCCGACTCTATGGCCAGCCTGCTTAAAGTGCAAGCCTCTCCTTCTCCTCTCTCACACACTCCCCAGGTAGTCACGTGTGTGCGTGTGTCTGTATGTATGGGATGATGCTCAAATCAACTGAGCCACCTGGCTGGGGGAGGTGGGTAGTGTTTTTGTGTTTGTTTGTTTTTCAATTTTTATTTATTTATTTTCCAGAGAGGAAGGGAAGGGAGAGAGATAGAAACATCAATGATGACAGAGAATCATGGATTGGCTGCCTCCTGCACGCCCCCCCACTGGGGATTGAGCCCGAAACTTGGGCGTGTGCCCTTGACCAGAATAGAACCTGGGACCCTTCAGTCTGCAGGACGGATGGTGCTCTATCCACTGAGCCAAACCAACAAAGACAGAGTGGTATTTTTCTTTTCTCACTCCTTACTCGTACCCGAGCTGATAATGGCACCCACCTCAGAGGGTGGTAGTGAGGTTATCCAAGGCGATCCATGATGTGTGTCCAGCGCAAGCCAGGGTCATAGCAAACATGCAGCGAACGTCCAATAGGATGTCTCTGCGGCCCCTTTGCAGACTTCAGCTCCCAGAAGGCACCGGGGGACATATCCATAAACCGCTGGCCACACAGTTTCAGCTGCAGACAAGGCAAAACACAAATTCCTTGTCATATACTTGATAAACACCGCAAATCCTCCACTTTCCAGTCCCCCTGAGAAACATGACAGTCAATCACATAGGTATATGCACGCACCCTATCCCAGGCAACCTGTCAGTCATACCCCAAAATATTCCCAGGCACATACAATTTCTTTCTTTTTTTTTAAAAAAATATATTTTTATTGATTTCAGAGAGGAAGGGAGAGGGAGAGAGAGATAGAAACATCAATGACTAGAGAGAATTATGGATCGGCTGCCTCCTGCACGCCCCCTCACTGGGGATCCAGCCTGCAACCTGGTCATATGCCCTTGACCCGTATTCGAACCCGGGACCCTTCAGTCCGCAGGCTGATGCTCTATCCACTGAGCCACACCGGCTAGGGCTATTTCTTTCTTTCTTTTTTTTTTAATGTATTGATTTGAGAGAGGTGGAGAGGAATGGGGAGGGAGGGAGAGAGAAATATGTATTGGCTGCCTCCCAAACTCACCCCGAGCGGATACTGAACCTGCCGCCCAGGAACTGCCCTGACTAGGGATCGAACCTGCAACCTGTTGGTGTCGGGGAGGCCAGGGCCCGGCACACAGGATCTCTGTCACACACAGACCACTGAACACACAAACCGGTGTGGCTCAGGGGTTGAGATTTGACCTATGAACCAGGAAGTCCCAGGTTTGATTCCGGGTCAGGGTACAGGCCCGGTTCCGGGCTCCATCCCCCAAAGTGGGGCGCGCAGGAGGCAGCGGATCAATGATTCTCATCGGATCAATGATTCTCATCGTTGATGTTTCTCTCTCTCTCTCTCTCCTCTCCCTTCCTCTCTGAAATCAATAAAAATATTTAAAAATAAATAAACAGATAAACACACAGTCTCGGGGCATCTCCTCGGTCAGTCACATCCCTTCTTGCTCGTCGCCTCAGCCAGGCCCCTAGGGAGGCGAGGTCACGCGAGGTCACACGCGCCCAGCCTCTCACGTCACACACCCGCCGGCGGCCGCCCACGCCCCGGCCACCGTCGGCGCCGCACACCCGACCGGACGGTCAGACCCCGTCCCACCGGCGGACCCACGCGTCGGCCAGACGCCCGCGCCCAGTCAGCGGTCCCACCTTGGACCAGTTCTGCGCTCGGTCCGTCAGTCGGTCCCGCACTCGCGGGCGTCCGTCGGCGCTCGCGCGCCCGGCAGTCAGCCCCTCACACCGGCCCGCCTGCCCGCCCGTGGCCGCGTCCAGCACGTCTCGCTTTGGGGCGCAGGGGACGCTCGCGGCTTCCAGGCCCGACCCCGGCGGGACCGCCCTCGGACCCACCTCACCGAAGGGCGAGGGGACACTTCCGGTAGCGGACGCCTACCGCACGCCGGAACAACAACTCCCAGAATGCGCCGCGCAGCCCGCCTGGACTACAACTCCCGGAATGCGCCGCGCCACACGGACGGGGCGTGGCCCTGGGTTACAGCTCAAAGAAGGTGCCACGCCAGAGCCCTCCAGCAGCCCGAGGCCTGCCGGGAGTTGTAGTCCAGGTGGGCCTATGTGGGGCAGCGGGACGGTGAGTGCTGGATCTCGCTGGACCCTGCCTGGAAGGTTGAACCTTGCATAGTGCGAGGGGGTAAGGCGCGTGTGAGGAATGAGGGTGCCGGGATGAGGGGAAGGTGTGTGTGTGTGTGTGTGTGTGTCTCACTGTGACCATGTACAGGGGACCCCACGTGTCTGTCGCGTGGTTGCACATGACCTGGAGGGTGAGCTGTGTCACCGCTCCGTCCGTTTTCTGGATTTTGGCTGATTAGCTGTGGCCACAGGAGCCTCTGACCAGATCTGCCCCCTCGGTTGGTGACAGGGTCCTGAGCCCCACCCTGAGGTGAGACGAGGAGGAGGAGGGGGAGAGGGAGGAGCGGCCGGGGCAGAGGCAAGGGCTCTGTCCCAGAATACGAGGTCCCGGTCCCGGAATGCGCGGTCCCCTCCCGGGATGCGCGGTCCCTTCCCGGGATGCGCGGTCCCCTCCCGGGATGAGCGGTCCCCGTCCCCGGATGCGCGGTCCCCTCCCGGGATGTGCGGTCCCCTCCCGGGATGCGCGGTCCCTTCCCGGGATGCGCGGTCCCCTCCCGGGATGAGCGGTCCCCGTCCCCGGATGCGCGGTCCCCTCCCGGGATGCGCGGTCCCCTCCCGGGATGCGCGGTCCCCTCCCGGGATGCGCGGTCACCTCCCGGGATGAGCGGTCCCCGTCCCCGGATGCGCGGTCCCCTCCCGGGATGCGCGGTCCCTTCCCGGGATGCGCGGTCACCTCCCGGGATGAGCGGTCCCCGTCCCCGGATGCGAGGTCCCCTCCCGGGATGCGCGGTCCCTTCCCGGGATGCGCGGTCCCCGTCCCCGGATGCGCGCTCCCTGGCGGCTGCGGCCACAGACGGCTCAGCCCCGAGGGGGAGAAGCGCCAGGGAAGCAGGGGTGGGGCGAGTGCGCCCGCTGGGACCACTGGCCGGGAACTCGCGTGGTCTGCCTGCCCGGGAACGTGGAGTCCGGTGGCTCCCGGGCAGGAGAAAGGCAGGCGTGGCCAGGACACCGGATGTCATTTTAATGAAGTCATTTCAGCCAAGTCCCCTTTCAGCCACGGCGGGACGTTTCAGCACCTCGGACAGCGCCGGCCCCGCCTGCGGGGCGTGGGGGTGGGGGCGGGGGCCGCGCTGAGGGAATTGCCCCTGAACATCTTGCTAAGTGAACGCCCTGTTGAGTGACAGCCCGAGGCCTCTGCCAGGTGTGCGGACAGCGGAGGCAGCGGACACCTGTTGGCTCCTCCTGCTGCTGCTTCTTTAAAAAAAATTACTTTGCCCTGGCCGGTGTGGCTCAGTGGATAGAGCGTTGGCCTGCGGACTGGGAGTCCCGGTTCGATTCCGGTCAAGGGCATGTACCTTGGTTGCGGGCACATCCCCAGTAGGGGGTGTGCAAGAGGTAGCTGATCGATGTTTCTTTCTCATCGATGTTTCTAACTCTCTATCCCTCTCCCTTCCTCTCTGTAAAAAAATCAATAAAAATGTATTTTAAAAAATTACTTTCATTGATTTCTGAGAGGGAGAAAAAAAATCAATGATGAGAATCACTGATCGGCTGCCTCCTGCACGCCCCCTACAGGGAATGGAGCCTGCAACCCCGGCATGTTTGTTGTTTTTTTTTTAAAGATTTTTTAAAAATGTATTTGTATTGATTTCAGAGAGGAAGGGAGAGAGAGATATATAGAAACATCAATGATGAAGGATAATCATTGATGGGCTGCCTCCTGCATGCCCCCTACTGGGGATGGAGCCTGCAACCTGGGCATGTGCCCTAGGCCGGAATCGAACCTGGGACCTTTCAGCCCACAGACAGGCGGTCTATCCACTGAGCCAAACAGGCTAGTGCCCAATCATGCTTCTTTACAGGGACTGCCAGGTCGGGGAGCTCTCTGCAGTCCCAGCTGTCCTACATTCAGGTCCCGGCGAGACTCGCAGGAGGGAGGGGCTAATGTGTGTGCATGTGGTTTGGTGCCCCCCACAGCACCCTGACAAGGGGCTGGGGACCTAACTTGCAACCCAGGTACGTGCCCCTGACCAGGGACCAAACCCGAGACCCTTTGGTGTGCAGGCTGGTGCTCTAACCACTGCTCACCGGCCAGGGTGAGTAGTGGCTATTTTACATTAACCAGGTTCTGCTGACACACACACACACACACACACACACACACACACGTGCGTGCACCGGTGTATAAAACTCGTGTAGCCAAGACACAGTCATATGGATGTTTTAATGGGAGAGAGAGACAGTAAACAATGAAAGAAATGATTAAACTTACTTACATTTGAGAGATTTTTCTTTCTTTTTTAAAAAATATATTTTATTGATTTTTTAGAGAGGAGAGGAGAGGGACAGAGAGTTAGAAACATCGATGAGAGAGAAACATCGATCAGCTGCCTCCTGCACACCCCCCACTGGGGATGTGCCCACAACCAAGGTACATGCCCTTGACCGGAATCGAACCCGGGACCCTTTAGTCCGCAGGCCAACGCTCTATCCACTGAGTCACACCGGCCAGGGCACATTTTTACTTTCGACATGTGACACGAGATGAAAAATGGGGAATTGGCAGAGGTCTTGGCTGCCCGGGAGGCAGGTGGGTGCCCACTCATTGCCCACCCCGAACCGTGGAAACACGGCCCTTCAGGTGCTGCCATTGAGGGGCCAGGAGGAGGGGACGGGGCAGCCTCGGGCCAGTCCTGGAGCCACCGAGAACAGGAAGCGGCAGCCGGGTCCCCCTCCTGAGAACACTGGCCAGCGGGTGAAGCCTCTCTGAGTCTGCACCCCGCACAGCTGAGGGGCTGCGAGAAGGGGCTGTCTGAGGGGGTTTGGGGCACTGGCCTGCTTGGTGGCCTGTCCCTTCCCTTTGGGGCTGGAGGTGGGAGAGTGGGAGCAGGAAGAGAGCAGGTGGTAAGGTCTGCAGAGCAGGAGGCCACAGAGACCAAAGCTCATTCACCTTCTGGCTTCAGGGGGCGGGAGAGGGGGTGCGGGGGGCGGGGAGACAGACCCTGAGAAAGGGCCCTGGAGTAAGGGGACGGCTCTGAGGCTGTTCTGGCCGGAAGTCAGAACTCAGCACCAGAGGCCCAGGCGGGGGCACTGGGGCACTGTCCTGAGTCCCCAACTTTTAAGAGGTGAAGGGAGGCCGAGGCCGGTTTGGCTCAGTGGATAGAGCGTTGGCCTGCAGATGTACCTTGGTTGTGGGCACATCCCCAGTGCGGGGTGTGCAGGAGGCAGCTAGCTGATCAATGTTTCTCTCTCATGTTTCTAGCTCTCTATCCCTCTCCCTTCCTCTCTGTGGAAAATCAATAAAAATCTATTAAAAAAAAAAAAAAAGAGGTGAGGGGAGGACAAGGAGCCCCTCGAGGTGGAAGGGATCAGAAGGGGCAGGAACCCAGGATGCCAGGGGACAGACAGCCTGTAGGAGGGCTGGCCGCAGGCTGGACGACCCAGGGGGTGAGGGGATGGGCTGGGATGCAGGGGCATCTGACCCCCTGACCCCGGGACCAGGGGCCTGTGAGGCTGGAGGTCGCTAGCTGCCCGTTACCCACTCTGCTTCCCAAACCCGTTTCTCGGGGTGCAGGTCCGCCCCATGGAGCCTGGAAAAGCTAAAGACCAGCTTCCCGAGCCCCCTGTCCTGAGGGTGGCCCCGGGGCCATCTTGGCCCACGAGACACAGTGGGCATCAGCTGGAGGCCTTTTCTTTGAAACTCACCGGGGATGAGTGCTGTCCCGCCCTTCCCCCCGTCTCCTGATGTGGGTGCAAGAGCTGGAGCCACGCAGTCTCGGGGGACGCTGAGGGAGGTGGAAAGGCTGCAGGGCATGGGCTCTGACCCCAGGCGGCCTCCAAGGAACCCGACCTGTTGAAGCCGCTGCTGACGGCGCTGCTGTAATGGTGGGCGGCTCCTCGCCCTGTGCCCACCTTCCTTCCCTGGGAAAGGGAACCGACACCGAGGCCCCGCCTGCCCGAGACGCACCCTTTCCTCCAGGGTAAAGGGAAGGCTCCCAGAAGGCAGGGTGGCCGAGGGCGGACAGGGACAAACCCCCAGGAGAAGTGCGTGTGGGGACACACACCTAGGCTGCACGAAGGTCTTGTGGGCACAACCTCCAGGGAGGAGCCAGAGCAGCTCAGCTACCATGGGAACCGCCCCACTGTGACCTCAGCACCCACAGAGGCGGACACTGGGCCGTGCTGGCAGGGAGCGCTGAAGCTCCGCCACCCCAGCGCTGCCTCGCGGCGGCTGCCCTACAGCCCCTGTGAGTCCAGACGCCCCGTCTCTCACAGGATCAGTGCTGCTTCCTTCCAGCTTTGGACATGCACCTAACTTCACTGCGATGCAGGTGCAGGGGGAACAGCACACAAGGAGGCCGTGTCTGCATCTCGGAGCAAAGGACTTGACGTGCGGCGGGGTGTGTGTGTGTCCACAGAGATTCAAACCCTGGGTTTGTTTTTACTACAGTTATTGGGGTGACACTGGTCAACATGATCCTATAGGTTTCGGGTGTGGGCCTCTGTGTTACAATATCTATATATTGTACCGTGTGCCAACCACGCAAGATAAAATCTATCACCACTTTATAAAAAATATGTTTTTTATTGATCTCAGAGAGGAAAAGGGAAAGAGAAACATCAATGATGGGAATCATGGACCGGCTGCCTCCTGCACACCCCACACTGGGGACCGAGTGCGCAACACGACCGCCAATCAAACCATGACCTCCTGGTTCACAGTTCAATGCTCACCCACTGAGCAACACTGGCTGGGCTCAATCCTGGGTTTTTATAAACGTTGGCCTAGGAGACACCAAGGATCACACCTTTTTTAAATAAAAATATATTTGTATAGGTTTCAGAGAGGAAGGGAGAAGGATAGAGTAATAGAAACATCCATGCTGAGAGAGAACCATGGATCGGCTGCCTCCTGCACACCCCGCACTGGGGATCAAGCCCACAACCCGGGCATGTGCCCTGACCGGGAATTGAACCCCAGAACTCTTCAGTTCACAGGCCGACGCTCTATCAACTGAGCCACACCGGTTAGGGTAAGGATCGCACCTTGATCACACTGTGTGCTTTTTTAAATCCTCACCCGAGGATAATTTTCCATTACTTTCTAGAGACAGTGGATGGGAGGACAGAGAAATGTTGACATGAGAGAGATACATTGATTGGTTGGCTCCTGCACATGCCCCTACTGGGGATGGGGAACCTGCAACTGAGGCATGTGCCCTTGAGCAGGAATCGAACCCGTGACCTTTCGGTCTGTGGGCCAATGCTCTAACCCAGGCGTCCTCAAACTACGGCCCGCGGGCCACATGCAGGTGTTTTTGCCGTTTTGTTTTTTTACTTCAAAATAAGATATGTGCAGTTTGCATAGGAATTTGTTCATAGTTTTTTTAAAACTATAGTCCAGCCCTCCAACGATCTGAGGGACAGTGAACTGGCCCCCTGTTTAAAAAGTTTGAGGACCCCTGCTCTAACCACTTAGCTAAACCAGCCAGATGATCACAGTGCTCTTTATGTCAACAACAGCCTGGACCGAGCTGGAGTGCTAGGCTTTACTCAGGTTTAAAACTGGAGGAGCAGTAAGATGATCGAGGCGGAGTTTGCGACCACGAACATGAATGGTGCCGTGAGCATGTCCCTTGTCATACAGAAATGAACCATGTTCTCAGAAGTCTGGCACCGACACCTGGGGCCTCCAGCAGAGACCCCATACAAGGTGGGGGTCACACAATTCGCGAGGTGCCCCAGCACACCCGGGCATCACCAGAGGGCATTCCACCAGGCAAAGCAAGGAGCAGCTGATGGGGAGGCTGGAGATGGCGACAAAATCCCCCCCGAAACGAATGTAAGACTAAAGAAGAGCCCTCGCCGGTGCAGCTCAGTGGATAGAGCACCGGCCTGCAGACTCCAGGGCCCCAGGTTCCATTCTGCTCAAGGACACGTGCTTGGGTTGCAGGCTTGATCCCCAGTCGGGGGACGTGCAAGAGGCAGCCGATCCATGATTCCCTCTCATCATTGATGTTTCTTCTGTCTCTCCCTCTCCCTTCCTCTCTGAAATAAAAAAAAAAAAAAAATGTAAAAAAATGTTATACAGCCCTGATCAAGCAATTTTGGGAAATGGTGGCTAGTGCTGGGCACAGTGTCTCTACCTTTGCAGTGGGGACATTATGGGATGTGGAGCAGGTCCCTGCCCTCCTGCAGTCATGGCAACCAGACCCCACCAATGGAGAGCCAGCCTGCAGCTCGGAGCAGCACTGGCTAAGAGGCAGTGGCTTTCCCAGGAGCAGTGGCATCTCATGGGGTTTGCCTGCTGGGGTTTGCCTGCCGTCTGCTTCCGGCACGGGAGTGGCTGATGTGGGCGGGGCTCCAATGCCAGTGAAGTGCAGACTGGCCCTGGGGACCCTGAGTGTATGTATGAAACCATCTGTTTAAGTGAGAACGGAGACCCTCAGCCGACCTCACAGGTAAACACAGGAATCCTGCATGCTGAGAATTTTGTACAGAATTTTCCAGAAATGCAATGGCGTTTTGTTTTGCTTAAACTTTTTCCAAGACTGAGTCAACATTGAAAATTCACCTCCCGCCCGGGCGGGTGCTCAGTGTGAGAGCCCTGGCCTGTGCACTGAAGGGTCCAGGGTTAGATTTCTGGTCGAGGGACTGTACCTAGGTTGCAGATTCAATCTGCGGCTCCCTTTGGGGAACGAGTTGGGACAACTCTCCAACACATCAATGTTTCTCTCTCCCCTCTGCATCCGTCCCCTCCACTCTCTTAAAAAAAAAGAAAAATCAATAGGAAAAATTCCTATTTCTCATTTTTTTGGTGAGGATTAAAAATAATAATAATAAAAAATCACGTCCCGGACAGGACTGCCCCTCACAATGCTTCCTGGCCAACCTCAGACCCCGTTATTAGACAACCCCCGACAGGCCCAGCCAGGCCTCCAGCCTAGCGGCTCGGCCAGGAGACTCCGCGCCCGCTGAGCACACGTCACTCCATTACAATCACTCTTGCTTTAGTTTTCCTTTACCAAACGGGGCCTGTGCTGACTTTTTAACATGACCTGCGAACCCATGTCAGGGTCCTAGAGGCAATAGTAGAAAATATGGGTTAGGGTGCCCCCCAAGCTCCGGGTCAGGGAGAGTGCAGGGCGCCTAGGCCGTCCTGCCTGCGGTGAGGGTCAGTCCCGCAGGGTCTCCTAGGGGGACTCTTTGATGTCAAACACCACGGGCGTGCCCACAGGGGGCTCCTCCACCGCAATCACGTGCACGGGGTTTCTCTCCTGCATGATCTCGTGGATGTCAAACAGGGCGAGCGCCTTGCTGGCAGGCGGCCCCGCCCCGGTCCCGTGCCCGGGGTCCTCACCTGTGCGCAGGGGAGGATGCGAGTTGCGGCCCAGGGGCTGCTCCGGCCGCCGCCGCTTCCGCCCGCGAGGCCCATCCCGCGTGTGCGTTACCTGGTGGCGGATGAGGTGCGAGCTCTGGATGAAGCACTTGCCGCACTGGCCGCATCGGAAGGGCCGGTCACTGCGCTGGGCGCCCTCGCCCGGAGCCAGGGCCGGGTTGCAGCCCAGGGCGCCCGCCCACTGGTGCGCGGCGAGGGCGGCCTGCTGGAAGAGGAGCCGCTGGCGGCACTCGTAGGGCTTCTCGCCCGCGTGCTTGCGCTGGTGCTGCGCCAGCGACGAGCTGTGCCGGAAGCCCTTCCCGCAGTGGCTGCACTCGTAAGGCCGCTCCTCCGTGTGCGTCCGCAGGTGCAGGAACAGGCAGGTGGTGCGGGAGAAGGCCTTGCCGCACACGCTGCAAGCGTAGGGCTTCTCCCCGGTGTGCGTGCGCCGGTGCCGGCCCAGCGAGGAGTTCTGGTTGAAGGCCCGGCCGCAGTCCTGGCAGGCGTAGGGCTTCTCGCCGGTGTGGATGCGGCGGTGCACGGTGAGGTGCGTGCTGTGGCAGAAGGACTTGCCGCACTCGGCGCACTTGTAGGGCTTGTCGCCCGTGTGGATGCGCTCGTGCTGCACCAGCGAGGAGTTCTGGCTGAAGGCCTTGCCGCACTCCTTGCACATGTACGGCCGCTCCCCCGTGTGGATGCGCTTGTGCACCGTGAGGTGCGCGTTGTGGTTGAAGGACTTCCCACAGTCCGTGCACTTGTAGGGCTTCTCCGGTGCGGGGCCAGCTGCGAGCTCCACGAGGGGGCCGGCCCGAGGGTCCTGCTGGCCGGCTGCGCGGGAGGGACCCCCAGAGTCCGTGGCCTGCGAGTCGGAGGTACAGAAAGAGACGCTCCCAGGAATCTCGGGGAACAGGTCTAGGTCTGAGCTCGGGACACAGCTTTCCCCGGGTCTGAGGCTCTCGGGGCTCCTCCCTTGAGCTGGGGCTTCCTCGAGGCAGAACTCGGCTGGCCTGGAGCCATCCTGGTCCTCCTGGGGCGCTGGGACCCCACAGCCCCAGCCTTCCCCAGGGATGCCAGACGGCGCTTCCTCAGGAAGGACCTGCCCCGCGGGCGCCAGCGCTTCAGGTCCAGGCTCCCAGCCTGAAAGAAAGCAGAGCTCTGAGGGGCAGGGAAGGAATGGAGGGGAGCCGGTCCCCAGCAGCTCGGCCTCCACCCGGCTACCTTCCCTCCTGCCCAATGTGTGCCGTTTTAAGCTGTTATGTTCGTGGTGATAGAAAACAGACTACACGCAGCCCGCAAAGCCTAAAATACTTGCTACCTGACCTCAGATGCTGGGGATCAAGTAGTGACCTGAACAGAGGGAGAGCCTGCCTTCAGGAGCTGGAGGCAGACGCTGAACCGAGCCTGGAGCAGCAGCCTAGGGCTCAGGGCAGACGAGCAGCTTGGTTTTAGAAAACTCGAGTCACAGGCCACATGCAAGCGGGGTGCCCGTCTCAGGACACCTGGGGAGCTGCAGCCCGAGGCCTCAGGCCCAAGAGAGCTCCCTGCTGAGTGCACGGAGGTGAAGGCGAACCTGTTTCCTCTGGCTGCTGCAACCACCACCACAGACTTGGCACCAGGGGAACAGTGACCTTCAGCCCACGGGGACATTGACCTTCAGCCCACGGGGACATTGACCTTCAGCCCACGGGGACTGTGACCTTCAGCCCATGGGGACAGTGACCTTCAGCCACGGGGACAGTGACCTGGAGCCCACGGGGACAGTGACCTGGAGCCCACGGGGACAGTGACCTTCAGCCCACGGGGACAGTGACCTTCAGCCCATGGGGACAGTGACCTTCAGCCTATGGGGACTGTGACCTTCAGCCCACGGGGACAGTGACCTTCAGCCCATGGGGACTGTGACCTTCAGCCCACGGGGACAGTGACCTTCAGCCCATGGGGACTGTGACCTTCAGCCATGGGGACTGTGACCTTCAGCCCATGGGGACAGTGACCTTCAGCCCACGGGGACATTGACCTTCAGCCCACGGGGACTGTGACCTTCAGCCCATGGGGACAGTGACCTTCAGCCACAGGGACAGTGACCTGGAGCCCACGGGGACAGTGACCTGGAGCCCACGGGGACAGTGACCTTCAGCCCACGGGGACAGTGACCTTCAGCCCATGGGGACTGTGACCTTCAGCCCACGGGGACAGTGACCTTCAGCCCATGGGGACTGTGACCTTCAGCCATGGGGACTGTGACCTTCAGCCCATGGGGACAGTGACCTTCAGCCCACAGGGACAGTGACCTTCAGCCCACAGGGACAGTGACCTTCAGCCCACAGAGACAGTGACCTTCGGCCCACGGGGAACAGTGACCTGGAGCCTGGCCTCCTCTGGACTTGGCCTCACCAGCCCTTCCCACTTTCTGGACTTCCCCCTTAACGTTTCGCTGTGACCACTGGGTCTGCAGATGGTCTGGAGGACGCGATTCACCACCCGTTCTCAACAGTGCCCCCTAGGGATCCCCACCTGGACAGCAGCCCTGGGCGAGTCCCCGCTCCACCGCCCACAGCTCAGGGGCCCGACAGGGACCCCACCTGGACAGCAGCCCTGGGCGAGTGTTCGCTCGACCACCCACAGCTCAGCGCCCCGATAGGGACACCCACCTGGACAGCAGCCCTGGGCGAGTGCTCGCTCCACCACCCACAGCTCAGCGCCCTGATAGGGACCTCACCTGGACAGCAGCCCTGGGCGAGTGCTCGCTCCACCACCCACAGCTCGGCGCCTCGCTCCAGCTGGGAGATGACTTCAGGCTTGGGAAGCTCAGGCCCTGGAAACAGAGGGAGACACGAGATGTGGGGTTCTGTCGGGACACAAAGCAGCAGCCCGCCCCCAGCCCCAGACTCCTGACGCCAGGTCGGGGATTCTCACCACAAGGAGAAGGCTGTGCAATGGGGCAGAGAAGGGAAGACACCTCCCTGTCCACATGCCCCTCAGGGAAGGGGCACCCAGGTCCTGGTCCCCAGCCCAGGGCCCTACGACCTGTCACCCATGAAGAATTAGTGCGGGAATCTGCTCTCAGCACGGGCGGCGGCCTCACCCACGGAGAGCAGGTGCCCGAAGGTCTCCAGCATCACGTCCCGGTACAGCGTCCTCTGCGCAGGGCCCAGCCGCCCCCACTCCTCCGGGGAGAAGTCCACGGCCACGTCCCGGAAGGTCACGGGTTCCTGAAACGTCATATACACGCTCCGTCAGCTGGGCTGCCCCGTCAGCGCTCACGGGAAGAGGAGGAGGAGTGGGAAGGAGCAGACGGGCAGCCAGGGTCCTGGGCATGTGAGCCGGGTCTCGCCGGCACCTATGGGGCTTCTACACATCCGTGTGGACTGCACAGCGAGGACCTGAGAGCCGCCAGCGGGATCAGAACCACCCACAGCAGACCTACCACTGACCTCAGACAGGTGAGGACGCGGACAGAGGCCGGTCTGCACTCCTGACCGGCAGCTCCGTGGGCCACAGACACGGCTGCTGTCAAGGCCCTGGGCCTGGGCCAGGTTGTGCATCTACAGTTAACACACACGAGCCCTCAGACTCAGAGCAAGGCCCGTCCTCTCTGACAAGGGGGTTACAGCGAGAGTCAGAAACTCCCCTGCCCTCAGGGACCGAACAAGTTCCCCAGGGCTGGCATGGCCAGTGGGAGTGTTTAGCCTGAGGGGTGACCTGGAGGGGGCAGGGAAATGGGCCCCGTGTAAAGGGGCAGCTGACTGTGGGGAAATACGGGACTCAAGTGGTCAGAACTGCCAGTCTCTGGTGAGAAGCTGAAAATCAGGTCATGTTTTCAAGTGAAGACTTTTTATTTTTATAAGTTGATCCAATGCACTTAAAATGTGTCCCACAGCCCTGGCCGGTGGCTCAGTTGGTTGGAGCGATTTCTCACAGATGGAAAGATCGCAGGTTCAATTCAGTCGGGGTGAGATTCCTGGCCCCAGTCAAGCACGTATGGGAGGCAACCCATCAATATTTATCTCTCTCCCCCCACCCCTCTGTCTTTCTAAAAATTATTGAACATTCCCTCCGATAAAGATTTTAAAAAATAATCCTTTTTTATATATATATAAAAGCCTAAGCGACCATCCGACCAGCAGCCATGACGTGCACTGACCACCAGGGGGCAGATGCTCATCGCAGGAGCTGCCAAGCAGTGGTGACTTGGCAGCTGCAGTTCTCAGGTGATGTACCTGGAACCAGAGAGGAGGGAGCCCAATTCCAGGGTGCGTCACCCAAGAACCACCCTCTCGCAATCCAGGACCCCTCAAGAAACACGGAGCAGCCCTGGCCGGTGTGGCTCAGTGGATAGAGCATCAGCCTGTTGATTGAAGGGTCTCAGGTTCCAATCTAGTCAGGGGCATGTACCTCGGTTAGAGGATCGATGCCCGGGCCTGGTCAGGGTGCGTGCCAGAGGCAACCAATTGATGTGTGAGTCTCTTCCTGTCTCTCCCCCTCCCTTCCACTCTCTCTAAAAATCAACAGAAAAATATTCTCGGGAGAAAATTGACAACAACAAAAAGCAGCAGAGCAGGGACCCACACCTGCCTCCTCGTTTCCCTGTCTCCTGGGGGCTGTGGCGGGGACTGAGCGGCTGTGAAACTCTTCCTCCAGGACAAGCAGTCCCCTACCTCACATAAACGTTAAAAGCGGAAACGATTAAACTCTTAGAAGAAAACACAGGGATAAACCTTCAAAACCTTGGACTTGGCAAAAGATTCTTAGATAGGACAGCAAAAAGCACAAGCAAGAAATAAACAAAACGTCCTCAAAATGAAAAACTTTTATGCTCCAAAGGACACTCTAGCCAACAGACACCCACATAATGGAAGATACTAATCGCAAAAAAAAACACTAATCTGATAAAAGATTTGTATCCGGAACATACAAAAAAACTCTTACAACTCAATAATAAAGGCCACATAATAAAACTAACAAAGGATATATCCAAGAATATGTCCAAGGAGATAGAGCCCTGGCCGGGAGCTCAGGTGAGAGCGCCGACCCCATAGGCCGAGGGTGCAGGGGTGAGCCCAGGTCAGGGCGCCCTCCCCTGCGCAGAGGGGCTGCCTCTTGGATCCTCCCTCAGGGCGCATGCCCGGGATTCTGGCTCAATCCCCAGTGGGAGGCGGTGCAGGAGGCAGCTGACCCATGTTTCTATCTCCCCCCTCCCCGCTGCTTCCTCTCTCCTAAAAATCAGTGGTTGAGCATAGACCTGAGAACCAGGAAGTCCCAGAAACACCAATCAGAAAGGACATATGCACCCCTATGTTCACAGCAGCACAATTCACCATAGCTAAGATTTGGAAACAGCCTAAGAGTCCATCAGCAGATGAGTGGATTAAAAAACTGTGGTACATCCGAAACCGGTTTGGCTCAGTGGATAGAGCGTCGGCCTGTGGACTCAAGGGTCCCGGGTTCGATTCCAGTCAAGGGCATGTACCTTGGTTGCGGGCACATCCCCAGTAGGGGGTGTGCAAGAGGCAGCTAATCGATGTTTCTCTCTCATCGATGTTTCTGACTCTCTATCCCTCTCTCTTCCTCTCTGTAAAAAATCAATAAATATATTAAAAAAAAAACAACAACAACTGTGGTACATCTGCACAATGGACTACTACGCCACTATAAAAAAGATGTTCTTACCATTTGCAACAACATAGATGGACCTGGAGAGCATTATGCTAAGTGAAATAAGCCAGGCGGAGAAAGATAAATATCACATGACCTCACTCATATGTGGGATATAATGATCAACATAAACTGATGAACAAGAATTGATCCAGAGACAAATGGCAGGGGGGGCGGCGCGGGGCGCGCGGTTAGAGCAACCAAAGGACTTGTATGCATGCATATGAGCCCAACCAATGGACACAGACACTGGGGCGGTGGGGACTTCCCCAGGGTGGGAATGGCTGGGGGAGGGGGAAGACAATTGGGGAAAAAGGAGACATATGTAAAACTTTAGACAATAAAAAAAATTATAAAAATAAACAAATAAATAATAATGATAAATACAAAAAGAAAACAAACAAACAAAAAAAACCCAGGAGGTCACAGTTAAATTCCCAATCAGGGCACATGCCCGGGTTTGGGCTCCATCCCCAGTGGGGGGCCGTGCAGGAGGCAGCTGATCCATGTTGCTCCCTCACATCAATGTCTGTCCTCTCTCTCTCTCTCCCTCCCTCCCTCTCTGCTAAAAATCAGTAAACATATCCTCCAGTAAGGATTATTTAAAAAAAAAAAAAAAAAAAAAAGCAGCAGCAGCAAAAATGCCAGCTTCAGCAACTTAAAAAAAAAAAAAATTATTGATTTTTCTAGAGAGGAAGGGAGAGGGAGAGCTAGAAACATCGATCAGCTGCCTCCTGCACACCTCCTACTGGGGATGTGCCGGCAACCAAGGCACATGCCCTTGACCGGAATCGAACCCGGGACCCTTCAGTCGGCAGGCCAAAGCTCTATCCACTGAGCCACACCGGCCAGGGCAGCTTCAGGAATTCTGAATGACTTTTGTCTCCTTACAGTGGGGAGAAACAGCACTTTATCTTTTATTTTATTTTTATTGATTTTAGAGAGAGGAAGGGAGAGGGAGAGAAACATGGATGAGAGAGGATCATGGACCGGCTGCCTCCTGCACGCCCCCCCAACCGGGCATGCGCCCGGACCAGGAATCGAACCTTGACCTCCAGGTTCATAGGTCACGCTCAACCAGAGAAATACCACAGCGGCCACTTCGCCTGGAACCGCCGGGGCTGGAGGCCGGGGCCTTCCCACAGCGACCTGCAGGCGCGGGCCGCCCGGCACTGCTGTCCCCCAGCCCCGGGATGGCGCCGGGGACCCTGGGTGTCTCCGCCCCTCACGGGGTGCAGCCTGACCTCTCCTCGTCCCCCGAGGTGCCGCCCAGCCCGCAGGCCAGGGATGCGCGGAGCCGGGCCCTCGGCGGGTGTCCGGTGACTCCACGCATCGGAGCATCTCCAGGCGACCATACCTGTGACCCGCGGCCGCGGGGTCAGCCTTCCGGGCGGGGCGGGGCGGGGGAGGGACGGCGTCGGGGAGGGGGCCGGCCCGTCTCCGGGAAGGGCCCTAAGCCGCATCCGAGACCGGGGAGGCGGGCGGAGCGGCCGAGCATTCGCTCTCGGGGGCCCCTAGCAGCACCCCAGACCGCGCACGCCGACCTCGCCTCAGTTTCCCCGCAGGTAACGGGAGGAGCGCCGCGGGGGTGAAAGGTCAGACTCGGAGGGAGACGTCAGGCCGGGCCCGCGGCCGCCGTCGTTTCGGCTATTGTTACCGTTACCTGAGGCCGTCCCGGCGGCGGCCCCGTCGCCATCGCCAAAGCGGCCGCTTCCTCCTCAGGGTCCATCCTGGGCCTAGAGGTCGAGGACGATAGCGCGGGGCGACCCTAAACCCGAGAGCCGCCCCCCGCCTCAGGGTCCGCTACTGCTCGCCCACCGCGGGACAATGGCGGCCGACCCGGGGACGTCAAGACTACAACTCCCAGAAGACCGCGCGGCGCGTGGCAGCGCGCAACCAATGGAGTCTCCGTTTGTTGAGTCTTCGACCAATGGGAGGCTTCTGGCATCGGGCCAATGGGAGCCTCCGCTTACCGACTTCCGACCAATGGGGCCCGAGGCGACTTGGGGCTTCGGTGACGCGAAGCTGTGGGGCGACCTGGGCCTGAGTTCCCCCGGGAGACGCAGGGGGCGGGGAAGGCGTCCCCTCCTCCGCGGTCAGCGGCTCTCGCCTGGCGGCCCCTGAAAACAATCTACACGCTGGGACTGGATGAGCTGGTGTTAAGTCTGGCCTTGGGCTCCCCCCCCCTTTTTTAAATATATTTCTATTGATTTCAGAGAGGAGAGAGAGATAGAAACATCAATGATGAGAGAATCATTGATTTCCTCCTTCACGCCCCCTACTGGAGATTGAGCCCACATCCCGGGCATGTGCCCTTGACTGGAATGGACCCTTCAGTCCGCAGGCCGACAGTCTATCCATGGAGCCAAACCAGCTAGGGCTCGGCTCCCCTTTTTATCTTTTAAAAAATATATATATTTTATTTTTTACAGAGAGGAAGGGAGAGGGATAGGGAGTTAGAAACATCAACCAGCTGCCTCCTGCACACCTCCTACTGGGGATGTGCCCACAACCAAGGTACATGCTCTTGACCGGAATTGAATCTGGGACTCCCCAGTCCGCCGCTCTATCCATTGAGCCAAACCAGCCAGGGCCCCTTTTTATCTGTGGGGTGCCTTACTGCCTTGTACTCTAAAAATATTTCTACCGCCATGGCTGGGTGGGTTGGTTGGTTGGAGCGTCATCCCAGACATGGAAAAGGTTGCGGGTTCGATTCAGGTCAGGGGAAGTGCCTAGGTTGAGGGTTTGATCCCAGTTAGGGCACATATAAGAATCAACCAATGATTGCATAAATAAGTGGAACGACAAGTCGGTCTCTCTCCCTCTCTCTCTCTCATAAATCAATAAGCCTGGCCAGTGTCGCTCAGCGGCTGAGAGTTGAGCCATGAACCTGAGAGATTCCCAGTTTGACTCCCAGTCAGGGCACATGCCTGGGTTTTAGGTTCCATCCCCAGGAGCGGGGGTGAGTCCAAGAGGCAGCGGATAGATGTTTCTCATCAATGTTTTTATCCCTCTATCCCTTTCCCTCTCTCTCTAAAAAAAAAAGGCAATAAAATCTATACTAAAATCAATCAATAAAAAATAAATCAGAGCCAAGGAACTCAAATACAAGCAGAAGTTTATTTCGAAAGTCACAGAGGTAGAAGTGAGCCGTGGAAGGAGTAAGCCAGCCAGGCTGCGAGGACTCAAGAAGCAAAGGCAGGTGACTCGAGGGAAGAAGCGGTCGAAGGGAAGGCTCTGGCCTGCTCCAGGGAGAGCGACTTAAATTCAATCTTATGTTAAGATGTTTATTGGGGGCCCTAGCTGGTTTGGCTCTGTGGATAGAGCGTAGACCTGCGGACTGAAGGGTCCCAGGTTCGATTTCAATCAAGGGCATGTACCTTGGTTATGGGCACATCCCCAGTGGGTGGTGTGCAGGAAGCAGCTGATATTTCTCTCTGATCAATGTTTCTGACTCTCTATCCCTCTCCATTCCTCTCTGTAAAAAATCAATAAAATATATTTTTAAAAAACCCCTACATATGGACCCCCATGAAATTTGGAAAATCTCTGGATGTGGGATGTGGTCTTGTGGGACCCCGATCATCCCACTGCTAGTTGTAGCAAAATTATGTTGTTGTTTTTTTAAAAAATATATTTTATTGATTTTTTACAGAGAGGAAGGGAGAGAGATAGAGACATCAGCTGCCTCCTGCACACCCCCTACTGGGGATGTGCCCGCAACCAAGGTACTCACCCGCAACCAAGGTACGTGCCCTTGACCGGAATCGAACCTGGGACCTTTCAGTCTGCAGGCCGACGCTCTATCCACTGAGCCAAACCGGTTTCAGCGCAAAATTATGTTTAGGAAAGAGATACAGGACACCAGGAGAGACCATGCTGATGGAGGCAGAGATGGAAGGAGGCAGCTGTGAGTGGAGGATCGCCGAGAAGCGACAAGGAAAGATTCTGAGAGCATTCACAGGAAGCTGCTGACACCTGATCCCAGAATTCTAGTCCCCAGAACTGAATTTGAGGCACCCTGGTGGTAGAAATTTGTTGTGCAGCCATAGGAAGCCAGTGCAGGGCCCATCAGGGGTCCTCAAGTGTGCTATTCAGTGGGGCTACCCAGAGAGCTGACAGACCTCAGCAGACAGAAACTGGAGATCCCCGGGGGACGACGAAGGAGGAAAGCAACCTTTAAGGCATCCACCTGGTCAAGAAAATTGTAGGTAAGTCCTAACCGGTTTGGCTCAGTGGATAGAGTGCAGGCCTGCACACTGAAAGGTCCCAGGTTCGATTTTGGTCAAGGGCACATGCCTGGGTTGCAGGCTTGATCCCCAGTAGGGGGCGTGCAGGAGGCAGCCGATGATTCTCTCTCATCATTGATGTTTCTCCCTCTCCTTTCCTCTCTGAACTCAATAAAAATATATTAAAATTTTAAAAAAAGAAAGAAAATTGTAGGTAGCCCCAGCTGGTTTGGCTCAGTGGATAGA
The DNA here is from genome assembly GCA_025583905.1 of Ia io. Taxonomy (NCBI): domain Eukaryota; kingdom Metazoa; phylum Chordata; class Mammalia; order Chiroptera; family Vespertilionidae; genus Ia; species Ia io. Next base: position 51,869,183 of record JAJQQW010000021.1, on the reverse strand, counting down.
GCGTTGGCCTGCAGACTGAAAGGTCCCATGTTCGTTTCTGGTCAAGGGCATGTACCTTGGTTGCGGGCACATCCCCAGTAGGAGGTGTGCAGGAGGCAGCTGATCAATGTTTCTAACTCTCTATCCCTCTTCCTTCCTCTCTGTAAAAAAATCAGTAAAATATACTTTAAAAAATAAAAAAATTGCCGAAACCGGTTTGGCTCAGTGGATAGAGCGTCGGCCTGCGGACTCAAGGGTCCCGGGTTCAATTCCGGTCAAGGGCATGTACCTTGGTTGAGGGCACATCCCCAGTAGGGGGTGTGCAAGAGGCAGCTGATCGATGTTTCTCTCTCATCGATGTTTCTGACTCTCTATCCCTCTCTCTTCCTCTCTGTAAAAAATCAATAAAATATATTAAAAAAATAAATAAATAAAATAAAAAAATTGTAGGTAAAAAAACCCCCAGTGATGGAATATTCCCAAGAAACCCATAAAAGTGCCCTCATGAGCCCTAACCAGTTTGGCTCAGTAGATAGTCAGTCTGCGCACTCAAGGGTCCCAGGTTCAATTCCGGTCAATGGCATGTACCTTGGTTGCGGGCACATCCCCAGTAGGGGGTGTGCAGGAGGCAGCTGATCAATGTTTCTCTCTCATCCATGTTTCTAACTCTCTATCCCTCTCCCTTCCTCTCTGAAATATATAATATAAAAGCAGCCATGCAGTAATACAAAATAGATGTGATTTCTCTTTTGGGTCTTCTTTTTACTTAAGTTAGAACTTCAAGTGAAATCAACAAAGAGGAAACAAATATATAATTTTAAAAAGTATATTTTTATTGCCGAAACCGGTTTGGCTCAGTGGATAGAGCGTCGGCCTGCGGACTGAAAGGTCCCAGGTTCGATTCCGGTCAAGGGCGTGTACCTTGGTTGCGGGCACATCCCCAGTAGGGCTTGTGCAAGAGGCAGCTGATCGATGTTTCCCTATCATCGATGTTTCTAACTCTCTATCCCTCTCTTCCTCTCTGTGAAAAATCAATAAAATATATATTTTTTAAAAAAGTATATTTTTATTGATTTCAGAGAGGAAGGGAGAAGGAGAGAGAGAAACATCAATGATGAGACAGAATCATTATCGGCTGTCTCCGCATGCCCAACACCGGGGATCGAATTCACAACCTGGGCATGTGCCCTGACTGGGAATCAAACCATGACCTCCTGGTTCACAGGTCGACGCTCAACCACTGAGCCACACTGGCTGGGCATAAATATACAATTTTGAGAACACAAAATGTTTACAAATATAGGTACAGAAAATGTCCTCAGACTATGCAAGTATCTAAGCCTGACCAGGTGGACTCTATGAAGATGGGCTCAGAAACCTGCAATTCCAACACCTTTTTCAGGTGGGTCCTATGCACATTATGAGAATCATTTCAGGTGGAAAGGTCTTAGGTTCCCATTTTATTTTTTTTAAAAATATTTTAAAAATATTTATTTTATTGATTTTTTTACAGAGAGGAAGGGAGAGGGATAGTTAGAAACATTGATGAGAGAGAAACATCGACCAGCTGCCTCCTGCACACTCCCTACTGGGGATGTGCCTGCAACCAAGGTCCATGCCCTTGACTGGAATGGAACCTGGGACCCTTCAGTCCGCAGGCCGATGCTCCCAAACTGGTTAGGGCTAAAAAACTATTTTTATTAATTTCAGAGCGGAAGGGAGGAAAGAGGGACAGAAACATCAATGACAGAGATCACCAATTGGCTGCCTTCTGCACACCGCCCCCGGGGATTGAGCTCACAACCGGAGCATGTGCCCCCGACTGGGAATCGAACCCAGGAACCTCCAGTCTGCAGGATGACGCTCTATCCACTGAACCACACCGGCTAGAGCTAGGTTTCCATTTTAAATGAGCCCAGTTCTTGGATCCTTAAGAGCCTCAGGTTTCTTTTTTTAAAATATGTTTTTATTGATTTCAGAGAGAAAGGAAGAACGATATAAACATCAATGATGAGAGGGAATCATTGATCGGCTGCTTCTTGCATGCACCCCACTGGGCATGTGCCCTTGACCGGAATTGAACCTGGGACCCTTCAATCCGATGCTTCATCCACCGAGCCAAACCGGCTAGGGCTGAGCCTCAGGTTTCTGATTTGTTAAGGGCAGAATACCTCTCACTGCATCCATATGCTGTCCTCCCACTTCCTGCACACAAATGTCTTCCTGTGTGTGATCCCCACAGGGTGTTGTCTCTAGGAGCACATGGGCACAGAGCCTGTGCGGACTCCCCGTGTTGGAGAGCAGGGACGTGACTAGAACCCCGGGATATCAGACACACACCCTGGGACTCCAGTAGCACCTTCCCTGAATAAAGTTACTCTCAGGACTTATTGAGTGGAACCTGCTTAGATATCTGGACAAGGATGTCAAACAACATTCACTTTGCTGAATCTGGTGGGCGGGTCCTTCCTCCCAGGCTCCATCTTCTGAAAGCTACAGAACTGTGTTGGTCACAGCACCAGCAGAGCCTGTCCCGAGAAGCAAAGTCCCCACCAGCTCTGTACAGACTGCCCATCACAAAGTCCTTGTCCCCTGTAGTTCATGAGGGCTATTCCCTAAAGGATTTTATGAAAGGTACCAGGTAACTGCCTGAAGGACCTTGGGGAAATACATGAATTGTGGCTATGCCAATTCACACACCTGTCTTACTCATTGTTAATCCTCACTTGAGATTATTTTTTTCCATTGAGTGGGAGAGAGTGAATAAGAGAGAAAAATATCAATTGCTTGCCTCCTGCACTGGTCCTGACCGGTGCTGGCGATCAAACCTGCAACCCAGGTACGTGCTCTTGACTAAGAATCAAACCCAAGACTCTCCGGTGTACAGGCCAATGCTCTAACACTGAGCCACACTGGTTAGGGCCACATACTTGTCTTTCCTCTTCAGAGGGATCCTGCCTAGTTGTCCCAGGACACCAACCCCCTCTTCAGGCCCACAGTGACTTCTTGCTAAGGCTTCTGCAATATCAAGTCTTAAAAATATAGCCCAGACTTAACCGGTTTCACTCAGTGGATAGAGTGTCAGCCTGCGAACTGAAAGGTCCCAGGTTCGATTCCGGTCAAGGACATGTACCTTGGTTTCGGGCACATACCCAGCAGGAGGTGTGCGGGAGGCAGCTGATCAATGTTTCTCTCTCATCGATGTTTCTACCTCTCTATCCCTCTCCCTTCCTCTCTGTAAAAAATCAATAAAATATATTGAAAAAACCCCAAAACAAACCATAGCCCAGTCAGGGTGGCTCAATGGTTGAGCATCAATCTATGTACCAGGAGGTCACAGTTCAATTACAGGTTGGGGCACATGCCTGGGTTGTGGTAAGTGCAGGAGGAAGCCGATCAGTGATTCTCTCACCACTGATGTTTCTGTTTCTCCCTTCCTCCCTGAAGTCAATAAAGAGCAAACCAGCAAACAAATAACAACATTAACCCATCTTTAATTCCAGTGACTTCTAAGAATCCCAGGAGACTTTCTGTCCTACTGGAACCTACTATAATGAGCCAAACAGAAGAGTCTGATGTATTTTCCTCTCACTCTTGTTTAAATTGCCAATTTACAATAGTGAAAAAAAAGGGAAAATGTACCTCATCCCACAAATCCTTTGCAATTGTCACATACATTATTTTGCTCACCTATAGGTACATACTAGTATATGAAGTTACTCAAATAAGAAGTGTGCCAGGGAAGGAAAGACAGGCTTAAAATGGAAAGCAACTGTCTCCTGCTCCAGCCTACCCAACCGCACGTCTTTTAAATGTTTTTATTCCAGTTCCTAAATAACGCTATATCTGTAATTCTGATCTTTCATGGCTTATACACTTTACTACCTTCCTTCTTGGATAAGGAATTAAGATTTTATTTCTGTGATCCTCTATTTGATTCCAATTTTTGTCCTATCACTATTTAATATTCTAATTTTGGCCTCCTAAGTAACCTATCCTATTTAAAAGCTAACTTCCTAAAATGAGGATACAGAGAAACTCTCCTACACTCCACCTCCAAATTCGCCATTACACCTCCGAGTTTCTTTGTAAAATGCAAAACCAGCACCTACTGTTTATACTATAGTTATAAAAATAGTATTTAGTGAAGGGCCAAGCAAAACAATGAGTATATTTCTCCCTCTTTTATTCCAATCTTGTGAGTCCTCTGTCTTTTCTAGGATGAAATATTAACATCACAGTCAAATGAAGACTCCTTTCTAAAGTCTGGTTTACATCTGGACTACAACTGTCTTGTACAATATTTGTTTCCTTTTAACAGTTTGTTTAACCTAACGTTCCGATAGATACCCCATTCTCCCCCACCATTAGAACACTTTTAAAAAAAATTCCTTTTCTTAGTTTCAAACTTATACTCTCCAGAAGTTTCTGCAATGTTTCCTTGACTACAGTATTTTCAATTTCCCATGCTACATGGATCCCACTAATCCTGGACAGTATTTGGCATGATCTTAAGATTTTACTTCAGCTATACAGGGGTTTCCTTTTCTTTTCCAACTTTTTTTTTTCTTTAGCAAATTATAGTGTATTTTTGTTCTCATAACTCTCTTAAGAGTTATCTTAGACTTATTTTCATTTGCAATTATTTCTTGGCTCAATATCCATTTTAAATGTTTGGTAACCCTGAGTATCTGTTCTTTTTTAAAAAAAATTTTTTCCTTTTACATTGAGCAGACACAGAGCATTTTTTCCTTTTACATTGAAAGCTCCCTACCCTCCATCTATACCAGGGGTCCTCAAACTTTTTAAACTGGGGGCCAGTTCACTGTCCCTCAGACCGTTGGAGGGCCAGAATATAGTTTAAAAAAAACTATGAACAAATTCCTATGCACACTGCACATATCTCATTTTGAAGTAAAAACAAAACGGCAAAAACACCCGCACGTGGCCCACGGGCTGTAGTTTGAGAACGCCTGATCTATACTGAAGAGAGTATAGAAAAAAAACATGGGAGCCTCCATAGATGGGGAGGGAAGTGAGTTTAACGGCAAGATTTGCTTTGAAGGCAGTAGGGTCAGAACCAAGTGTTAGGATGAAGGTAACTGAGATGCCAAGAAAAGGCAGCCCTTGTTCTGGAGCATAATTCACCAATCTCCTAGTCTCCAGACTAAATTTTTTTTTTTTGGGGGGGGGATACCTCATTCACTCCCTATTTTATTTTGCTCACCCACAGGCAAATAATGCAAAACAAGAAGGGAGAGGAAACTTGGAATTTCACCAACAGACCATTAGTTAACCCTGCTTTTCTGCCCCACGTTAGTCTGAAACTCTGTCAAGGGGCTGAGACCTCCAGTGCCGTAGCCCTCTCTTCATGGTCCTGGCTTTAGCCTTTTCCACTCTGCATCTCCAGGTGATGGTCTCCCACCTGCTTTCACTTTGCTCAAATCTGCAGTAATGGCCTCTCCACTTTACCATTATTGATATACACTCCAGCCTTTTTTTGAGGGGAACAAATCTCCCAATATCTTATTTCTAGGAATGTATTATAGGGATAACATCTGATTAAGTTTGGGCAGTTTGCAATAAAATGATAATCTGATGGACACAGTTCTATTCTGAATTTCCTATTTCCTGCTAAAAGCTTTGCAAGCTTTCCATCAGTTGTCATGTTCCTACCCCCTTACCAAAATGTGTTAAGTGCACACATTTTAGTGCACATATAAGTAACTTGTGCTGGTTTGAAATGATAGGTTCTTGGGTTTTACTGATAGAGATTCTGATTTCGTAAATCAGGGTAAGCTTGGTAATCTGCAGTTTCAATGTATACACCAAGCAATTCTGATGCATGTGGTTGTCTGATGTCTTGAAAAGAAGTTCTGGCATTGAGCTTTTCCATCTTAATTACTCATTAGGTTTCTCTCCCCTGGTTTTTCTCATATTGAATAAGGGATTTATAATAATTGAAAGCCTTCTCCCATTCATCACACTTATAGGGTTTCTCTCTAGTATGAAAAGGCCTTTTCATAGTGATTACATTTATAGGGTTTCATGCCAGTGTGTTCTCTGCTGCATAAAGAGATCTCTATTTGAAACCTTTTGTACAATGACTGTATTAATAAGGTTTCTTGCCTCTAGAATGAATATGCAGATACACAAGCTGTGATCACTGCTAAAAAGTTTTCCCACAGTGGTCACATTCATAGGGCTTCTCTCCAGTGTGAATCCTTTTATGTGCAACAAAGAGTTACAGCAGAAGGACTTTCCTCAATGAGCACACAAATGTGGTTTCTCTCCAGTGTGAATTCACTGATGCCTGGTAAGGTGACTCTGGCCCATAAAGTACTTTTTCACAATGATTACGTTCATTCATGGGGTTTCTTGACCTTGTGTGTCCTCTCATGTTTTTGAAGAGCTAAACGACCACTGAAGGCTTTAACACACATGGTACACTGATAGGGCTTCTCTCCAGTGTGTGTTCTCTGGTGCACAATGAGGAGATATCTCTGGCTGAAGGCTTTAACACAGATTTTACACTTATAGGGCTTCTCTCCAGTGTGTGTTCTCTGATGAACAATGAGGCCAGATCTCTGGCTGAAAGCTTTCCCACAATGACTGCATTCATAAGGTTTCTCTCCAGTATGGGTTCGCTGATGCACGACAAGCTGTGACTGCTGCCGAAAAGATTTCCCACACTCGTCGCAGTGGTAGGGTTTCTCACCAGTGTGTGTCCTCTCATGTTTTCTAAGAGATGATCCATCACTGAAGGCTTTCCCGCAGTCAATACACTCATAAGGCTTTTCTCCAGTGTGTGTTCTCTGATGCAGAATGAGGTGAGACCTCCATTTGAAAACTTTCTCACAATGACTGCATTCATAAAATTTCTTCTCTCCAGCATGAGTTTGCAGATGTGCAAGAAGCTGTTTTCGCTCCCAAAAAGATTTCCCACAGTGGTTACATTCGTATGGTTTCTCTCCACTGTGAATCCTTTTATGTGCAACAAAGTCAGAGCTACGGCTGAAGGAGTTTCCACAGTGAGTACACAAGTAAGGTTTCCCTCCACTATGAATTCTCTGATGCCTAGTAAGGTGACCCTGCCGGTTAAAGAACTTTACACGATCATTACATTCATAGTGTTTGTCACCTGTGTGGGTTCTCCTGTGTTTTATAAGAGCTGACTGACCACGGTAGGTTTTAACACACAGGTTACACTGATAAGGCCTCTCCCCAGTGTGCGTTCTCTGATGCACAATAAGGAGATATCTCCATTTGAAAGCTTTTCCACAATGACTGCAGGTATATGGCTTCTCTCCAGTGTGTGTCCTCTGGTGTGCAAGCTCAGAGCAACAGCTGCAGGCTTTTCCACGTAGTTTACATGCGCGTGGCTTCTTTCTGGTCCTGATGATGCCACCGTCATGAACAGATGAGGCCGCGCAGAAGGCACCATGGTCCTCCTCACATCTAGGATCACCGACAATCATTTCAGTTTGTACAACGTGTTTGTCACATGTGTACTGACTTTCTCCCAAATGTACTGGCTGGTTTTCATTCAGGGACATGCTGTGCTTAACATTTCCATTGTCCTTACAATCATTTCTCTTTTTTATTGAAAAACTTCTATTATGAAAATGAACAGATGTGCCATAGTGGAAAGAGTCACTGTCGACAGTGTAACCACAAGGCTTGTTACTTCCCGTTTCAACATTTGCAAGTTTATTCAAGTGAATGCTCTCAGAGAAGGCCCTGGCACTTCCAAGGTTTTCACAGGGCTTCAGAAGGGTACCACCTTTCTGATGATTAATGAAAACTGAGGTCTGTTTCAACTCTTTAAACTGTGAGTCACGTTTGTGCAAATGTGTTCTTGTGGGTAATGTCAGAGGTAGAAGGTTTTCACTCAGATAACTTCCGCCCAGGTCATGCTCACAATGTTCCACTTTAGCAAACATATTCTCCCCTGAGGTAGGTACAATCTGACTCAAAGACTCCTCCTGGTGCTCCTCTGGCAGGTCCCTCCAATCCTGTATTTTTCCTACTGACACAGACCAGGCCCTCTATACAGCGTTTCATTTCCACATGGAAGGATGGTTCTTCCACACCAATATCCTCTTCAGAACTGGACTCTTTCTTTTCAAGTGTAGTCTTCCACTCTGAAAGAAATCCAAAATGCCTCAATTACTGCAAAAGCCTGAGATGGGAGGGGGAATGAAGGAAAAAAACAAGTATGAGAGGTGTCTCTGGGTCTGTTTAGAGTCCATGAACTATAATTCCATGCAGGATTTAAAAGAGGGGGATGGACTAGCAAATAGGAAATCAGTGAAGAAGCACAAAAAAACAAGCAAATGTAATGAAGAGTTGATTGAGGAGAGATGATACCCAAAGGAGGAGCAGGGAAATAAGAATAAGCATGAGCCCTCCCTTGTTTGCCTCAGTGGATAGAGAGTCAGTCTGCGAACTGAAGGGTCCTGGGTTCGATTCCGGTCAAGGGAACATGCTTGGGTTGCAGGCTTGATCCCCAGTGCGGGGCGTGCAGGAGGCAGCCAATCAATGATTCTCTCTCATCATTGATGTTTCTATCTCTCTCTCCTCCCTTCCTCTCTGAAATCAATAAAAATATATTTTTTAAAAAAGAATAAGCATGAGAATGTAAGTATTAAAGGAGAAATGTACAGAATGAACTGAGTCTGAGGATATGTGGTCCTCAATAAGCACAAAATATATCAATGCCCAGTTGCTGGGACCTGTGAATATGGTACCTTATTTATTTTTTCAATATTTTAATTAATTAATCAATCCCCACATGAGGATATTTTTCCATTGATATTTTTTTTTTTTTTTTTTTTTTTTTTTAGACCAAGTGGAAGAGAGAGGGAAAGACAGAAATAGAGACGTAAAAAAACACACATCGATTGGTTGTCTTCTGCATGAGTCTGGAACAGGGCCCAGGCTGGGGAGAAGCCTGCAACCCAGGTACATGCCCTTGACCAGAAATGAACCCGAGACCCTTCAGTCCGCAGGCTGACGTTCTATCCACTGAGCCAAACTGTCTAGGGCTTAAATATGTTTTTATTGATTTCAGAGAGAGGAAGGGAGAGGGAGAGAGGGACAGAAACATAACTGATAGGAGAGAAACTCTCTTATCTGATAAGGAGACCTGATAAGGAGACCTGAGGAGTTCTTCCCCAGGTGGAAGTCATGATGAGGGACTGGTGAAAACTCGGGGTCAGGAGGACCTGGGAACAAGACAAGGTGGCTGAAGGGTAAAGAAGAAAGGGAAGCCCTAACCGGTTTGGCTCAGTGGATAGAGCGTGGGCCTGCGGACTCAAGGGTCCCAGGTTCAATTCCGGTCAAGGGCATGTACCTTGGTTGTGGGCACATCCCCAGTAGGAGGCAGCTGACCGATGTTTCTCTCTCTCCATCTCCTTTCCTCTCTGTAAAAAATCAATAAAATCTATTAAAAAAAAAAAAAGAAGGGAAATGGGAACAGAAATAAACCCCGGCCTGAGAAATGTGCAGATGACAGTAGCAAGTGTTCTCGCTGGGCTGGGCCCGTGGATGAGGACATGGTTGTCTTGCTGGACACGAGGAGGCAGCAGTGAACGGCAAGGAAGCTCCCGCAAAGGGCCTCCCTCCTCTTCTGTCCAAAGGCTCTCACCTCGGGGAGGCAGTTCCTGCTCCTCCCTCCATGGGCCAGCACCTTGCTCCAGGCAGGAGATCACATCCACAGTGGGGAGCAGAAGTCCTGGTCAATAGAGAAAAACACAGTACTTGATGCTCTGCTTCCAGACAAAGAGATTGTGTCCCAGGCCCAGCCCTCTCCCCTGGGGTCAGACAGGGATGGACTAGGAGGGCCCAGGAGCCATTCCTGGGAAATAAGTCACAAACATGCAGTGGAAGCTGACCAAACGGCAATACCCAGGATCTGCATCTAAAAGGGACCCACTTCTGTCCCGAATATAGGGCTAGCTCTTAAAGGCACCAGAGGACAATTTAAGATGAAGGAAAAACAAACAAACAAATATATACACTGAGTGGCCAGATTATTATGACCGGCCAGATTATTATGACCACCCCATCAGTACTTCATTGACACGTACTCAATATTCAGTATTGAAAACTTCCTAAGCAAATACTTTCAAGGTTATATTATTATTATTTGCATAACTAATTCACTTCATTGTACTGATGGGGTGGTCATAATAATCTGGCTGGTCATAATAATCTGGCCACTCAGTGTATATATTCTGTAATTTTACAAAATATAAGGTGTTCTAGCCTCTATATGAGTTTATTCTTAAGAGAAAGGATTATCAGGTCTTTACATTAGAAAGAGTTTCTCTTTACTATAAAGAATGACAGTTACCCTGACTGGTTTGGCTCAGTGGATAGAATGCTGGCCTGAGGACTCAAGGGTCCTGGGTTTGATTCCAGTCAAGGGCATGTACCTTGGTTGTGGGCAATACCCAGTGGGGAGTGTGCAGGAGGCAGCTGATTGATGTTTCTCTCTCATCCATGTTTCTCTCTATCCTTCTCCCTTCCTCTCTGTAAAAAATCAATGAAATACATTTTTTTAAAAAATGAGTTACCTGTGGACCTTACTAAAGTTTAGGTTTTATTATTTGCAAGCGCGCGCACACACACACACACACACACACACACACACACAGTGACCCACTCTGGGGATGCTTCACCCCAGCACAAGCACACCCTTGGAGTCAGAGTTTGGAGTCCTAGGGGCAAAAAGCCCATGTGATGGGTAGAGCCCAACTTACCCAGAGAGACAAGGTGGTCACATGTCTCCAGAGTCACATCACGGTACAGTGTCCTCTGCACCAGGTCCAGCCGTGCCCACTCCTCATGTGTGAAGCTCACCACCACATCCTTGAAGCTCACAGGTAGCTGAAACATCGCCTGTGTTACCATGGGGACCTGCCTCCCCGATAGGAAGATGGAGGAGGGCAGGACAGCAGAGGGAGGGAGGTGGTGTGGGCTGGAGATGGTGTCCAGAGCATCCACAGGGTTCCCGCCTCCGGGCAGTGCTCTGATCAGACACAAACGCAGTCCACGGCGTCCTCACTTCCAAGGACCTGTCTGTTGCTAGTCACACCAGTGATTCTGACTTTCTGTCCCAGGAAACAGTGGGAACCCCACTCCCTACTTTTCTACAAAATCACAGATTTAAAGGCACTCAAAGAGGATGTTTGAAATCAGGGATGAGCAAAACACAGCCCAGCAGACAGGCCAAGGCTGTGTGTGCTTTCAGAAGGCTAATGCCATGAGCTAAGTTGTTCTCCCCCAAATTCACATGTTGAAGTCCTACCCCACAATGTGACTGGATTTGGGGAGAGGGCCTTTATGAAAATGTTAATGGGGGTTCTAAGGGCAGAGCCCTAATGCAGTGGGATTGGTGCCCTCAAAAGGAGACCACCAGAGATTTTTCTCCACCATCGAGGACACAGAGAAGGCACTATTAGCAAGCGAGGAAGAGTCCTCATGAAACCAACCCTGCTGGCACTTGGTCTCTGACCGTTAGGTTTCAGAACCATGAGAAAATGAATGTTGTCTGAGCCATTTTGTTACAGCAGCTGCAGTAGACCTAGTACAGCTAAAAATGGGTTTTACGTGGGTTTTTTTCCAAAGGCCATATACAAAAAGAACATGGGGGAGAGAACATATGTGGCCTGCAGAACCTAAGGCAGTTTCCACCACCTGGTCCTTTACAGAAAACACTGGCAGAGCAGGCATTCCAAGAAGGCTGGCAGGTGAAGGGCCATGCACCCTGGCCCTGGGTACCAGGCTTGATGTGGCATCTCAGCTTCACAACTGAGTAGCCGGATTCCTGGATGAGTCCCTGAACTTCTCAGGTGCGAGCTGCCCTGACGTGACCATGAAGGCAGCACCCCACTCTGGGCATCTCACAGGACACGAGGGAAAGAGACCTGGCCCAGGGCACCAGGTACAGGAGGCCCTAAGGAGCCCTGGCTCACCCATACCGGGAAGGAGCTGTATCTGCAGGGACCCCTGGGGGGTCTCACCCAAAGGTACAAGGCAGCATCATGGGCTTCTGGGGAGGTGAGTGCTATATTCTTGGACCCACTTTACAGCTGAGGAGACAGAGAGGCAGACATAGCAAAGGTCTTTAACTCACCTGGGATGGGACTGGCTGAGCACACACTTCCATTTCCTCCTCAGACCTGAAGAAGCTGTCTCAAAGGGGGCAGCGGTCAGCGCTAGTGGTGGAGGCACAACCAGGGAGTCAGCCCCTCCTCAGTACCCCCACACCCTCCAGCCCACCCCCAAAAGAGAGAGGAATGTTCCAGCTGAGGGGCATTTCCTTCGGGTATGAGGAGCAGGGAGGCAAGGCTCTGAGGTCAGCCCAGGTGGCCACGCCGGCTTTCCAGTGGGGAAGCGGACCAGCTTGCTCAGGTCTGGGCTGGGGATGGTCCTGAACTGCTCCCAGGATAAAGGTAAATGCTCAGGCACATGCTAGGGTGTCTGAACTGTGATCTCAGATACACAGTTTTCCCTCAACATTCATACAAATAGGCCAGTTTTTTTCTGCCATTTCAAGAGAATGAAGGAGAGGTAAAGGCAGGGTGTCAAAAACAATTGTATAAATTTAAAATATTGCAATGAGCCTGGCCGGCGTGGCTCAGGGGTTGAGCATCTACCTAGGAACCAGGAGGTCATGGTTTGATTCCCGGTCAGGGCATATGTGGCAAGCCAGCTCAGCCAGGTTCGGTGAGCCTGAGAGAGGGCAGTGAAGGATTGAGAAAAGACAGATAAGAGAAAAAAGCTGGGACTGGGTGGGATGCTGTCCTCTCTGATGGGAGAGCTAGTGACAGCGCCATAGCCTGAAAGCCGTGTCTTTATTTTATAGCAGATGTCACGAGGCAAAGTAAGGGCGTGGTCAAGATGTTTACAATATTCTCCTGGGTTTTGAATCTACTCAATTACATGCACCTGAACTCTATCAAGCCCAAATCACTCAGCCAAGTGGGACCACGTGTCCAGACCACAGGTTCAAGCTTACAACCACAGCCTTTGGCTATAATTATGCTGAGAGTAGCTTTGCCCTCCAAGCTAGGACTTGCACGTGGCCATGAGAGGACTGTGCCCTCTCATTAGTCTTGAGGCTTGAACCTGTGGCCGCTCTCCACAGGCATATGCCTGGGTTGTCGGCTCAATCCCCAGTAGGGGGCGTGCAGGAGGCAGCCGATCAATGATTCTCTCTCATCACTGATGTTTCTATCTCCCTTCATCTCTGAAACCAATTTAAAAAAATATATAAAATACTCCAATGAAACATCAAGTGGTTTGAAAAAAAAAAGAAGAAAAGGAAACCTGTACAGTTCCCAAACAACAGTGAAACATGACCTGGTTTCAAAAAATGTTTTTGCGCAATATAAAATATTACAAGGAAGCATCTGCCAGTTTCAAAATATGTGTGTGGGGGATGGTAACAAGGAGGATATGAGAATCCCCAGGGCAGCAAAGGATTCACTGAAAGAGGGGTGTTGTCCCACATGCACCCTACCTCAAGACATTCTGGAGGTACCAACATGCTGCCCCACTGCCTGGGGCAGAATAACAGAATAGACAGTCCAGAAATAAAACCTTGTGTATATGGTCAATCCATGACAAACAAGGCAGGGATATACAAAAGGTTAAGACAGTCTCTTCAATAAATGGTGATGGGAAAAACTGGACAGATAGATGCAAAAAAATGAAACTAGGCCACTTTCTAACTACATATACAAAAATAAATTCACAATGAATTAAAGACTTAAATGAAAAACAAAAAGAAAGAAAAAGAAAAGGTAAGACCCAAAACCACAACACTTCTACAAGAAAACATAGGCAATAAACTTTTTGACACTCGTCATCAATAATTTTTATTTGTTTAATTTTTAAAAATCCTCACCCAAAGATATATTCATTTATCTTAGAGGAGACACACACACACACACACCAAGAGAAATGGATGTGAAAGAAAATTGATCAGCTGCCTCCCATAAATGCCCCAACCAGGGATCAAACCCTCAACTGTTGGATGTATGGAACAATGCCCCAACCAACTGAGCCACCCAGCCAGGTCCTACCAATCATTTAAAAAAAAAAAAGTATACACACACACACACACACACACACACACACATATATACATACATATATATATATACATATATATATATATATATATATATATATATATATATATATTTTTATTAACTTCAGAGAGGGAGAGGGAGAGAGACATGGAAACATCAATTATGAGAATCACTGATCGGCTGCCTCCTGCACGTCCCCACCAGGGATTGAGCCTGCAGCCCAGGCATGTGCCCCTGACCGGAATCGAACCCGGGACCCTTCAGTCCGCAGGCCAATGCTCTATCCACTAAGCTAAACCAGCTAGGGCCTACCAATCATTTTTAGATATGTGTCCTATGGCAAGGGAAAAAGAAGCAAAAATAAACAAATGAAAGTATATTAAACTATAAAGCTTTTGTGCTGAAAGGAAGCCATCAACAAAACAAAAAGGCAACTTATGAATGGGAGAAGACATTTGTAAAAGACATATCTGATAAGGGGTTATATCCAATATATATAAAGAACTCATACAGCTCAACATAAAAAGAAAATCCAACTGAAAAATACGCAGAGCCCTGGCTAGTGTAGCTCAGTTGTTTCAAGCATTGTTCCCAAAGGAACCCTAGTGCACTGTTGGTGAGAATGCAGATGGGTGCAGCCACTGTGGACAGCAGTGTGCAAGAAATTTAAAATGGAGCCGTCTTATGACCCAACGATTCCACTTCGGGAGATTTATCCAAAGAAACCTGAAACACTAATTTGAAAGAATGTATCCACCCTTATGTTCACTGCAGTATTATTTACAATAACCAACATACGGAAGCAACCCAAGTGTCCATCAATAGATGAGTGGATTAAAAAATTGTGGCACATATATATCTACAAATAATATTATTTGGCTATGAAAAAGAAGGAAATTTTGTCATTTGTGACAGCATGGATGGACCTAGAGGGTACTATGCTAAGTGAAATAAGTCCGAGAAATAGAAAAACCGTGTAATTTCACTTACAGGTGGAATCTAAAACACAAACAAAATAGAAACAAACTCAGACACAGAGATAAACTGATGGTTGCCAGACAGGTGGAGGGATGGGTGAGAAGGTCAAAGGGATTAAGAAGCGCAAACTGCCCATTATAAAAATAATCCCATGGATGTAAAAAGTACAGTCACTAATATCGTAACTGTGAAAGGTGCCAGGTCCTAGACTTACCAAGAAAAGCACAAGGTACCTAAATGTCTAATCACTAAGCGTATACCTGAATCTAATAGTGTATGTTAATTATAATTAAAACATATACTTAAAGAAAAGAAAAACTTGAGTAAAAATTCCCCAAGGCCTGGTGGATACTCAACTGGCTCTCAGCTTGCCCCCCCAGCACACCCCCTGCCCGGCCCACTGCCCTTGCCCTCTTTCTTGTCATTCTCCACCCGCACCCACCTCTCAGCCCCTCTCATCTGGGTGCCCAGCCCCATCTGCCCCATGCTACCGGATGCTGCTCTCTGCCTCCCCCTGCTGGTGTCTACATTCTGGGTGGTATGAGACTGCAAGGATACTGACATCCAATCCATCTCCATCCCTTACAGCTGCGAGGTCTGGCTCTAGCTCCCCCTTCCGGTCCCTCTCACCATTATCTCCTCTGCAGACAAACTTTTTTTTAAAAAATATATTTTATTGATTTTTTACAGAGAGGGAGAGAGAGGGATAGAGAGTCAGAAACACCGATGAGAGAGAAACATCGATCAGCCACCTCCTGCACACCCCCCACTGGGGATGTGCCCGCAACCAAGGCACACGCCCTGACCGGAATCGAACCCGGGACCCCCGAGTCCGCAGGCCGACGCTCTATCCACTGAGCCAAACTGGTTTCGGCTGCAGACAAACTTTTTAAAATATATATATAACTTGTTTATTTCAGAGAGGAAGGGGGAGGGAGAGAGAGACAGAAACATCAAAGATGAGAGAGAATCATTGATCGACTGCCTCCCAAATGCCCCACACTGGGGATCGTGCCCTGACAGGGAATCCGAATGGTGACCTCCTGGTTCTTAGGTTGACACTCAACCGCTGTTAAATCTCACGCGAGGATATTTTTCCATTGGTCTTTTAGAGAGAGTGGGAGAGAGAGGGAAAGTCAGAGAGAAACACCCATGTGAGAAAAACACTTCGATTGGTTGCCTCCTACACGTAACCCAACCAGGGGCCTGGGCCAGGGAGGAGCCTGCAGCCAAGGTACATGCCCTTGACCAGAATCGAACCCAGGACCCTTTGATCCCCAGGCCGATGCTCTATTCACTGAGCCAAATTGGCTACGGCCCTTCTCTGCAAATTTCTCAAGTCATTCCAATCAATGATCCTGGACTCTTCCAAGTCCACACCATCCAAGGTGGCTCCTAGCCAACTCCTCAGGGGAGGTTTTCCTTCTGTTTAAGCCCCACCCTTGCCACCAAGCTCTTGCTCCTCCCAGCTGAGTGACCAACACCCTCAGTCTCCCTCTCACCCTGCCCATCCTGCCCTCTCACACAGGCACACCACACCCAAGAAGGCTGCCCACAGCTCTAGATGATGCTGTCTTGTTGTGACACTCTAGCCCGTCCCCAAGCAATCTCCTACTGCCTAACCATTCCCACCTTCTGATGCTCTCATTCCTTGTCTGGAGGCACCCAAGGGCCAGGAATGGGAACACCCACTCTGCACCCAGACTGCTTGCCTTTTTTTTAAAAGAAAAGTTTATTGATTTTTGGAGAGGAAGTGATAGGGAGAGAGAGAAGCATCAATGTGAGAGTGGAACACCGAATGGTTACCTCCTGCACACCTCCTACTGGGGGATCGGGCCAACAACCTGGGCATGTGCCTTCACCAGGAATCAAACCAGCAACCGCAAGGTGCACAGGATGACACCCAACTCACTGAGCCACACCAGCCAGGGCCAGATGGTCTGCATCCAAAGTCCCAGCTCTACCACTGCCCCGGGAGGACTCCAACAGACGTTACCCCCTCTGGGCCTCAGTTTCCTCATCTGCAGACTTCTGGGAGAACAGCAGGTCCTGCCTCAAGGTGCTGCTGTGAGAATTAAATGAGTTGAACCCTGTGCTGACACCCAGTATGGGCACAGCACAGTCCTATCAATTACACACGAACACAACATTCTCCTTCCATATAGCATGCTGGACCCGGGAGAGGGCTGGTCGGGCTGGGACCCTGCTGGACTGGGGAAGAGGCTCCTTCTCTCTCCCTTCTTTTTAAAAAACATATTTTACTGATTTTTATTTATTTATTTATTTTTACGGAGAGGAAGGGAGAGGGATAGAGACTTAGAAACATCAATGAGAGAGAAACATCAATCAGCCGCCTCCTGCACACTCCCCACTGGGGATGTGCCCGCAACTAAGGTACATGCCCTTGACCAGAATTGAACCTGGGACCCTCCAGTCCGCAGACCAACGCTCTGAGCCAAACCGGTTAGGGTGAGGCTCCTTCTCTTTACCTTTCCAATTTCCTCTTTCCCTGATGACGGGATAGGGTTTCAAGGACTGCCCCAGGCTCCCTGACACTGCCATTCCCTCCTCCATATCTAGCCCTACCCCCCTATAACATCCTCAACTCCACAGAGCTGTGACCGGAATTCCTTCTCCATTGTTCTGTGATTCCTTTCTTGGTGCCTCATTAGAAATGGAGTCTTGGCTGGTAGTTCATTTGTTTAGGGTGTTATCCCAATATAGCAAGGTTGCCGGTTCAATCCGGGTCAGAGTACATACAAGAATCAACAAATAGCCCTAACCGGTTTGGCTCAGTGGATAGAGCGTAGGCCTGCAGACTGAAGGGTCCCAGGTTTGATTCCGGTCAAGGGCATGTATGTACCTTGGTTGCCCGCACATCCCCAGTAGGGGGTGTGCAGGAGGCAGCTGATGGATGTTTCTCTCTCATCGATGTTTCTAACTCTCTATCCCTCTCCCTTCCTCTCTGTAAAAAAATTAATAAAATATATATTTTTAAAAAAAGAATAAACAAATAAATGCATAAATAGCCCGGCTGGTGTGGCTCAGTGGTTGAGCGTTGACCTATGAACCAGGAGGTCATAGTTTGATTCCCACTCAGGGCACACGCCCAGGTTGCATGCTTGATCCCCAGTGGGGGGAGGGGGTGTGCAGGAGGCAGCCAAACAATGATTCCCTCTCATCAATGATGTTTCTATCTCTCTTTCCCTTTCTCTCTGAAATCAATAAACATATCTTTTCAGGAAATATCACATAAATAAGTGCAACAACAAATCAATGTTTCTCTCTCTCTCAAAAGAAGAAAAGCCTGGCCAGGTATGTCAGCTGCTTAGAGCATACACCAAGGTTGCAAGCTTGATCCCCAGTCAAGGCACAAACAAGAACCAACCAATAAATACATAAATAAGTGAAAAAACAAATAACTAACTCTTTCTCTCTCTCCCTAAAAGCAATCCTATCTAATAAAGAGGGAATATGCAAATTGACCATCACACCGTCACAAAGATGGCAGTGCCCACAGTGGAGGAGGGGTTTCCCTCACACAAGATGGCTGCACCAACAGTGGAGGCTGAGTTCCCATAACGAGCTTTAAGGAGCAATCAGCAGGGACCTGAGGCTGCGTGGTGCTGGGCCAGGGGAGGGGACCTCAGGCCCTGCCCCCTACCCCATCATCAGGCTGAGGGACCTCAGGCCACACCCCCCACCTGGCAGGGCTTGATGGGGGACCTCAGGCTGCACCCCCTACCCCAGGCTGGGGGACATGAGGCCACCCACCCTGCCCGGCAGGGCTTGAAGGGGAGGGGCTGGCTGGGTTTGGATCTCGCCCAATGGGGGTGGGGCCGGCTGGGTCTGGGTCTGGTGCGATTTTGAGGTGCCAGGGGTGGGCAGGGACTTGACACTGGGTCCCGAGGCCTGCCCCAGACTCTGACAGGAGAAAGATTTTTATTCTTTATTTTTATTTAAAAATATATTTTATTGTTTTTTTACAGAGCAGAAAGGAGAGGGATAGAGAGTTAGAAACATCGATGAGAGAGAAACATCGATCAGCTGCCTCCTGCACACCCCCTACTGGAGATGTGCCCGCAACCAAGGTACATGCCCTTGACCGGAATCGAACCTGGGACCTTTCAGTCTGCAGGCCGATGCCCTATCCACTGAGCCAAACCGGTCAGGGCAGGAGGAAGATTTTTATATACATTTTACTAATTTCCTTTCATCTCTGACACTTCTATTATAGAGAAAGGGCAAATAGCAATATTAAAAATATTTCCTCTAATTAAGTCCCTTTTAATGTGCATGAATTTCATGCACTGGGCCACTAGTCAAGAAATAAAAAGAAATGGAAATGCAGAGTGTCATCAGCCGTTCCCACTGCCCTAACACTCCCCCATGCACTGAGTTATTTCCAACAGGGTTCCGTTCCCAGAGGCGCTTTGAAACCCAGCAGGCAAACCCTCAGGCACAGGACAGCTTCAGCTTCCTGTCCTGCTCTCCCCTCTGGCCCCTCCAGCTCTTCACTTGGGGCATCAGCCCACACAACCAAGGTAGGCCTCCAACACCCAGGAACAGGCGTTTGCTGACGATGTTTGCTTGGCTGGGCTCCCCACCCTTTTTTAAAAATATATTTTATTGATTTTTTACAGAGAGGAAGGGAGAGGGATAGAGAGTTAGACACATCGATGAGAGAGAAGCATCGATCAGCTGCCTCCTGCACACCCTCTACTGGGGATGTGCCCGCAACCCAGGTACATGCCCTTGACCGGAATCGAACCTGGGACCCTTCAGTCCGCAGGCCGACACTCTATCCACTGAGCCAAACCGGTTAGGGGATGGGCTCCCCCTTCTTCTTTTTTCACTTGGACAACATACACTTTCTCTTCAGATTTTTACAAATTTCACCTGCCCGTGGAAGGAAATGTGGCTCAGTGTTCTGGGCCGGGTGTCTCTAGGATAAGCGTGGGGATGCAAGGGTGGGGATGCAAGGGTGGGGGTGCAGGGCCTGGGGCAGCACTGGTGGAGAACTTTTCTAGTTCACGGAAGCCAAACAGCGAACACACCTGGAAGCAACATCTCCACAGACTGAGAGAGGGCTTTCCAGGAATGAGCTTACAGCTTCTTTCAGGCATTCCGAATTAAGAAAGGAACACGGGGAAGATGACGTGCAAAGAGAGGAAGGGAGGGGAGGAGGAAGCAAGGCATTTCCAAGGTGTGCTAACCCCGGATAGAAACACAGAAACCAATCACGGAGTCGGCCTAAGACAGTGATGAGCTTTTCACGACACACTAGCCCTGGGGCGTGACCCCCCGCCCAGGCCTGCCCAGTCAGGAAGGTACCACCCCATCCCCCTGAGGGGTCCCTTTTCACAGGACTCCCTTCTTTATGCACCAGGAGGACTAACCCGGGCGGCTGCCAGGAGGCTCTCGGCTGCCACCTCCAGCACCGAGAGCCTCCCGGGTGGGCAGTGTGACTTTAATAGAGGAAAAATGGAGGCGCGATGTAGGCTTGGGTGGGAGGCCCCCACATCCAAAGACGCCCGCCGGGGTGCCGACAAAACACGGCAGCCCAGGGCCTGCTTTCCGGCAGAAGAGGGTCGACGAGAGGAGCCCAGCCCGGTCCTGCAGCAGGATGGCCGCGAGGGGCCCTGACTGGACCGACAGGCTGGCTCTCTCCACGTTCCCGCAGCCGGAGGGGCTAGAAGCTGACAGGCCCCTGCCCAGCCTCTCAAGAGGAGGCCTCCGGGCCAGTCCGGTCCCTCCCCGGCGCGGTCCGGGTCCCTTCGGCCCGGTCCTGGGGACCCGCCCCGCCCCACGAACGCCGGAACCTCCCGCCTGTCGCGGCGCGCCTGACTCACCTGCGCGGGCGAGGCAATGCGGCGCTTCCGGTGCGCGGCGGAAGTGCGCGCGCTCGGCGCCAGCAACTACAAGTCCCAGCAGGCAGCGCGCCGGGGGGTGGGTGGGAAAGAAGCCTTGTTCTCGCGCGCCTTTGGCCGTTTCTCGCGTGGCGCGGCGGTTGCTCACCACAACGGCTGTGGCGACTTGACGGGACGTGGGTTTGGAGCGCGGCTAGCTTCCCCCCGTCTTTGACGGAGGCTCCTGCTGCGGCCCGGACCCTCGCTTTCCTTCGGCTCTGCCCCTGGGGGGCGCCTCTCCGGGATCGATGATTCTCCTCATCCGGCGACCCGGCCAACGCCACAGCGAGGGACGCCGAGACCGCGGACAGATGGACGGACGCTGAGACCCACGTTGAGGGCGGAAGTCGAGTCTGAACTGAGCTTGGCCTGCTTGCGTTCTTCTTCCTTTTTTAAATCCTCACCGAGGCATGTGTATTGTTTTTAGAGAGAGAGAGAGACAAAATGGAGGGGGACCTCAGGCTGCTCCCCCTGCCCCGGGCCGGGGGGACCTCAAGCCACGCCCCCCGCCTGGTGTGACAGAGAAACGTGCCCCCCGCCTCCCCTGGATGTGCCTGACCTGGAGGTTGAACCCGCCACGTAGTTACATGCCTGAGGGGAATCGAACCGAAAACCTTGGGTGCCGGGGAAGGACGCCCCAAGCAATGGAGACACCCCCCACCCCACTCCGGGACTCAGCCTCCTCTCTCTCTCTTCGGGGACCTTGATGAGGGACCTGGATGACGTCCATCCGGACCCGCCAGGGAAGAAGAGGAGCACCCTGATGGGGGAGCCCGAGTTCACTGCATCCCCTGTGTCTGGAGGAGGCTGAAAGGTGGGGCGCTGCGACCGTGACCATCAGGAGAAGCTTGGTTGCGCCTCGCTGAGGATGGAGGCCAGGCCGGAAGCAGGGTGGCCGGAAGCGGGTCGTCCTCTGTGGCTGCTCAGGGGAACGTGGGTGCCTCCCCATTGGCCTTAAGGAGGACAGGGGCAAAGACTAGGGAGCCTGGCAGTTACTGAGCCAAGTCTTTTTTTTAAATTCTCACCCCAGGATATGTTTTTACTAGAGGCCCGTAGCACAATATTCGTGGAAGAATAGGCCTTCCTTCCTCTGACTTCACTCCCAGCAAGTCCTCACTTCTGTTGGAGCACCACTCCAGTAGTTCTCTCTGCCACCCCGCTTCCCCTCAAGCAGGCTTCACACTGCTCTGCCTTTGCATATGCACATTAACCTCCATCTTTGTTGGGTTAATTTGCATACTGATTGGCTGTGGGCAAAGCGGAGTGATGGTTAATTTGCATGTTTCTCTTTTATTAGGCAAGATTGTTTATAAAGAGCAGGGATTGGGGGGGGGGGGGGGAGGAACATCGATATGAGAAGCATCCATTGGTTGCCTCCTTGTATGCACCCCGACCGGGGATGGAACCTGAAACCCGGGTATATAGATGCCCTGACCTGGGATGGAACCCGAAACCCGGGCATATAAGATGCCCCGACTGGGAGTGGAACCCCGCCACCTTGTTGGTTTACCGGATGACACTCCAACCCACCGAGCCACCACTCCTGGGCCATGACCAAGTCCTGGCTGATGGGAGCCTATTGTTGCAGAGGTGGTCGGTATGGCCGTTGCTGATATATATTCCGTCGTTGCACTGTGTGTAGGACACAGTCAGACCCGCCGCCCGCCCTGGCTCTACAAGAAGGACGTCTTCCCAGGCAGTCGATTGGTGGGAACCACTCCCGACCTCCTGCGACATGAGTCCTCCTGACCTCCTGGATTGTCCTCCTGTGTCTGGGACTGGCCTTGTGGGTTGCTTTACCCAACAGCCATTGCTTAGGAACTCACAGATACTTGTTACTTGCTACCGTGACCCTGCAACTTGTATATTCCAGAAAGTCTGGAATCTAAATTCCAAGGGATGTCTTTTTTAAAAATATTTTTTTCTATTGATTTCAGAGAGGGAGAGGGTTAATACCACATCCCTCAGGGAGTCTCCCAGAATGTCTGTGGGACAGTGGTGGCAAAGGGCCCGGGCGTGGGGGCTCCTGGCCCAGTGCGGTGGGACAGTGTCCCCTTCCTGTAGAGGGTGGAGGATTGGCTGGGAGCAGGGAGATGAGGTCTCCAGGCTCCTGGGCTGGGAAGGGGGTCTTGGCCAGGGCAGGTGTGTCTCTAGCCAGGGGAGGCCTCAGGGTAAACTGGGAATAGGTGATTCTCTGGGTGCTAAGGAGGTAGGTGTCAAGCTTGCCGAGGGGTGGTTGACCGGGCTGAGCTAAAGTAAATGGTCCTTGCGCTGGTCTGAGGGCCTTTGGGAGGGGGTGGGGCTGCACTGGAGGGCCAGGGCACATTGTGAATTTGGGACCCCGTTCCCACGGGAACTTCCCAGGTTCCGTCAAACAGCCCAGAATGCAGGCCTATCTGACCGAGAAAGGGACCTGGGGTCTCACCTTGTGCTGAGGGCCCTGGGTGGTCACTGTCCACCCTCCCAGATTCCCTTGCCCACCATGCTGGCCTGGCAAGGCTAGGGGCGTCTGCGAAAGGAGAGTGTGGTTTCATTCAGCCATGGAAGGGGGAGAATGAGAGGGGCTGGAGTTGGTGCCCTGAGCATAAACTCACTTGAAGGAACTGTGAGAAACTTGGGGGACCACACACACAAGGGCATGCCTGACCGGCAGGGGAACAGCAAAAGTGAGCTATGTAGGGACTCTAGGAAAGGCCTCTCAAACTGGGTATCCACTCCCATCCTTGGGTTTTGCCATGTCTCATACTCTCCATTTTATTTGCTTAATAATCTCTAAATCCATTCACTTGTTAAAACTCAAAACTCCATTTGACCCAGCAATCCCACTTCTAGCAATATATCCTATATGCATAGCAGTGTTGTTTACAATAGCCAAGCTCTGGAAATAGCCCAAGTGCCCATCAGTAGATGAGTGGATTAAAAAAAAAAGGTATATTTACACAATGGAATACTACATGGCTGTTAACAAAAAAAACTACTCATTCCCTTTGCAATAACAGGGATCGATCTGGAGATTATTATGCTAATAATTTTTCAGTCAGAGAAAGAACTTATATGTGAAACCTAATGAACAAAGTAGGTCCAGAGACATGGATGCAAGGAACAGTCATATCTCAGAGGGAAGGGGCCTTGGAGGGCCTTGGAAGAGATGAGCTAAATATATAAATATAAATATATATTTAGCTCATGGACACAGACTACAGTGTGGCGAAGCCCAGGGGGTGGGGCTGGGTGGAGGGGGAAAATGGACATCTGTAATAGTGTCAATAAAACCCTCAAAACTACTTTTAAAGGGGTCTTTCAGTTATTCACTTGTCAAAATGAGTTAAATTCAGTTGAAACAAAATAATATTGCTTGAGTTTTAGCCAGATTATGTTGCCTCTGAAAACCTGTTCTTTTATTTTTTTAATCCTCACCCGAGGATATTTTTCCATTGATTTTTAGAGTGGGAGGGAGGAGGAGAGAGAGAAACATGGATGTGAGAGAGACAAATCAATTGGTTGCCTCCTGCACATGCCCCGAGCAGGGCCAGGGATGGAGCCTGCAACCTAGGTGTGTGCCCTTGACCAGAATCAAACCCAGGATCCTTCAGTCTGTAGGCTGACGCTCTAGCCACTGAGCCAAACTGGCTAGGGCACGGAAACTTACTCATTTTGTTAAAAAAAGGTTTATTTGCCAAGTATGAGAGGGGCTTAAAAAACACCAAGACCTTCTTGATATTGGGAACCTCTGCTGGAAAACCATGAAGGGAGCCTTTGTTGCCTTGAGGGTTGGTGGTGTGAACGGCCGATGATTTATTTATTTTTTTGAATGGCAGATGATTTAGTTGCTCATCTACACTGTTCCTGGGTGATTCTAGAGTTAAACCAGGGGATGACCTTTCTGTCGACCCTGAGAGGAGGGGGTGTCATGGAATTCCAGGGACGGCCATCCTGGGAGGGGACATGCTTGTGGTTGGGGGATCCGGTTGTTGATCGAGAGGCAGATGAAGTGAGAGACAAGCCTGTTTGTTGTTCCACTGATTGATGCATTTATTGGTTGCTGGTGTATGCTGGCTACCGATTGAACCTGCAACCTTGGTGTATCAGGACATGTTCTAACCCAGTGGTCGGCAAACTGGGGCTTGCGAGCCACATGCTGCTCTTTGGCCCCTTGAGTGTGGCTCTTCCACTAAATACCATGGCCTCGGCGAGTCTATTTTGAGGTGGTGTTAGAAGTTAAAAATTTGGCTCTCAAATTTCAATTGTTGTACTGTTGATATTTGGCTCTGTTGACTAATGAGTTTGCTGACCACTGGTTAGAATCTAACAAACTGAGCCACCCTGTCAGGGCCCAGCAAATGTTTCTTAAGGGGAGAGTAGTGAGCAGCCATGCCAACGCCCTGCCGCATGGGGCTCACGTTCCAGCCAGAACCACAGACCTGTCACTCCATTGGTCACGCAGGGCTATGGGACCTGAGAGAGGCTAAGTCAGGGTGAGGGCTGAGGGCATGAGCAGGGTGGCTGGCAGAGCCATCCCAGAGGGAGGGAGGGTCCCAGCAAAGAAGATGGAGCCACATCCTTCTTTAAGACCTTGTCTCAAGGCAGTCAAATGGCATGATTCTGCTGCCACTACTGGCCGGAACGAGCCCAGGCGGTTTCTAGGGAGGAATGGCTAAGAACTCGTGGCCACGCTGGAAACTGCCAGGGCTGGGAAAGCCGTCAGCTCACCTCCAGCAACCATCTTCTCACCACAAACCACTGTGTGACGTTTAGGACGAAGGGACCTTGTTTGAGGACATGGCTGCAAACTCACCAGCCAGTGCTGGGCACCCCGGGGAGGCACGTCTCCATCGCTGGGACTTGGAGAACAAACTGCTCCCTCTCCCCCGGAAAATGGGAGGGCAGCAGCACTGCGTCACTTCAACCTGGATGCTCCCATTGCTCCGAGCCAACGGTGCCACGCCAGGTCGTGGGAAGGATCCCGTGACACCGCAGCCACCGGCCCTTTGCCTGAAGAGGCTGTGCAGGCAGCACTCAACCACCATCTGCTGAACGTTCATTATTTCTGACCCAGAGGCTTAGGAAACGTTTCTTCAGAACTCAAGACAACCAAGGTGGAGGAAGGGATGGAATGGGCTGCTGGTCACAGGCTGTGACAGGGAGAAATTTTTAAAGAAATATATACTTAATTGATTTTTTACAGAGAGGAAGAGAGAAGGATAGAGAGTTAGAAACATCAATGAGAGAAACATTAGCTGCCTCCTGCACACCTACTGGGGATGTGCCCGCAACCAAGGTACATGTCCTTGACCAGAATCGAACTTGGGACCTTTCAGTCCGTAGGACAACACTCTATCCACTGAGCCAAAGTGGTTAGGGCTAAAGAAATCCATTTTTATTGATTTCAGAGAGGAAGGGAGAGGGAGATAGAAGCATCAATGATGAGAACCATTGATCGGCTGCCTCCTGCACATCCTCTACTGGGGATCAAGCCTGCAACCCAGGCACGTGCCCTAACCCGGAATCAAACCGTGACCTCCTGGTTCATAGGTTGATGCTCAACCACTGACCCACCCCGGCTGGACCTGGAGAATTTTAATGTCATCTCACGGGAAACGTGGGCATCAAATATATACCCCTCCCTCCCAGGAGTCCCTCGGGAAAAGGGGAAATGTGAAGCTGACATGCCCAGGAGGTGTCCATGCTCGCCTAGTTTCCAGCTCTCGGGCCCCTGCGACTCTCTCTCTCCGTCCCTGTGCCCTGCACCTCGCTGTATCTTGATGGGACAAGGGACGCAGTGACATTCCTCTGGACTCACTTGGAATCCTGGGCGGGATTGCAGCCTTGCACAGAATCTGCTAGAATTGGTCTGACAACCTCCATTCTTTTTTAAGAAAACAATTTTGTTAACCCATCCCACCCCCAGAGAATTTTTTAAAATTGATTTTTAGGGAGAGAGGAAAGGGGAGAGAAACACTGATCAGTGGCCTCCCATAGGCGCCCTGAAGGAAAATCAAACCCACAACCTTCTGAACAGGACGGTGCTCCACCCAGCTGAGCCGCGGCCAGGGCTCCGTTCTTCTGTGTTAACGTTACTTGTCACAACAGCAATGAGGGTGTTTAAATAGGAAAAAACACACACACACAGGTTCTACCACAGAAATAGAGTTTACTAATCCATCTTCTCTTTAGCCCTTGTTCATACACATAAATACTTTACCAGAATTAACAGTGCACCCACTTCATTGTAAGCACTCCTCAGCTTTCACTAACATCCCTCGTGATGACCAAATCGTAACTGCAAATCCACTGAGTAAAAAGCCAGATCTGTCTTCCAGCTGTCACATTCATTATCGAGGACGCCCACGTCACCTGCGTGTGCAGGACAGGGCCCTGGCGGTCCTTTGGTCTTGAGAACATCGTCGTCCAGTGCTTTGGGGTCAGGCCCGAGTCCCACCACACCACTCAGGTTCTGGTGCGGGACTGGGCTGGGAAGGCAGCATCTCATCAACTGGTTTTAGTGCTGGGTTGGGGTTTCCTCTTGTGTTTGACCCCACTGTGCGTCTTCTGGTGCCCGATGAGGTGTGAGCTCTGGGTGAAGGCCTTCCCACACCTGTCGCAGGCATAGGGGCGCTCCCCGGTGTGGATCCTCTGGTGCCGGATGAGGTGGGAGCTCTGGCGGAAGGACTTGTTGCAGAACTTGCACAGGTAGGGCCTGGCTCCAGTGTGAGTCCTCAGGTGCTGGGCGATGGCCGAGCGGTCATTGAAGGTTCGCCCACATTCGCGACACGTGAACGGCCTCTCTCCAGTATGAATCCTCTGGTGCTGCGTGAGGGAGGAGCTCTGGATGAAGGCCTTGCCGCAGTCCCGGCACACATAGGGCTTCTCTCCCGTGTGAATTTTTCTGTGCACGGAGAAGTACCTGGGGTTCCGGAACAGTTTGCCACATGCACTGCAGCGGAACAGCTGGCTCCCCTTATGGACCTGTATGAACGTGACCTGTGGGGTGCTCCTGC
Organism: Ia io; assembly: GCA_025583905.1. Classification (NCBI taxonomy): domain Eukaryota; kingdom Metazoa; phylum Chordata; class Mammalia; order Chiroptera; family Vespertilionidae; genus Ia; species Ia io. The sequence continues at coordinate 51,841,214 of JAJQQW010000021.1, read as the reverse complement.
TGTCCCGGGCTCTGTCCCCTCGGCGGCTCTTCTGCTGCATTTTCACCTGAGCTTTACGCGCTGCCTTTCTAATCCGTGAGCTGTGCCTGCGCAAGCTTTTCCTGGGTAGCGTTTTCTGGAGGGAGACACGACTTGTGGCGAGACCCCTGTCTGCTGGGGACTTGGGGCTTTCCTGCTGCTGCTTCTCAGAGAGGGCTTCCTCCTGAGCCGGCCCCACAAGCGGCAATGCCGTGTCCCCAACTTCCAGGCCCCCCCCTTGCGGGGCCTCCCCTGAGGTAGAGGGTTGGGCCTCAGCCCCCGAGAGCTCTTCCACTTTCAGGTTGGGGGCTGGTTCTGCCTCAGCAACAGCTGACTTTGGGAGCAACTGCTCCCCTTCCACTGTATTCTCCCAGCCTGAAAGACACCAAGAGGTGTGGGTTACGCACAGGAAATGCTGACGTGGCTGAGAGCAGGACCACCGAGTTCAAAAGCTGGGGGATGTCTTGTGTTTTTTAATCCTCACCTGAGGATATGTTTCTATTCATTTTATCCAGGAAGGGGGAAGAGAAAGAGAAACAGCTGCCTCCTGTACACATCCTGACCGGGGAACGAACCCACAACCTAGGTATGTTCCCTGACGGGGAACTGAACCTGCAACCTCTTGACGTGCGGGACCACACTCCCACAACTGAGACACCCGGCCAGGGCAAAGCTGGGGATGGTCTCCCCCAGGTGCAGTCTCGCAACCTGGGGAGGGACTGAGAGAAGCAGTGATGCAGCCAAGCGGGGACGCCGTGCTTGAGACCGGGGGCTGGAGTGTCTGCCGGCTCTCCATCTCCTGTGCGGCCCTCAGACACCCGCAGTGAGGTCCTCCGTGGAACCGAGGCTGCCCCGTGCATACCACACCCACCCCTTCAGGGCCTCAGGCCAGTTCAAGGCCCCGGTCAGTGCAAGGGACTTGAGAAACATCCATGTGAGAGAGAAACATCAACAGGTTGCCTCTTGTACGTGCCCTGACCCAGGATTGAACCTGCAACCTTTCAGTGTACAGGATGACACTCCAACCAACCGAGCCCCTGGCCGGGCCGCCTGGGCCGCGTGAGGGCACACCCATTCCTCCAGCTGGGCCCAGGGAAGGCACAGCTGACGCGGGCCCCGTGCCACCCGGCCTGAGGGCAGTGCGGGCCAGGGCCAGGGCCAGGCCTCACCCACGGAGACCAGGTGTCGGAAGGTCTCCAGCATCACGTCGTGGTACTCAGTCCTCTGCGAGGGGTCCAGCAGCTCCCACTCGTCCCTGTTGAAGTCCACGGCCACGTCCAGGAAGGTCACTGGCTCCTGCAATGCCACAGGGTGCTGCTCAGCAGGAGGGGACAGAGCCTGCTCTGCAGGGAGGGAGCCTTTGCTTTGGGGAAGGCTGTGGGCTGAGGCAGAGCCCCAACTTCACCACGAGTGGCAGGTACTCCACCGCCCACACCTGAGTCCAGCTCACCTTTCCCCACACTCCCCACACGTCCCGCTCCGGGGCAGCCTACCCACGCGGGGGAACAGCAGCTGCTGTGGGGGGCGTCTCTCTCTCTCTCTCTTTTCTCCTTTCGGGATCAGTCCTGTCTGAGGGGCCCATGAGGACTCCAGGGGCAAAGGCCTCCCACGGCCCTTTGCCTGGACCTGGGAGGCATTACGCCCACAAGAGGCAGAGCCAGAAGGTGGGCTGGAGAGCCCCCCATCACCGGGGAGCCCCTGGATACAGCCTTGCCTGAAGCACCCCCAGATCACGCCACAAGAACGCCAGCACACTCATGCAGAGGCAGCTTCCGCCAGGAGCAGCCCTGGCCAAGGCCACACAGACACAGGGCTGGGCCCATCTCTGAGCCTCAACAATTCGGGTTATTTGAAGCAAATCTCAGACATCTCAGCCACGCTCTCCTGCCCTTCGCGCTCAGAACCCCGCAAGGCTGGCCTGGGCCGTGGGGCCTCATGGGAAGCTGTGACAGAGGAGGGAAGGGTGCCGCTCGCCTCACCTCTGGCAGGATCTCCGCTGGGAAGGGGGTCTCCTCCTCTGCCTTCCCATCCTGGGGAGTCAGGGTCTCCAGGGGGCAGGTGGGGCCCGAGGCAGGCAGAGCTGGGAGAGAGCAGCACAGGGTCAAAGGTCAGGGGGCGTCAGAAGAAGGGCTCCCCATGCTCCACTCACCTCAGCAGCTGGCTCACCTCCTCAGAGGCTGAGCCGCACCTCTGGCCCCCGAGTCCTCCGCCCGCCTGTCCCCCCTGAGACCGCATGGAGGGTGGGCTGCCAGCCCCAGGACAGACCCGCCCTCCGGACACACCCGTCCTGATGTGAGTTCGAAGCCTCCTCCAGCTCAGGAAACAACCTGCTCAGCCTCCTAGCCCCATTAAACCCTCACTTTCCCCCGAACCTCCATGTACCCTGTCAACGTTCCTCTCTCTCTTCCTCTCTCTAAAATAAAAATAAATACATCCTCAGGTGAGGATTAAAAAAAAAAGGAAAGAAAGAAAAAAAAGAAATGTCTTCTGGGCAACCATCAGGTGCTGCATGGGGCAGGGAGGTGAGCAAAACGTGTCTGCGTTCCATGAACTCGGCCCCCAAATGCAGCCACCCCTCCTGGCTGGGCCGCTCAAGCGTCACCCCGATATGCCAAGGTTGCGGGTTCCATCCCTGGTCAGGGCATGTGTGGGAGGCAGCTAGTTGATGTCTTTCAAAAAGTCAGCGGAAACAGATCTTCATGTGAGAGTTATAAATAAACAAGTAAATAAGTAAACAAATAAGTAAGACCCCAGTGGGTGTGGCTCGGGTTGTGGGCTCGATCCCCAGTGTGGGGCGTGCAGGAGGCAGCTGTCAATGATTCTCTCTCATCATTAATGTTACTCTCTCTCTCTCCCTCTCCCTTGTTCTCTGAAGTCAATAAAAACATATTTTTTTTAAAAAAAGGACCAACAAATATAAAAATAAGTGGAACAACAAATCAATGTTTTTCTTTCTCTAAAAAAGCAAAATCAATAAATAAACTTAAGAAAAAAAAGCAACCCATTAGCCCACAGCCACACTTGTTGCCAAGGAGGAGTCTGGGAAGTTCCCTGAACTCGGGGCTCCCCCCCCCCCCCCCCCCCCCCCCCCCCCCGCCCCCGCACACCGTCCTGCTGCCTTTGAGCTCTGCTCCATACCAGGTGAGCCTCCACAGGCCCCACTACCAGCCCCTTTAGTTCCTCTCACTCCACCGTCTCACACGCATTCATTCATTCACCACATCCGTCTCACACGCATTCATTCATTCATCACATCCGTCTCACATGCATTCATTCATCCATCTGACACGCATTCATTCGTCACGTTCCCATCTTTGCTGCGGGACTGAAGGCCTGCTGAGGTCAGAAGTCCTGCGTGTCCTGGTCACCACAGTGTGCACAGCCCCCAAGGCATGGGTGACATTAGAAGCCACCCAAGAACGTGCCGTGGGACTAAAGTCAGGGCTCCTCGTGGCTCGTGGGCAGAGCCTGAGGGAGGACACTGAAGCGGTTGGTGGGAGAGCTCCCCAGAAGCCTGTGGGTGGGCTCCTTGCACACTGCAGGGCAGCCCCCGCCCAGGGTTCCACAGTTGGGGCGGGGCCTGAGACCTCCCATTTCCACAACTGGCTTCAGGAGGGTTCGCAAAGCCCTTGATCTGGAGGCCACAGCGGGGATGCCCATAGCTCTGATTCCAGAGCACGTGGGGTGCACACCCCGCCCCGTCCTCCAGGACGCCCACAGGAGTGCCCCCTCCGCACTCTTGCACTGCACCCACCTTTCTCCTCGGGTCCCCAGGTCACATCCTCCACCAGGGCCGCCGCCTCCTGGCAGTCCTCCGGGTGCTGAGACTCCACCCACACCCGGAGCTTCGCGGGCAGCGCGCCCAGGAACTGCTCCAGCACCAGCGCCTCCAGCATCTGCTCCTTGGAGTGCGCCTCCGGCCGCAGCCACTGGCGGCAGAGCTCGCGGAGCTGGGCCTGGGCCTCTCGGGGCCCTGCCGCCTCCTCAAAGCGGAACCCCCGGAACCTCTGTCGTGCGGCCTCCGGGTCAGCCTCGGGGTCGGGGGGACGGCTGGCCGGCGGCGGAGGGGGCTCCTCGAGGACCTCGGGGCTCAGGCCCTCCTCTCCGGCGTAGAGGGCCCAGATCCGGGCGTTCCGGGAGCGCGCCGCCTCCTCGTTCAGCGAGAGCACCTCCACCACCTCGATCTCCGTCAGGGGCGCCCCGGCAGGAAGAGGGTCCGAGGGCGGGCCCAGGGGGGCCTCAGCACACCCTGCAGCGAGAAGCAGAGGGAGACTGACCAAGGAGCACAGGAGCCCTGGGCGTGGCTCCGTGTTGCGCATTGACCTATGAAGCAGGAGGTCACCGTTGGATTCCCGCTCAGGGCACATGCCTGGGTTGGGGGCTCCTCTGTGCAGGAGGCAGCCTCTCTCATCACCGATGTTTCTCTCTCTCTCTCTCTTCCTCTCTGAAATCCGTAACAAAAAAGCATATAAAGAAAGAAACACATGAGAAGATGTTCAACATCAGCCCCGGAAAGTGCACTGAAACCACGTGAGGTGCCGCCTCACGTAACGGACGTCAGCAGCGTGCCCTGGGAGGCCCGGCCACCGGGAAGAGGAAGTCACGAGTGCTGGTGAGGCCCGCAGAGGCTGGCACCGCCCCCCCCCCCGCCCCCCGGGGTGGGAGCCCGGCCCGGCAGCTCCTCCTCGGGGCACGCACGGCCTGCCTGACCCAGGGTGCAGCCCTAGAGGGAGCGTGCTGACCGAGCATCAGGCTTAGACCCACACACCAAGGATTGAAGAAGTTATTCTAAAACAACCAAGAAATAGGTGCCCCCAGAACTCTGCGCCCACACGAGGGACACGCGACAGCGAGGAGCACAGCGCCGACACGGAGCCGAGTGCGGGCAGCCAGAGAGCAAGGCCCCGCCGCGTGTCTCCATCACCTGAGAGCTGAGCACGGGCACATCACAGGCACGGGGAGCAGACCAGGGGTTTCCAGAGGCGGGTCTAGCGGGGCGGGGCGGGGCGGGAGGATCATGACTAACGGGCACGGGGGCTAACGGGCACGGGGTTGTGTGGAGAGCGGCCTCGGTCCTCTCTGGCAAAGCCACGTGCAAGACGGGGCGCTCTTAAAGCAAAAAGGAAGCATCAGGAAATCAGGAAGAGCCGGAGCGCGGGCCGAGGAGCGGCTATCGTGAGGCTGACCGGAGCGAAGGGGCGTCTGAGAAAAGGGGGAGCCCCCACAGCCAGGACGCTCAGGCAGGACGGCTTCTTACGGAAGAAATGTCCCCCAATCGGTCGGGACCGGAAGCAGGCCGGAGTACCCACAGCCTGGGGGAGAGGTGAGAGCAGCCAGGAGCGGCTCCCAGGAGTCGCGGCGGCAGGTGGGAGAGGGTGCCCATCCGCGCGGAGCCGCCACCTGGCAGCGGGCAGCAGGCAGCAGCCCCAGCGGCCGTGCGTGAGTCATTTGCGGGAAGGAGACTCGGAGCCGCGCCAGGCTCCCCCGCCCCGGGAGCGCTCCAGCCGCCAGAGCCCAGGTGGGGGAAGGAGGGGAACCCCGCTGGGAACCAGGGAGGGGCCGGGCCACAGGAAGTGAGGAGCCTCGGAGACTCAACAAGCACACACTGGACTGCGATAAGGTCTCACTGGTGCGTGAGCCCTTCTTTTTAAAAAACATTTTTAAACGTGTTTTCACCGATTTCAGAGGGAGGGAAAGGGCGGGAGAGAGCCCTTCCCTCCCCCCGACCCAGAAGCCCGCGGGGACCCGCGGAGCCTGAACCCCACAGGGGCTGCCGCGCCATCACCACACGCAGGAAAGTGAGGCATTAGGAGCGGCTGCGGCAGCGTTTGAGGAAAGAAAAAGGGAAAAAGGAAATCGACGCGACGTTAGGAGCGACGGCGCCACCACGGCCCCCGCAGCGCGCGGTCAGCGCCGGGGCGGCTCTGGCTCCTCCCGCGGCGGCGGAGGGAAAGGGGAAGGGACGCCGCACCTCCGCGCCGGACCCAGGAGCGCGGCCACGCGCACTACAACTCCCAGGAGCCTCCGCGGCGCGGACTTCCGGCGCCGCCATGTTGACTTGGGCGCGGCGTGGCCACGCTCCCAGGACGGTGGTTCGGCCTGTAGCTCAGCTGGTCTCGGGTTCCCCGACCCCCCAGGAGCCACCGCCTTATTGTCTGCGAGTCCGTCCGTAAGGGAGTGAGCGCGGGCGCCTTCCCCTTCCGCACCGCAGCCGGCACTCCTGGCCCATTCCCACCCCACCCCACCCCCGTCCTGCTAACCCGGCTCGTCCGCCCGTCGCCGTGTCCCGGTCTCCCGGACCCACTGGGGCCGCAGACGCCGGCGCGGCCGCCGGGAAGGGGGGCCCCCGGGCGCTGCGCTTGCCGCCGGCGCTACAGCCCTGAGCGGGGCTCGCGCTCTCGGTCGTCACCGCCGCCCAGGCCATCCTGGCGCGCCCGTCCCAGGTCCAGGGGGGCACGCCCGTCCCGGGTTCAGGGGGCCCCCCCGGAAGAATGACAGGCGTCTGATGGGGTTCCATGGGGCCCGCCTCTAACGCCTCCACCCGCAATCCTTTCAGCGCTGGATTCCCTGCCAGGGCTTCAGGGCTGCGGGGTTCGTCCCGCCCCACCCCCACCCAAATCCTGGATTCGAAAGCGTCTTTTTTTGGTTTTGTTTTTACTTCTTGACATTGAAGCTCGTAAGTTTCCCTCTGAGGAGAACTCGGGAAGCAGGGTCGCAACCTGACCAGGGCCCCCAAACGGATTTGGGCCGGGCGCCTCCCTGGAGGCTCGTGCAGGGCCCGACACGGAGCATTTTGAGCAATAACCGTGCCTGACCCTGAAGCCAGCCCTCCCCCTCCGTGCTGCTGCAGAGCTTTTAACTTGTCAACATGTTGGTTTTGTGCCCTGGTTGGCCAGGGGTTTTACTTAGCGCCTCTCCCTTAAAGACCTGCTGGGTTCTTCTCATTCCCCCTCCCCCCCAGGTTCTGACGGACTTGTTTCCCTTTAATGTTGGTCATGAATTTAGTTTCTGCTCTTATCCTTGGGGGCACTAGAGTGCTTTTCAAAATCCCGCGTTGAGTGCTCGCTCAGAACCTCGGGTCTGGGTGTCGGGAACTCAGCTGGTCCTTATGGTGCCAGCGCCCAGGGGATCCGCAGGCCCACAGGGTTCTGCAGTCACCATCAAAATAACCCCTAACAGCTGAGCTCCAGCTCGACTTCACACCTCACAAACCACCCTCAGCTGACACTGAATGTGACCCCTAACCCAGGGACGCGCCCGCCAACCGGCCCACCACCTACACATGCCCAGACCCCACGCCGCCCGCAGCTGTTCCGATTCCCACCGGGAACAGGAGAGCAGATGGGCCTTCTGTGGGCTTGGTGGGAAGGGAAACACATTGGTCCACAGACAGTGGCAACACGGTGCTAGTTACTCCCGTGGTCACGTGGCTGACTGGCTGCGAGCTCAGGCTCTGCCACTGCCAGCATTGGGGAGTGTTGTGACACCCCACCATCACTAGCCTGGGGAGAGAGAAAAACTCTGGGTATGGTTTCTACTGCAAGCACACTGCCTTTGAACCTTCATAAAATTTTTTTTAAAAAGCCCGTAGTGTGATCCACCTGTGGGGTAACAGTGGTCCTGGCTTTCGGCCCACCAGCCGAGTGCCCCCGGGGAAACCTGGGCCACTAGTACAGGCTAAAGCAGGCGTCCTCAAACTACGGCCCACGGGCCACATGCGAGTGTTTTTGCCGTTTTTTTTACTTCAAAATAAGATATGTGAAGTGTGCATAGGAATTTGTTCATAGTTTTTTTTACGGCCCTCCAACGGTCTGAGGGACAGTGAACTGGCCCCGTTTAAAAAGTTTGAGGACCTCTGGGCTAAAGGGAGCTGCCTTTTCCTCTCACACACCTTCTGTCCTTGCTTCTCCCCCAAAGTAAGCAGCTCTCTCACAGCTGTTTCCTAATGAAGCTGACAACGAACCAGGTGAGCGTCAGGACGGCCCACAAACCTGTTACCTAACTAGTGATGGCTGAGGCTGCCAACCGGGTTTTGTGCACCGGAAACCTCAAACCCAGGCCCAGAGAAGGACGATCACTTTTACATCAGCCAAAGTCTCAGAATCCACAACAGTAGCTGCCATTTCCTCAAGGCCCCACAGTCTCAGTACACGCGTGTCCAACCTTTACACAAAGAAGGTAATGCTGGGAGAGGCTGGGACCCTACCCAAGGCCCCACGGGGACGCAGCGGGGATACAAACCCTGTTCTTTCATGCCCTTGACACCAAAGGGGACTCGTCATAGCACCACCTCTTTCCTCACATGTGCCCGTGTGTCTCGTCCAGGTCTTCACATCGGCCACATCCCCACCAGGCCATCTTTCCCATGTTCCCATCCAGCTCTCAGCTCTTGTGTCGCCTCCTCAGAGCTGTCTTCCTGCCCAGTTCCAAACCACGCACGCTACCCACCCTCCCCAGCAGGCCCCATTGCATCATCTCTCTCAGAGCACAGACTCATCTCCAAGTCTCTGATCACCTCTCCACTCTGGAGCAGCCGGCCCGGGACACTTGATCGAAGGACATGTCCTAGGTTTGCACTGTCCCACCTCGCAGCACCAGCTGCACGTGACCAAGGAACATTTGAAGGAAGGCCAGTCCCACTAAGCTCAGTCAGCTGCACGTGCTCTGGAATGAAAGGCCAATGAGAAGGGCCTCCCCACTTGGTTCCTCGCTGTGGCTCACACCGGAAACAGCGCAAGGCACTCAGGCAGGTGCTCAAGCAGGATTTGTTGACTCAACACGGCTTCTAAGGGCCTTTTAGCCTTCTGCCTGGATTTCCCATTTCTGCCAAATTCCAGAAGATCTCACTGGCATTGAAGTTGTGTCCTGTGCAGACATTATCCTGGGAGGACTGCTGCTGATACAAAGTCCCCACCTGCTTGGGGCCTGAGCCGTGGCTTGAAGTACAGGCCTCAGAGGAAGAGGACACCTGGTTCACACCCCCACCTGCTGCTTCCCGGACCAGCCAGGCCAGCAGGTGCCATTCCTGCTCCCACAGGTAAAGTGGTTCCAGCGGCACTTCCCTGGAGGCTGTAGGACTTAAGTCCGAACTTTATACACTTCTAAGCCTTTGTAAGCCCTCAGAAGTTAATACTTACACATACTCAATTATTCTACGTCCCACTAACATAACTTTCTTCAAATAAAGCCTGTCCATTCCTTAATTTATTTTTAGATACAATTTCAAAAAAGTTTTAACAAAACCTTTCCTCCATTTTTATTCAATTGGTTATTCCTGGTATAGGGCAGAACTATTAATTTCTGTATTATTTTGTAATTTGCCACACTTTTTATACACACACACACACACACACACACACACACACACACACAATCGATTCCAGAGAGGGATAGAAACATCAATGATGAGAATCACCGATTAGCTGCCTCCTGCACGCCCCCTACTGGGGATTGAGCCTGCAACCTGGGCATGTGCCCTTGACCTGAATCAAACCCGGGATCCTTCAGTCAGTAGGATGCTCTATCCCTGAGCCACACCAGCAAGGGCATGGAAGCCATCTTTTAACAGAAAGCTGGAAGGCAGTCTCTGCCCAGATCAGGATTGAGATGTAACTGGCTGCTGCATAGTTACGGGCAGCACCTCTAAGATGGAAGGTCACCCCCATGCAGTTTCCTTCTTGAGCTGCATTCACAACCTCTCAGTTTCTACATCCTGCCAGCCACAAGCAATCAACACACATTCACATTTGTGTGTTTTATGTGTATGTTTTTAAGAAAAAGGCATAGATAATTGTGCATCCATGTATCTTTACATATGTAAGATACATACAATTAAAAGGTATTTTAAGAAACGCACATATATCTTGGAGATTTTTTCATCCAGTACACAGAGCTGGCTCATCCTTTGTGACAGTTGTGCAAAGTAGTATAATGAAAACAACTACGTGTGGTGCTGAATATCTGTATAGTTTTCCCCTGTATAGCCTTTTTTCGCCCTGTGTAGTCTTTTACCTTGACTCTTTATTTGCTTAATCAAAGTTACCCCCAAAATGGGCTATTGGATCATTTTTTTCTCCTCCATTTCGGATTCATTTATTCCTCCTTTGATCTGATCATTTATCCTCTTTCCTTAGATCTTTTGGAGGTTCCCCCCAAATGTTTGCTATGCTTAGTTCATTTGTTTCTCTCCATATTCAATTAGTAGCTAAGGAATTACCCTGGGGATTACATCTGGATATCCAGGAGAGTGGTCCCCAGGTAAAAGGATCAAGATTGCATGGGTCTTAGAGAACAAAACAGGTATGTGGAAGGTGACAGAGAACATAGTGTCTTCAAATAAAGACTGCACAGTATGTGACCGCACTCTTCCAGGCTGGGTTCCTATCTCCAAGGATGTGAGCTCTCAGAGTTCTTCAAAGCACCATTTCATCTCAAGATTTCCTGTATCATCCCTTACCCATGCTCATCTCAAAGCCTTGCCTCATCTTCAAAGTCTCCTCTCTCTAAGATGCCCTCTTGCAGCACTTATTCACTCAAGTTTCCTGAGTCAGAGATTCAGTGACTGTCTTAGCAACTTGGTACACATCACAAATTGAAATAAGGATGCCTGTCCTTATCCATGTTACTTAATATTTGTTCAGGTCAGATAACAGAACAAGCTGGGAAAGCAGGACCTGTTTCATTTGTATACTTTTATCATCCGTTTTATGCAGTCTGCCTCCTGTATGACTCATCTGGTATAAAACAGAGTGAGACATTTCATTCTTCTTCAACGTGGTTGGTTCAATCCAGTGTAAGTTTTTTTGTTTGCTCGTTGTCAGGTAAGGTGAGACCAAGGCTGTGGCTTTCACCTGCACAGGCTGCACTGAGTGTGAGCGCTCATATGAGTCCTCTGTTGCGGGACACAACGAGGACTCCTACTGAAGGGCTTGCCATGGATTCTGTAACTCCTGAGGCCTTCCTAACACTGACCACATCCTCAGGCACATTCCGGTACAACTTGTGAGGCTGAACGCAAGAGCTACTCCTTGGACCTTTCCACAGCAATCACATCCCCATGGTTTCAGAGTTCTCAGATGTAATTATTTGGTGTTAGAACTTTTTCCATATGACTAGATTTTTTTTGGGGGGGTCCAGTATGAATTCTCTCAAAACTGACTGAATCAGACCAGAAGCCTTTCCTGCTACGGTCATATTCTTCAGATTACGTCTGTGTGAGTCATCATGTTGAAAACTCATGAAGAAGACTAACTCTGTTCAGTCTCTGCATGGTTGTCTCCCGTGTGTAGAGAAGGATTTCCTTCTCTCCCAACAAAATTCTATAATGATTTTTTTTCTACTAATGTTAGTACTCCTTTGAGAGTTGCCACATTCATATTTGTAGGGCTCATCTCCTGCTTAATTTCTTGACAAATCAAAAAAGTTAAATGTCCTGCAAGCTTTCCTACAATCATGACCTTCACAAAAGTGTCTTCACTCCATTGCTTTCCTAAGGGTTAAATTTAGACTATGTGTCAAGTTTTCTACATGAACCACACATATGACAAAACCGTCTTTAACGAACACTGTGTGATGGCTGAAGATCTGAGTGCCATCAAATATTTCTCCACATACACCCTAGCCAGTTTTTGATCAGTGGATAAGAGCATAGACCTGCAGACCAAAGGGTCCCGGGTTAGATTCTGGTCAACGGCATGTACCTTGGTTGCAGGCTCCTCCCTGACGAGGACCCTGGTCAGGGCTCATTCAGGAGGCAACCAATAGATATGTTTCTCACACATCAATATTTCTGTTTTTCCCCCTTTTTCACTCTCCCTAAAAATCAATGGAAAAATATCCTTGGGTGAGGATTAACAACAACAACACAACAAAATATTTCTCCACATTCCTTATCTTCACAACATTTTTCCAAATCACCATCTACACGAAGATGAATGCCCTCTGTCTCAAGTGTTTACCATTTCCTTCTACTTCCACCAATGCCCATGCTGCCATTGTTGCAATCATGGGGAGCCAGAGGGGCATGTGAGCTTAGCTGTGTCAGAAAGGCCTGGTTTCCACTCATTCCCTTGTAGCTGTGCAATAAAAATGTTGGGAGAAAGTGACCACCGCAAGAGATGGCTGTCTCCTCTAACAGGAAAGCATGCCATTCCAAACACCTATGATTTCCATGTTTTAATACACTGCCCAGGCCTCCTGAGGTTCAGACAGGTGCACTCAACTTACAAACTTCTAAGTCCCCTCTCATTCATAACTCATTAACAGAATGGGTCAAGACATGGGACAATTCCAAACCCTTGAATCTAGGTGAAAGTTATTAGGGAGTTCTCTGTACTATTCAGGTAACTCTTTCATTTAAAAAGTTATTATTATTATTTTAAGTGCCCTTGACAGGAATCGAATGCAGGACCCTTTGGTCCACAGGCTGACCCTCTATCCACTGAGCCAAACCAGCTAGGGCAAAAAAAAAATTTCAACATTAAGAAAAACAAAACCTCTATTTCTACCCTTCAAAAACCTATGCCTTTACCAGACTCCCCCGTGTGTCTGCATAATGCCAAAAGTTCGTCTTTATTGTTTTTTAATAATGAGATACAAAAAGAACTTATGTGGTAAATATACATGTAGCAAAGACTAGTCACAGGAGGTTCCTGGACACCTTTGCCTATGGGGGATTGCCGGCAGGTTCCTCACTTGCCCCCTTGGTCAGTCACTCACCCAGCCCACTGTGTCTACCTCTGAATGGGGAGAAGCACCATGCCAGCCCCATGACTGCTCTCTCAGGCCAAGTACCATCACCTCTTCCCCAAATGCTATCTTGGCCAGGGCTTCCAGCTGCCTACCACCATTCTTTCTTCACAAGACCCAGAGCGAGCTATGAAAAGCCACATACACCTCATTGAAAACCAAACCACCTGCACAGTGGGCCCTGTGCACCTGCTGAACTTCAGCTGCATGTCAATATGTGACAGTTACCTGCCCCCTGTCCCCAATTGGGTGACATTTTGTTCCCCGAATATGCCAAGCTCCAGTCTGTCACCCCAAACTCTGTCTCCATGCCTGGAAGCTCTCTTCACCATCACTCTTAAAAGTCTGCAGAATCCCCCCCCCCCCCCCCTGCCAAGGAATCGGCTTAAATCTCACCCCACAGTGTCCCCGACCACCTCCTGTGGAGTAATCCCCACGCTCCCTTTACACCAGGCCCTTTCCCTCAGGACGCACCACTAGTTATCTGTGAGCATGGTCCCATCTGTGCAACTTGTCTGCAGAAGGCTGTAAACCACCAGACTACAAAGTCTATGATGGCAGGAGTGTGTCAGGCCTTTGGTTCACCACCAGAGTGTTCAGTACCCTGCACAGGACACAGGAGGGCTTCCATGGAGCTGTGAGGTGAAGGGACTCTGACAGAAGAGCCAGGAACCGTCCCCTGAGGCCTGGCCAAGGCGAGTGTCCTGCCGAGCCTCCAGCACATAGTCTCTGCGCTGGCACAAGCCCTGATCCCGTCCCCCTTTGCAACTGGAGTCAGGAAACTATTAGGTCAGGCTGAAGTGTGCGTGAGGAAGGTCTGGACCCTAAGGACCAAATCATTGGGGGAAAAATATCCTCAGGTGAGGACTGAAAACAAACAAAAAACCTAGTTCATGATAAACACCATGTTTCCAATAAGTGGAAGAACCTAGACTGAAAATGGGCACTGAAAGAACACGTGGCCTACGCGATACACATGAAGAAATGCCAGACAAGTATAACAGCTAAGAAAAAACCCAAAGAAACTAGGAAACAAAAATGTACTTGTACAACCTACCTATGTATGATATAGAGCCTAGAACAGGAATAAAAATAAATAAGTCCTAAAACTTATTTTTTTTTACTCCTCACCAGACAATATTTTTTCCACTGATTCTTTAGAGTGTAAGGGAAGGGGAGAGACAGAGAAACATCGATGTGAGAGAGACACGTTGATTGGCTACCTCTTGTACATGCCCCAACCCAGGCAGAGGATCAAACCTGCAGCCAGATAGGTGCCCTGGACCTGGAATCGAACCTGAAACCCTTTGGGGCATGGTCCGACACTCTAACCACCGAGCGCACCAGCCAGGGCTTAAAGGATTTTAGACAGCAATTTGTTGCTACCAGACTTTCAGCTTACATCTTGGTTGATTCTCAAGTCCCATTCCTATAAGTCCTACCTACAAGAAAAACCAACTTGAATGTGCCAAAAAAGAAGATGTATACAAGGAAGTTTTTGCAACAACTTGAATGTCCATCAAGAGAAAAAATATGGACTATACTGCATCTTTTAAAATAAAGCAGCCCTATATTAAGAACACCCAAAAATATAAACATGTACAGATATCCCTCGACTTAGGGATGGATTACGTCCCAATAAACCCATCCTAAGTTGAAAATAGCTTAACTTGAAAATGCAGGTAACCCAGCTACCCTAAACAACCTCAGAACACTTACGTTAGCCCACAGCGGGGCAAAATTACATCACACAGGGGTGGGGAATGTCTGGCCCACAGGCCTTATCATTTGGTCTGGCCCTGCCAAGGCATTAGGGGTGAGTTAATTAAATGTCTGACCAAATATAGCAGGCTAGTTTTTAAGTGGACAATTTTGTATGGCCCGAGAATGATCTTATAATTATCCAAATGGCCCTTGGCAGAAAAAAGGTCCTCATTCCTGATCTAACACAAAGCCTGCTTAATAATAGTGTTGAACGTCTTATGTAAATTGTTGAATACTGTACTGAAAGTACCACCATGAAGTTAAACACTTATTTCAAACTATAGTTCAGTAGGGGACAGTATTCATATACACATATGTAAACATAAAAAAGGCTGGTGTGGTTCAGTGATTGGAGCAGCGGTCGCCAACTGGTGGTCCTCGTACCACTGGTGGTCCATGATGTCTGAAAGGTTGGCGTCTGCCAGATTAGAGTGTCTTGAGGGTTCAATTCCTGGTCAAGGGCATGTACCTGGGTGGCAGCTCACTCCCCACCCCTGGATAGAGTGTATGTGGGAGGCAACCAGTTGATGTCTCCCTCCCTCTCTCTCTAAAAAGTAATGGAAAGAAGAGCCTCAGGTGAAGATTAATAAAAAGCCTGGCCAGGGACACACACCACTTAGTGGTGGTTACACGAGGGGAGGGCAGTCGACACATGAATGGAGCCAACCGATCACCAGCACCAGGTTCACGTTCAGTACACCCTGACCGAGGCCCAAGGAAAAGGCTGAGCTTGACTCAGCGTGTCTGCAGACACTCACCCAAAGCACCCCACCTGGTTCCCTCTGTCCAGTCAGCCCCTCCCCTGCCAGGATCCCACGGCCTGGCTCTCACCTGAAGAAGTGTCTTGAAGAATTCCTCTCTCCACCGACCAGTGCTCTTCCTCCTCCTCTAAGCGAGACACCACCTCAGGCTTGGAAAGCTGATATTCTGCCCACGGGAAGAGAGACAGGACTTGGGGTCTGTGTTCGGAAGAAAGCGCTTTCCTGCGGTGGCATCTGGTCTCCTAGAATGTGACTTCGGTCTAGGGCAGTGATGATAACCTGCCCACCGCCTCTGCCCGCTGCTGCTTGCTTTCCGGGACTCCCTTGCTGGTAAAGCTGGCAGTGGGACCCAGTTCTGGCCAATATGTCGTCAACGGAAGTGTGTCCGAGGGGCCACAGGGCTTTTTCTTTTTTGCTAAATATGGCATCTGTGAAAACACCAGGCAGGGCTGCCCATCCCCTTCGCTCTGCTTTTAACAGGAAAATGATGCTTGTAGCCACAACGATGCAGTTACCAACCTAAGCGTGGAAACGTTCACCCTGACCCGAGATGGAAGGGGTTGGGGTCTGGGACGCCACCCCTGAGCTGCTGTACGCTGACACCATGCCCTCCGGAATTCCTGAGGCCACCTCCCTGGAATTCAAGGCCTCTGAGGGGTGGACTAGGTGACGCTTGCTTCCGAAGCCACAGGTGAAGATGCCCTTTACCCGTGGGTACAAAATAAAGCCCTCTCCCTCAAGCTGCGGGCCTCCACCCTTGCACTCTGACCCCTGCAGCCTGAGCCCAAGCAGACACACATACTTCAGTGGCAACACCATTGGGCAGCAAAGCGCACATCTTGATGGACACGGAGGCCAGGCTTACCCACGGAGACCAGGTTCCTGTAGTTCTCCAGCAGCACCTGTCTGTACAGGGACTTCTGCTGGTGGTCCAGCAGTTCCCACTCCTCCAGGTCAAAACCCAGGCTCACGTCTTCAAAAGCCACCGGTTCCTAAAAGCCACAGGTTCCTGTTCAGCTGGGGCATGTCACCCTTCCAAGTGACAGGATGGTGTGTGTGTGTGTGTGTGTGTGTGTGTGTGTGTGTGGAGTGGGGAGGGGTGGGAACAGGAAGGCACAGGCTACCAGACCAGAGCGTGTGCCGGGGGTCTCATCGGGTGTTCCTGACTCTGAGCCATCCCAAGCTGGGCTTCCCTCAGGCCACGTGGCTGAAGAGGGTTCTTGATGTCCTGAAAGCCTCCCCATTCCTTATGAATCTAGGGCAGTGATGGCGAACCTATGACACGCATGTCAGCACTGACACGCGTAGCCATTTCTGACATGTGGCCGCTTAGGCGGCCGCATGCCGAGGATGAAACACTTGCTGCTCCTGAGGATGAAACATTTGCGACTAGTCTTGGAGTTAGTTTTTTCCTCAAAGTGACACACTACCCGAGTTATGCTCAGTTTTTTGGCGAAGTCTGACACACCAAGCTCAAAAGGTTGCCCATCACTGATCTAGGGTTTCCAACACTGGTGCCAGAGTGCCTGTCTCCCCCTAGGGGAGTCCCTGCGCTGAATCCTGGCACCCCAGCCTTCACCTCCCAACCCCTGCCCGCACTTCTACTTCCTTCAACTGCCAAGGAGCCACCTTTGCTAGTGGCCGAGCTCATGTCACCTCCAGCTTTGCGGCTGGCATAGCTGTTGAAATCTAAAGTCGAGTGTGAGCAGCCTGGCTGGCGTGGCTCAGTGGTAGAGGATTGACCCATGAACCAGGAGGTCAGGGTTTGGATTCCTGGTGTAGGCACGCTCCAGAGTTGTGGGCTCAATTCCCAGTGTGGGGTGTGCAGGAGGCAGCCGATCCATGATTTTCGCTCAGCACTGATGTTTCCATCTCTTTTCCTCTCCCTCCCTCACTCTGAAATCAATCTTACCTAATAAAAGAGAAACATGCAAATTAACCATCACTCCACTACACCCATAGCCAATCAGAGTGAATATGCAAATTAGCATGACAAAGATGGAGGTTAATTTGCATACACAGGCAGCGAGTGGCATGAAGCCTGCTATGAGGCGAAGGGGGGTGGTGGAGGGATATACTGGAGTGCTGCTCCAGACAGAAGCGAGGACAACCCGGCTCCCAGGCTGCAGGGGAGCAGGGTGGGCCCGGAGAGGGGATGTGCAGGCTCCTGGGCGGCTGGGAGTGAAGCCAGGGGAAGGAAGGCCTATCCTTGCACAAATATCAAATATCGTGCCACAGGCCTCTAGTACAAATGTATTTAAGAAATAAAAGTTGAACACAAAAAATATAAATAAATAGGAGTGTGGTTGGCCTGGCTGGTGTGGCTCAGCTGTTCCGCATTGTCCCAGGAACCAAGCGGTTCCATTCCTGGGGGTTGCAGGCTCCATCCCTGGCAGGGGGCGTGCAGGAGGCAGCGGACCCATGGTTCCCTGTTAATCACTAACGTTTCTATCTCTTTCCCTCTTCCTCCCTGTCTGAAATCAATAAAAATATACTTTAAAAATACATATATGTACTAGAATCCCGCTTAGGGACCTCAACAGGAACACTCCCTCGGGAAGCTAAGCACCTGCAGCCCCTCCCTCCACCCACCTTGGTCTCTAGGGCGCGGTCCCTCTCCTGGCCCCAGAGGCACCCCAGGCGGGGTGGGTCCCCGCCCCCCGGCCGGGGTGACCCTAAAATCTAAGGTCTCTACTCACATGCAACCAGGCCATCGGAAGCCTGGAGGCCATGCCGTCCTCTCCGACGTGTCTCGCGGGAATGGCGGAGTCCTAAGAGGACGGAATGGGGGAGGCGGGAGGGGCGTGAGGGCAACACCCAGCGGCCCCCTCCGCGGTCCAGAAACGGCCGGGTCAGCCGAAAACGCCCCGAGGCGTGGTCTCCACGGGCTCCCAGACACCGGGCCGCCGGCTTCCCGAGGCACAAGGGATCCCCTCCCCGGTTCCGCATCTGTCGCCTCCGGGCCTCAGCCCGCCCACGCCCGGGAGGAGTGGGGGAGGGGGGGGAGGGCGTCGGCCCGCCCACGCCCGCAGGGGGTTGCCTTCTCGCTGGGACCTCCAAGCACCCCCCACGGCGCCCCTCCCAGCCCCGCGGCGGAGGCCCGCGGGCTGGGCCGGCAGCACCAGGTCCCCGACGGACGGAAGTTTCCCTCCGTACTCACCCGCGCGCAGCGCACAATGGCGCCCATCGCCCCGCGGCGAAGTGCGTCAGCGCTCGGGCCGGACTACAACTCCCAGACACCCCCGCGGCGCGCCGCGCCCGGCCGCTCCCAGGCGGTGGCCATCTTGTCTGGGCAACTCGGGGCGGCCGACGAAGCCACGGCGACCAGGAACAGAGCCTTCACCCATATCCCCGCGGCGGTCCAGCGGGGCAAGGGGACACCTGCGGGGGAGGGGGTCGGTGCAACGCCAGGCCGCCAAGTCCCAACAACCCCTGCGGGTGCGGCGACGCAGGCCAGGAGACAAGGGATGCCCGACCAGGAGGGCGTCCACGCGTGGGGTGAACCGGAAGTTGGAGCAAGAAGGAGCGGGGAGAAGACTGTGCCGGAAGTGCTCAGTGGGTTAGAATCGGTTGGTAGGAGACGAGACTGGTTATTACGTCCTTTATGGAGAAAGCAGGGCGCTTTGGGCAGGAAATGAGCCGTGGCTAATCCTCGAGGGAGGGTCGGGAACTGGAAGGGCAGCCTGTAGGGGGCGGGGCTAATGTCCTCCACGTTCCTAGGATTGGAGGAGGGGCAAGCCGGAAGCTTGGGGCGGGGCTAACGTCCTCGGTCTTCTGGTTGAGGGAGCGACAGGCTAGAGGTACGCACGCGGGGACGGGGCCCAGTGTACGTCCACGGCAATTGGAGACGGAAGGGGCGGGGCTCGGAGTGCTGGAGGCGGGACTAAGATCAGCCCACGGTCTTGTGGGGACTTTCCCAGGAAGCCTAGCGAGGGGCGGTGAGAAGGTTTGGATTGTGACCCAGCCGCCTGGGTTGGAGAGGGTGGGTCTTGTCAAAGATAAACCAGAGCTGGATAGAAGTTAAAGCGGTGAAAATAGATTTTTAAAAATACTTGTATTTTTGTTGATTTCAGAGAGGAAGGGAGAGGGAGTGAGAGAGAAACATAAATGAGAATCACTGATGGGCTGTCTCTTTCACACCTTCTACTGGGGATGGAGCCCGCAACCTGGGCTAACTGCGTCCTGACCTCCTGGTTCACAGGTCGATGCTCAACCACTGAGCCACACTGGCCGGGCTGAAAGTAGGTTTTATTCAATAAAAAAAAAATTATAACAGGGTACGAGAGACTGCCCTATTGAACCTGGCTTAATTCTGAGTACAACGAGAACAAGTGGGGGTTTATTGACAGGGAGCAAGCTACATTGGGATGGGATGGGATGGGGTTGGGGGGGGGGAGGTTGTTGGTGGTTAGAAAGTTACAAAGAGGAGATATCAAGTCGTTTTGGGGGAGCCTGAGGGAGTTCTGATTGAACCCACCTGAAAGAATTCTTTCGAGGGGCAAGCCAGGGTGACCAGATGTCACCTGGGGAACTATAATGAGGAGGAGTTTTATTAGATATCAAGGTTAGGGAATTCTTGACAAACTGGATTACCATGATTCTTGCTAAGGTGATTCCAGAGATGAGCCCTGGTGGAGAAAGGGCAAAGAGGGACCTCCCTGAAGTTTGGGTAAGCAAAGAATTCTTGTTCTAGGCCAGTGGTCAGCAAACTCATTCATCAACAGAGCCAAATATCAACAGTACAACGATTGAAATTTCTTTTGAGAGCCAAATTTTTAAAACTTAAACTTCTTCTAACGCCACTTCTTCAATATAGACTCACACAGGCTGTGGTATTTTGTGGAAGAGCCACACTCGAGGCGCCAAAGACCCGCGTGTGGCTCGCGAGCCGCAGTTTGCCGACCACAGTTCTAGGCGCCCAGGTGCTCATGTCTAGGAAATGGAACAAGTCTGTCACTGCTGGGACATGACATATGTTCTTCCTTGGGCCTGGATGAAGTATTCTCTTGCCTTCCTTAGACTCCAGCATCCGGTGTTCTCTCACCTTCCTCAGGTCCCAGGCTCTGATGTTCTCTCTCTTGGTGCTCTGGGCTCTCCCATGCTCCTCATGCCCAGGGCCTGGTCTCCTTGCAGGTCTTTGCCGCCCTGTGCCTCCCTTTGGGTCCTCTTGTTTACTGCCTGCTGAATGCATTGCAGAATTTATTAAGTTTTATGGCCACCATGGAAAGCGTCCACTTGCAGGCTGTGTTATCCAGGAAGTCTGTCGATTCTTGCAGGTAAATATTTACTCAGACACCATCGAGATGTCTTTGATCCTAACAGCATTTCTTTGGATTATTTTGGCTATTATAGATGAAACACCATCCCCATTCCAGGATCATTTAGTTTCTTCAGTTTCCATAGTTGGACTTAAAATGGTCAATGTTCTATTGCCCTAGGTAGCGTGACAGAGCCATGTTAGTCAGTCATGTTGTTTTATTGTTTTGTTGCGGGTGTGTCTGGTATGCTTCCAGTGGTTCACCATCAAATCTGATGGAAGCTTTTACCATCTTAAGGAAGCAAACCCCCTGGGAGGTGCTTTTACTAATTTCTTTTTATATAATATAGAACAAAAGCATGACTTTAGATTAAAAGGTGATTACAAATTAATATATTATTGAAGGTTGATTTATGACAGCCACTTTAATACTACTCTTAAGGATTAATTTTGTTCTTTTTTCCTGCTTAGCGAATTAAACATGCTATTTAAGTTATCATAATTTGATTATGTTAAAAAAAAGCATTTCTGAACAAATATTAATTATTATGCATGTAAGATGTCAAAAATGTTTTGCACACAGGGACCCAATCCCTTGTTGAAAACCTTAAGGGCCAGTAGTATTTTGGAATTCACAAATGTTGGAATTCAGCAGGATAGTAAGGTACATACATTACTCAATATGTACATACCAATAGGTCTGGGCCACCTCTGGCCATGAAACACTTGACTATATCTGTAGCAAAATATGTGAAGAGACACTAGATTAGAGAAAGACAAGGTTAGCTTGTTAGTTCAGGTAAATTTTGCTGATACATAATACAGGAAGAAACTTTTCATTAGCAATGTATTTGGAATTTAGAATTGGAGCAAGGCATTGTGGATCACATATGAAAATGGATGGATTATCAGTAATAGTTGTTTCTTTCAATTGCAAAGTTTAAGTTGTACTTTTTCTTTTTTAATATGCTCACATGTTTATTAAAATACTGAATTGTCAAAATATATTAACATTCTTCATATGCTTTCTTTAATGAATAGTCCACTGTTTGTTTAATTTAAATAACGTATGACTAAGAATAACAGATATAAAACTATCTACTGTCCAAATCAGTATGGTAGTGGGTGGCATTCAGTTGAGTCATAAACCAGTCATGTGACCGAATCATGAACTTGTGATTTGATCACCACTCACCATTGTCTCTTGTTTCATTGCACAGAGCGTCTTAAATCTTTTCATGTGCAGAGGAATACATGTTTAAAATTCATTTAAAAAAAAAGAAGAAAGATATACCTTCTGTCCTCAAACCATGAGCCTCTAGGACACTTCCCGGGGC
Organism: Ia io; assembly: GCA_025583905.1. Classification (NCBI taxonomy): domain Eukaryota; kingdom Metazoa; phylum Chordata; class Mammalia; order Chiroptera; family Vespertilionidae; genus Ia; species Ia io. Next base: position 51,819,330 of record JAJQQW010000021.1, on the reverse strand, counting down.
TCCTCAGAGCTTGAGAACTAAAGGTTGAAGAAGCAGGAATTAATTATTTGGCATTTCACCTGTACCATAACTAAAGCCCAAATTATCATTACGCTCAGTGCAAGAGCAAATGGGATTCCATCAGGCCCTGTGGGATCCTGGCCCTTGGACTTTGCTCTTTACTTGCTTCCTCGAATGTGAGGGAAGGAGATGATTACTGCTCTTCATGAGGAAATACGCTCTGGAGTCTATTCTTGCTATACATCTCCTCTTCACCTGTTCTCCACACCATCAAAGATAAGATCAACTCTAAGGTCATCCAGACCTGACATAGCACCTGGGGGAAGTTGAGGAATCTGAGCTCTGAGCAGAGGCAGACCACAAAGGGCTTCCAGAAATGGCACCTCTCCAAGAGGAAAGTTGGACAAACCAGTCAGTCCGGTTTGGAGTGAGCCAGTGCTTGCCTTTGTGTCCTGTATCCCACAGTGTGTGTGTGGTTGCAAATAACTGAAAATCCAACCAATTTAAAGAACAGACTGTGTTCCTGCAGCAGAACTGCAAGTCTCTTAAGTAAAAGCTCCTGGTACTGGTTAAGCTGCCCACCGATGTCACCCAGGACCAGACTCCTCCTTTCCCTCTTGTGATCCTCAGTGTGGGAGTTTCATACTTCAGCCACGGCGGGCGGTGTAGACAGAGGACAAGCCGGCCACGCGCTCACTGCTGGTCCTGGGTGCGAGCCATTTCAACGTTTCTCTCAGCCTTAGGGAGTCAACCGTTTCCTCTCTGATGAAACTCTACTCCCATCTTCTTTTTTCTTCTCGGTTTTGTATGTTTGTTTGTTTCTTCTTTTCCATCTTTCTTCTGGAGTCTCTCTTGTTTATTCACACCTCTGCTCAATATCCATGAATAGATACACAAAATGAAAGAAGGATCTGCCCTCAGCCATCCGGATTTAAACATTTCTGGACTCATGGTTACCATAAATCAGATATAAAACAGACCCAAATGCTTGCTGTAACTATCTGAAAGATAAAATATATAAATAACACGAACACACTTAAACCCAATCGGAACATTTTATAAATCCATTTGATGCCAATAAACCAGGCAAAATCGCACAGATACAGAAATCGACACACTCGCCTACACACAAAATCTCTATAACCTTCACAGGTATGTTGAAAAGGAGATTTCTTTCACCGTAGACTCATAAAAAAACAGAATTCCTGGGATTGTGGGAAATGCAGGGGGCCTACAGGAAAATAAGTTTCTGGAAAGAATGACAAGGGAGCCTGCCTAAACAAAAAAATGCTTACCACGTGCCAGGGTGGGAAGGCCAGTGGTGAAGCCCAAATTATCATTACGCTCAGTGTAAGAGCAAATGGGATTCCATCAGGCCCTGTGGGATCCTGGCCCTTGGACTTTGCTCTTTACTTGCTTCCTCGAATGTGAGGGAAGGAGATGATTACTGCTCTTCATGAGAGCTGAAAAGTTGGATTCAAACTCATCTTGAGAAACATCCCCAGAAACTACTGGTTCAAAAACGCTCCCTCTTTTTGCCAATAAAAGCCATCAGTAGCATACAGTTACAATCACAGGATGGTTTTTTAGAGGTGGCTGGGGGGATTCATCTTGTACTTCAGCAAGTTGGCACAACTGTTTTGAATTAAGGTGTGTGATTTGTATCAAGCACCTTTTTACAGAGGACTCTTACTGTCACCAGTGACTGAGGAATAGTGATTGAGGGATGAAGCCACCACATCCTCTTGGTCCCACTATGGTTATTTTTGTTTTATTTTTTACTAGAGGCCTGATGCACGAAAATTCATGCAAGAGTAGGCCTTCCTTCCCCTGTCCGCCAGCACCGGCTTCCTTCTGGCACCCGGGACCCGGGCTGCTTCCCTCTGGCCACAGGCAGGCACCAGGGACCTGGGCTGCTTCCCTTTGGCCACTGGCAGGCACCCAGGATCCAGGCTTCACTCCGGCCCCAGCTTTGTCCAGAAGGACTTCTGGAAGGACATCGGGTCTAAGTAGCATACTACCCTTTTATTATTATAGATTGATTTCCGAGAGGAAGGGAGAGGGAGAGAGAGATAGAAACTCAATGATGAGAGAGTCACTGATCGGCTGCCTCCTGCACGCCCTCTACTGGGGATCAAGCCCACAACTCGGGCATGTGCCCTTGACTGGAATTGAACCTGGGACCCTTCAGTCCGCAGGCCAATGCTCTATCCATGAGCTAAACCAGGTAGGGCGTACTGTGAGTTTTTACATCATACCCTTGGACCTCTGGAGTGTCTCCTGGCCGTCTCTGCAGCCGCATGGCTGAGGAGCTGGCCCTTCCTGACGACTACAGAGGATCTCTACTCTGTGGGATGACCTCCTCACTAGAGGAGTGTCTCTGGGTCTGGTGAGCAAGGTTCGGAAGCTGGTTGGGAGCAAGAAGGGGTTGTTGTATACGACACGTTTTGGCCACAAGTAACAGAATCCGCCACCATTCGTTATCTGACATTGCGTGACGTCCAGAGGCAGGGCTTCCAGGGGTGGTTCTGGGGCTTGGCTGTCGCCCTTCGCCAGGCGCCCTCCGTCTTTTGGCTCCGTCCTACTCACCATCGCCTTGGTTGTTCCTAAGGCTTGTGTCCTCATGGTCTCCCAGTGGTTGTCACCGTTCCAACTATCGCATAGAGCCATGCAATATTTGGCTTAAGTTATGGGCATCAGGGAGTGTATTTGTTTCCTTCTTTGCCATTATACCAAACTAGAGGCCCAGTACACAATTTCATGCACCAGTGAGGTCCCTCAGCCTGGCCTGTGGGGATCGGGCTGAAACTGGTTCTCTGACATCCCCCAAGGGGTCCTGGATTGCGAGAGGGCACAGGCCATGCCGAGGGACCCCACCAGTGCACGATCAGGGCCAGGGAGAGACATGGGAGATGGCCAGCCGGGGAGGGTCCATGGGAGGGCTCCAGGTGTGTTCAGCCCATCTTGCTCAGTTCCAATCAGTGGACCTCAGCAGCATGCTCACCTACTGGTTGAAGCCTCTGCCCCCTGGTCATCAGTACACATCATAGTGAGCAGTTGAGCAGCCTTAGCATATCATTAGCATATTACACTTTGATTGGTTGAACAGCTGACCTGTTGACCGGACACTTAGCATATTAGGCTTTTATTATATAGGATTACCACAAACTGTATGGCTTTAACCTTTTGCACTCGGATGTCGAGTGTAACTCGACACAGTTAGCCTCAGTAGCAGCTCGTATGTCCAGCCACACTCAACACATAGTTTCACCGCAGGGGGAAGGGGGATTTTTGTCTATTTTTCCAGTATCTTTTCTTGTTTTCATTAGCATGAAAGGACAAGTAAAATGTAAATGCCGTCTCAACTGATGCCACCACCTAAGCTTCACCAATGGCATCTTCAAAGGCTATTTGTTTCTAAGACACATCAGTCACATGAAAAAGGTTAGACCAGTACACTAACTTCCAGGGGTAGATTATTATCCACTAACTTAGAGCAACGTTTAGATGGAAAGCTCCATATAATCACACCTCACCCTAAAAAAAAACACAAAGATTGTGTTGTTTGTTCTAACAGAAAAATCAAAGGAGGAAGAAGAGAGACGATTTATATTTGCGAAATGTGAATGTAAACCAGGTCTTCATGAGGGTGAATGTTTCAAAAAATATCACACCATGAAAAATTATAGAGATTAAAATTACTCTTTGAATGTATCAATAATTTGAAATATAAAAAAATCCAAATAAATAAGTTTGTATGAAAAGAAACTCCAGTTTTTTATTCTACTGGCCCTCAATGCACCTACAGCCAACCTCCCCGTGGCCTGCAGTCCCTCCCCCCGGCCGGCCCCAATCAGCCACCATGGTCAGCCAGGCTGAGGGACCCCACCCGTGCATGAATTCATGCGCTTGGCTCCTAGTCCTATTTAATAAAGATGGAATATGCAAATTGACCATCACTCTGCAACAAAGATGGTGGTGCCCACAGCCAATAAGGAGGGAATATGCAAACTGATGTGACAAAGACGGGCCAGGATGCTTGTGTCGTTGCCATGGCAATGATGCAGGCGTTCCTCCCACCCCAGCCACTCCGGGCTCTGGGCAGCATGCACGCGCAGGCGCAGAGCGTCCGGGACGGGCAGGATGCCTGCTGTGGGGGGTGGAGGGAGCTACAGGAGGGTGGCAGGGCCGGAGAGAAGGCGGAAGGCGGTGGCCAGTGCAAAGACCCAGGTCCCAGGTGCCGAAGGGAAGCTGGTGCTGGCAGCCAGGGGAAGAAAGGCCTATTCTTGCACAAATTTTCGTTCATCGGGCCTCTAGTTCTACTATAAAGAGTGATCCCTATGATACTAAAAGATAAATGATCTCTGCATGATACTTTAAATTTGGTGGTTCTCTGATCCATATATGATGTAAGAAGATAGATGCTGCCCTGGCTAGGTGGCTCAGTTGGTTAGAGCGTTGTCCAAATACACCAAGGTTCCAGGTTTAATCCCCGGTCAGGGCACATATGAAACAACCAATGGATACATAAATAAGTGGAACAACATATTGATGCTTCTCTCTCTTAAAAAAAAAAATCAATAAAATGATCTCTTTCCCCCTCCCCATATGGGAGTCTGTATTTATTCTTCAATAAATTTCCACCTTTGCTATAAAAAAATAAGTAAAATATAGATGCTGTTGTCTATGATAATATTTACGTTTTGTTATCTAGGGCAGTCATTTCTATCAGACATTGTCATTCAGGCCTAGACTCTGAGTCCCCTTGAATTGTGTTTCTGTGGCGAATCAAGGGCATATGTAGAGCATAACTGTTCTAACCTGCTCATACGTGATTGCAGGGAGCCACAGTGCAAAGTCTTACTACAGCTTTGTCATATTATATCCAACTAGAGGTCCAGTGCACGAATTAGTGCACAGGTGGGGTTCCTCGGCCTGGCTGGCGATCGAGGCCTATTGGGGGACTGGTCTGCTGCGGGGAGGGACCTCAGGAGGTTAACTGGCCAGCTCCCCAATCGGGGCCAATTGGTGGGGCTGGCCAGCAGAGTGGAGGGACAACAGGAGGTTAGTCAACTAGGCAGGGGGCCGACCAGGTGAGGGGAGGGGCCGCAGGAGGTTTGTAGGCTAGGGGAAGGGACTGCAGGAGGGTGGCAGTGGGAGCGCACAGACCACCATGGGGCAGCTCCTGCATTGAGCGTCTGCCCCTTGGTGGTCCATGCACATCATAGCGACTGGTCGACCAGTCATTCAGGTCGTAATGGTTGCTTAAGCATATATATATATATATGTGTGTGTGTATATATATATATATATATATATATATATATATATATATATATATGACTTTCTCTAATCTATATATGAGCTTCCTGGTGTCAAATAAGGTGAAAGTCATCCTTGAAAACCTGCCACATTGACCCTCTGCGTCCTGTTCTCTAGTATGAGTTCTTGTGTTGGAAAAAGCGAGGACACCCCCTGAAATTTTTCCACACCAACTCCACGTATAGGGCTCCTCCCAGTAGGAGTTCTCTGACGTCACATCACAAGTGCTGAGCTGTGTTCAATGCTTTTCCCATGATGACCACACCCATGTTTCTCTCCAGTGCACGTTCTGTGATGTGGAGTAAGGAAGGCAAAAAGCTGAGACCTCTCCCTGAAGGCTCACGTTGTAGGGTTTCTCTCCTTGATAGATCCTTAGGTGTGAAGCAGCCTCTCCTGGGAAATAACTTCATGAATTCACCGCAAATATAATTTCTCATAAGTGTCAATTCTCTCTTACCGAGAAGGGGGTAATTTGTGCCTTTACATTGGTAGGCATTTTCTCCAATGTGAATTCTGAAGCATACTGAAAGGCAAACTTTCTCCACATTGGTAAGATTTGTCTCCTGGCCCGGCTTGTGTGGTTCGGTGGGTTGAGCGTTGTCCCATGCACCAGTTCGATTCCCAGTCAGAGCCCATGCCAGGGTTGTGGGCTTGATCTCCAGTAGGGCAGTGTGAGAGGCAGCCAATCTATGTTCTTTCTCTCTGTGTTTCTATCTCCCTATCCCTTTCTCTCTAAAATCAATAAAAAACATTTTTAAGTGATTTGTCTCCTGAGTGATTTTGCTCATAGTTAAAAGGGTTGAGCTCTGTCCATACATCTCTATGTCCATTTCATTTATATGATCCCTCTCTACTGTGACTTCTCTGATGTCATTGTACCATGAGAGGAGGATTGAGTTCTAGTTAACTTTCCCCCAAAATCATTATTCTTGCTGCCTCTGTCCTGAATCATTATTTCCTCAAGGGCCATATATTCCACCATCTCTCCTGGTTGTTCTTCTTCTGCTGCTGCTGTTCTAAGCAGGCCTCTCATTCTTGGCCTTGGCCAAAGGTGGAAGGATATAGTTCATCCATCGCTTGTGAATCTGTTTCCAGGACAGCATATGGTTCTAAGAGAAATGTACTGCTTTTTGGTTAACTCTGCTTTTGTTTATCGTTGCTGTTAATCCTCACCTGAGGATGTTTCTTCCATTGAATTTTAGAGAGTGGAAACAAGGGAGGGGAGAGAGAGAGAGAGAGAGAGAGAGAGAGAGAGAGAGAGAGAGAGAGAGAGAGAGAGAGAAAACATCAATGCAAAAGAGATACATGGATTGGTTGCTTCCCATATATGCCCCCAACTTTGTCAGGGATCGAGCCTACAACCCAGGTAAGAGCCTTCGACCAGGAATTGAACAAACAACCCTTTGACCTATGAACCAGGAGGTCACGGTTTGATTCCCAGTCAGGGCACATGCCTGGGTTACTGGCTTACTCTCCGGGGGGGGCGGGGGGGGCATGCAGGAGGCAGTCCATCAATGATTCTCTCTTATCAATGATGTTTCTATCTCTCCCTTTCTGAAACCAATAAAAAAATATATTTTTTTAAAAATGTAAACCAGCCCTAACCAGTTTGGCTTAGTGGATAGAGCATCTGCCTGTGGACTGAAGGGTCCCAGGTTTGATTCTGGTCAAGGGCATGCACCTTGGTTGCTGGCACATACCCAGTAGGGAGTGTGCAGGAGGCAGCTGACATGTTTCTAACTCTCTATCCCTCTCCCTTCCTCTCTGTAAAAAAATCCATAAAATATATATTTTTTAAAATGTAAACCAGTTCATGTCATTTTCCTGCTTAAATTCAAGCGACCATTTCACATTGCTCTTAAGTATTTATAATTTTCTGGTAGACTATCCAGCTCTACTTGCTGATGGCTACTTAACAAGAAATACCACAGCTCTTTGTTTATCTCTTTAGTCCAGCATCTGGTATGTTGACCAGTTTCCCAAGGTCACTTGCACCCCTCACCGCTTCACACTTGAGTGCTATGCAGATGACTTCCATGTCAAGATTATTCATGCAGGAGGCAGCCAGTCAATGATTCTCAATCGTCATTGATGTGGCTATCTCTCTCTCCCTCTCCCTTTCCTCTCTGAAATAAATAAAAAGGAGTATTCTCTCCCAATTTCCGAAGTTGTCCCACACAGCAGGCAGTGAGCTTCTAAGGATGTAAATCGGATCATGTCACTCTCCACGGTAACCACACCACACATTGCTTCCCACAGCATCAGAATGAAGCCTGACCTCCTAATGAGAGTCCTCAAGGCCCGGTGCTTCTGAGCCTTGCCCTTCTCTCTCTTCTAACCTGTCCCCCATCCACCTCACTGCCTGCCATCAGCTTCTTCCTTTAAAAACAATTTTGCAACCCTAGCCAACTTGGTTCAGTGGATAGAGCGTTGACCTGTGGACTGAAGGGTCCCAGGTTCGATTCCGGTCAAGGGCATGTACCTTGGTTGTGGGCACATCCCCAGTAGGGGGTGTGCAGGAGGCAGCTGATTGATGTTTCTCTCTCATCCAATGTTTCTAACTCTCCGTCTCCCTTCCTCTCTGTAAAAATCAATAAAATATATATTTTTTAAAACAACAATTTTGCAGCCCTAGCCAGTGTGGCTCAGTTGGTTGAATGCCATCCTGCACACCAGAAGCTCACAGATTCAATTCCCATCCAGGGCACATGCCCAGGTTGCAGACTCAATCCTTGGCCCGGGTGTTTGCAGAAACAGCTGTTTGATGTTTGTCTCTCACATCAATGTTTCTCTCTCTCCCATCCTCTCCCTTCCTCTCTCTAAATTCAATAAAAATATATATTTTAAAAAACTGCAGTTGACAGCCGAAACTGGTTTGGCTCAGTGGATAGAGCGTCGGCCTGCGGGCTAAAGGGTCCCAGGTTTGATTCCGGTCAAGGGCATGTACCTTGGTTGCGGGCACATCCCCAGTGGGGTGTGTGCAGGAGGCAGCTGGTCGATGTTTCTCTCTCATCGATGTTTCTAGCTTTCTATCCCTCTCCCTTCCTCTCTGTAAAAAAATCAATAAAATATATTTTTAAAAAAACCGCAGTAGACATACAATATTATATTAGTTTCAGGTGTACAAGATTACTATAGACAAGACATTTATATACCTTACAATTTGATAAGTCTAGTAGCCATTTGACACCACCCATAGCTATTACAATATTATTGACCCCATTCCCTGTACTGTATTTATTATTTATTTTTATTGATTTCAGAGAGGAAGGGAGAGAGAGAGATAGAAACATCAACGATGAGAGAGAATCATTGACCGGTTGCCTCCTGCACGCCCCACACTGGGGATCGAGTCAGCAACCCAGGCATGTGCCCTTGACCAGAATCGAACCCAGGACCCTTCAGTCTGCAGGCCGATGCTCTATCCACTGAGTCAAGCCAGCCAGGGCTCCCTGTACCATACTTTAAATCCCAATTCATACCTCTTAATCTCTTCATCTTTTCACCCATTCACCCAGCCTCTTCTCATCTTGTTTCTTTTTTTAATGTTTTTGTTGATTTCAGAGAGGGAGAGATAGAACCATCAATGAGAAAGAATCGTTGACTGGCCGCCTCCTGCACGCTCCACACTGGGGATCGATCCTGCAACCTTGGGACATGCCCTGACCGGGAATCAAATCATGACTTCCTGGTTCATAGTTCGACACTCAACCACTGAGCCAAGCAGGCTGGGCTCATCCTCAGTTTCTTGATTGCACCATATTCTTTCCACCTGAGATCCTTTGCGAGCGCTTCTCTTTCTGCCCAAATGCTCTTTCCCAGCTCATCATATGCTGACTCCGTCTCACGCTTGAGAGGTCAGGTTTAAGTGGACCTGTTCGGAAAGGCTTTCACGCCTGGCTGGTTTGGTTCAATGGATAGAGCGTTGGCCTGCAGACTGAAGGATCCCAGGTTTGATTCCAGCCAGGGGCACATGCCCGGGTTGCGGGCTCGGTCCCCAGTGGGGCATGTGCAGGAGGCAACCGATCCATGATTCTCTCTCATCAACAACAAAAAGAAACACCAAATGACCCCACTTTTGTGGACTCTTAAAGGTATCATGGGCCCTGGGGACGTTGCCTTCTGAAGTCTAGTAATTTAAAGAAGATCAGCCAAAACCGGTTTGGCTCAGTGGATAGAGTATTGGCCTGCGGAATGAAGGGTCCCAGGTTCAATTCTGGTCAAGGGCATGTACCTTGGTTGCGGGCATATCCCCAGGTGTGCAGGAGGCAGCTGATCAACGTTTCTCTCCCATCCATGTTTCTAACTATCCCTCTCCCTTCCTTTCTATAATAAAATAAAATAAAGAAGCCCTGGCTGGGTTGGCTCAGTGGATAGAGCGTCAGCCTGTGGACTGAGGGGTCCCAGGTTTGATTCCAGTTAAGGGCACGTGCCTGGGTTGCGGGCTTGATCCCCAGTGTGGGGTGTGCAGGAGGCAGCCAGTCGGTGGTTCTCTCTCATCATTGATGTTTCTCTCTCTCTCTCTCTCTCTCTCTCTCTCTCTCTCTCTCTCTCTCTCCCTTCCTCTCTGAAATCAATTAAAAAATATTTTTAAAAAGAAGAAGATCAGAAGCCATGCACACTAAGGGGCCAGACCCTGATGGAGCTGGGCGGGGGGAGGGGGGGCGGGGGAGAGGATGGAGAGGACTCAGATCTTGGTGCTGTCCAGATTCCCCTTCAAAGAGGTACCGGCTTGCTGTCAGCTGTGGGTGCCTTCTGGCGCCAGATCACACTTATTTCCCAGCAGCCTCTCACCACGAAGCCAGCAAGGCCACGAAAAGCTCAAAGAATATTTGTCCCTGCTGGTGAATGTGGGTGGCAGTGGCCTTCCCCACAGGCAGGTGGGAGACGTGTGGCTATGTCTGTTGCAGAGCGTGTAACTAAACTATTCAAAATGCCCATACTAGGCCCTGGCCAGGTAGCTCAGTTGGTTAGAGCATTGTTCTGATACACCCAAGGCTGTGGGTTCAGTAGCTCAGTTGGTTAGAGCATTGTTCTGATATACCCAAGGCTGTGGGTTCGATCCCCAGTCAGAGCACACACCAGAATCAACCAAGGAATGCATAAATAAATGATACAACAAAATAAAATAAATACAATGTTCATACTATTCAGCGTAGGCCTGCGGACCGAAGGGTCCTGGGGTCAATTCCAGTCAAGGGCACATGCATGGGTTTCGGGCTCGATCCCCAGTAGGGGGTGTGCAGAAGGCAGCCGATCAATAATTCTCTCATCATTGGTGTTTTATCTTTCCCTCCCTCTCCCTTCCTTTCTGAAATCAATAAAAAAATATTTTTAAAAAACGTTCAGCCCCAGCCAGTTTGGCTCAGTGGATAGAACGTCAGCCTGTGGACTGAAGGGTCCCAGGTTCGATTCTGGTCAATGGCATGTACCTTGGTTTCGGGCACATCCCCAGTGGGCAGTGTGCGTGAGGCAGCTGATCGATGTTTCCCTCTCATCGATGTTTCTGGCTTTCTGTCCCTCTCCCTTCCTCTCTGTAAAAAATCAATAAAATATATATATTTTTAAATGTTCATATGATTCTCTCTAGCACTTAGGAAGTTCACTTCTAGCAGGTCTTCCTAAAAGTCCCTTAAGAATTGTAGCAGATATGCATTGAAGGTTAGTGTGCCCAGAGCAATTCCAATATTAGGGCGTGCCTGAAAAGAGGCATGCAATGGTGTGTTAATCTAGATACACAGAAACAAACCCAGTCTTAGAAGAAAACTTTACTGTATTAGCAAATCCAGTCCTCTCACAGCCCTCTAATTATCCTGATGTACAAATAATGAAGGTGCATTTGAGAGAGTTGAAGTCTTTTGTTCTAAGTTTTGGAATTAGAAAGCATCTGTGCAAATCTGAGACAGAAGCTTGTGTCTGAAACCATAGCCACTATGCCGTAGCTGGCTTGGCTCAATGGATAGAGCGTCGGCCTGTGGACTGAAGGGTCGTGGGTTCGATTCTGGTCAAGGGCATATGCCTGGGTTGCGGGCTCGATCCCCAGTGGGGGGCGTGCAGGAGGCAGTCGATTAGTGATTCTCTCTCATCATTGATGTTTCTATCTCTCTCTCCCTCTCCTTTCCTCTCTGAAATCAATAAAAATATATTTAAAATATAAAAAAACAAAAATTAAATATAAAAATTAAACCATAGCCACTCAATCCCAAAATATACCCAATAATGGATCTGTGGCCAGTGACATTGTCAACTGTTAAGTGACTTATCTAGGGGCTGGGTACACATTCTGATGAGGTTTCTGAACATTGGAAAGTGTTCTTTTTAAAAATATATATTTTATTCATTTTTTTTTTACAGAGAGAGGGATAGTTAGAAACATCAATCAGCTGCCTCCTGCACACGTACTGGAGATGTGCCCACAACCAAGGTACATGCCCTTGACCGAAATAGAACCTGGGACCTTTCAGTCCGCAGGCTGACGCTCTATCCACTGAGCCAAACCGGTTAGGGCTGAAAATGTTTGTAATAGAATGCTGAGGGAAAGTGAATCCAGTAAATGCAATATTTTTAAGGTTCACACATCTTTGGCTGAGGAAATGATCTCATTCGTTTTTAGACAATCAATCCATTGGTTCTTCCTTTTATTAAAAAAATACTCTAAACTTAGGGTGATCACTTAATAAGTTGTATAAATGTGTAATCACTATGTTGTTCACCTGAAACGAATATTGTATGCCAACTGTCATTGAAAAAATTTAAAAATTATTAAAATATTCTGGTAAAAATACCTAGGGTGGCACTAAGTATATTTCAGCCATTAGATAAGTAGTCCTCTACTGCCCCCTATAGGCCATGGCTGGTCCTTCGTATATAGCTTCAAAGTGTGAATCTGGAGTTATGGCTGCAGCCAACCCTCCACGGGAACCTGGTACATTTGCTGGAAGTTGGCAGTAACTTTTCCATGAGAGATTAGAAACCCATCTTGAGACAATTAGAAATATTCCTCATTTAGATGCAAATATAAAGTCAATGAGCAAGGCTTTAGCCAAGATGGATATTTTGATGAATGGAACAGAAGAATATGAGGCAGAGAATACATTCCAGCAGCAAGAGCAACAAAAGGAAGTTTCCTCTGAATCCCCAAGATATTCGCTGGAGAAAATTATCTTCACAAACAGGATGTTATATCGCCTCCTTTACTTTTCACTTCTAAAGTTCATGTCCAAAAGATGAATAAAATGGAGTTCATGTCCAAATTATTAATGGCCGAATCATTCAACGGCTTGTTTTTGCTGATGGGTAGCCACGTGAAGTCCATGTCTCCTCAATGGTAACAGGGGTGTTTATAGGCATTGTTACTAGCAGTACTGAAAGAGCCCTAATTGGGGTTCCAAGTCCATGAAGACCAAACTAAATTTTCCTTTGTTTTGCATATATTTTAATTACACTTTTCTTTTTTTAAAAAAAATACACTTCTGCCCGACCAGTTTGGCTCAGTGGATAGAGCCTGGGTGTGGGAACCCCTTTCACGTCCCGCGTGATTCATGGTTCCGGTTCAGGGTTCGGGTTCTGGAGAAGGCCGCACACAAATGAAAAGAGACTTTAGAAAAGCATTAATTTGGGAAATGGGGGCCAGGCGGTAGTCCAACTCTAGTGGGAGGACTACTACTCGCTCTGGCTTTTCCATCCCTTTTATTAAGATTAAAATTATAGGATACACCCATATGCCCTAGGTAGGAAACTCCAATAAAAGCCAATCAGTGAATTTAGGACTAACAGGTGGGGGATGCTTCAACTACCAATATCTAGTCATTAGCTCTGACCCTTTAGAACAATTAAGGTCGACCAGCTCTCCGGATTCCCTGTCCACAGCTATTATTAAAACAATGATCGGCTCCTGGCACCTGGGCCTGCGGACTGAAGGGTCCCAGGTTTGATCCCGGTCAAGGGCATGTGCCTTGGTTGCGGGCACATCCCCAGTGGGGGGGTGTGCAGGAGCAGCTGATCGATGTTTCTCTCTCATGGATGTTTCTAGCTCTCTATCCCTCTCCCTTCCTCTCTGTAAAAAAAAAAAAAATCAATAAAATATATTAAAAAAAAAAAATAAAAAATATACTTTTATTGATTTCACAGAGGAAAAGACAGGATTAGAGAGATAGAAACATCAATGATGAGAGAGAATCATTGATAGGCTGCCTCCTGCACACCCACTACTGGGATCAAGCCCGAAACCTAGGCATGTGCCCTTAGCCAGAACTGAACCTGGGACCCTTCAGTCTGCAGGCCAAAGCTCTTTCCACTGAGCCAAACTGGCGAGGACTCATTCCATTTTTCAATAAAACTCATAAAGATAAAAATAACTCTGGCCGGTTTTGCTCAGTGGATAGAGTGTCAGCTTGTGGATTGAAGGGTCCCAGGTTCGATTCTGGCCAAGGGCACATGCCTGGGGTGTGGGCTCGATCCCCAGTGGGGGGCGTGCAGGAGGCAGTCGATTAGTGATTCGCTCTTATCATTGATGTTTCTCTCTCTCTCTCCCTCTCCCTTCCTCTCTGAAATCAATAAAGAAATATATAAAAAATTTAAAAAAATAGCCCAACCAGGTGTAACTCAGTGGTTAAGCATCCCCGTATGAACCAGGAGGTCACGGTTTGATTGCCTGGTTGCAGTGGCGGGCTGGCACGGCCATGGCATACTCAGCCCCAGGGTGCCTTCTGTGCCGCGCCAGCTCAGCCAGGTTCAGTGACCCTGAGTGGGGGTGGCTGAAAGGCTTAGAAAAGACAGAGGAGAGAACGAAAGCTGGGTCTTGGTGGGACGCTGCTCCCTGAGAGACAGCGCCACAGACTACAACCCGTGTCTTTATTTTATAGCCGATGCCACAAGGCAAAGTCAGGGCGTGGTCAAGATGTTTACAGCATTCTCGTGGGTTTGGATCCTACTCAATTACATGCACCTGATCAAGCTTTGTTCACATGCAGCCTATATCGCTTAGGCACGTGGGCCCACGTGTCTGGACCATAGGTTCAAGCTTAAAACTCCAGCTGTTGGCTATAATGGTGCTGGGAGGGCTCGGCCTTCCACGCTGGGACTTGCACGTGGCCACGGGAGGACTGTGCCCTCTCCTCAGTCCAAGGCTTGAACCGGTCCAAACACTGTAGCCTCGCCCCACACCTAGTGGGGGTGTACAGGAGACAACCGATCAATGATTCTCACCGCTGATGCTTCCATCTCTCTCTTCCTCTCCCTTTCTCTCTGAAATCAATAAAAATATATTTAAAAAATAAAAAAACCAAAGCATGGTGGGTCTCAGGCTCTTATCCACCTGCTGCTTGAGTTTGAGCCCCTCTGACGACTTTGCCTTTCACCTGTGGGGGTCATATAAAAGCCTGATGGCCCTGAGCCCTAGCCGGTTTGGCTCAGTGGTTGGAGCGTCGGCCCTTGGATTGAAGGGTCCCAGGTTCGATTCCCATCAAGGACACATTCCCCAGCCCTGGTGGGGCGCTGGAGGAGACAACCAATGAATGTGTTTCTCTCACATCCATTGTTTCTCTCTGTGTGTGTCTCTCCCGCTCCTAAAAATCAATGGAAAAAATATAACCTTGGGTGAAGGCCAAAAAAAAGAAAAAGAAAAGGAAAGGAAAAGAAGAAAAGGAAGGAAGGAGGGAGGGAAGGAGGGAGGGAAGGAGGGAAGGAAGGAGGGAAGGAAGGGAAGGAAGGAGGGAAGGAAGGAGGGAAGGAAGGAAGGAAGGAAGGAAGGAAGGGAGGGAGGGAGGGAGGGAGGGAGGGAGGGAGGGAGGGAGGGAGGGAGGAAGGAAGGAAGGAAGGAAGGAAGGAAGGAAGGAAGGAAGGAAGGAAGGAAGGAAGGAAGGAAGGAAGGAAGGACTATTTAAAAAACAATAACAAAAAAAGCCTGGTGTCTCCGGGGCCCTCCCCCAGTGCCCTACGGACCCTGGCTTCTAGGGCCCGCTGTCATTTCTCCTGGCGGCCGCTAGAGGGCGCTGCGGCTCAGGCAGAGGCGATCGGCGGGGAGAGGGGGTGCGCGCGAGTCCCTCCGCGCCGGTGTGAGCCCGTCCGCGCCTCTCCCCCACGGGCTGCAGCTACAATCTCCGAATGGGTCACAAAAACGGTCACCTGAGGAAAACTCTGAACCTCACACCACAGCGGGCCCCCCTCACACCACGCTGGGCGCGGCGGGGCCTCCGGGGACGCGCACATCCGGGTCCCGGCGCGCACGCGCACGCGCACTCGCCTCAACATGGCGGCCGCCGTCCCCGCCGCCGCTGCCGCCGCCGCCGCCGCCAGCCCGCCTGCGGTGAGTTCGCTGCGCCCTCTCGTATTTCGGAGCCTCCGTTTCCCTCCGCGGGGAGTACCCGCCGGGTCCCGCTGGGTGGTGCGCGGCGCGTTGCGGGCGGGTATCAGGGAGGCGGTGGGCGCGGTCGGTTCGGCCCGCCTGCCCTCGCCTGAGAGGACGCCCCCGGGGCGGGTGTGTGAGGACACCCCCACTCCGACCCCCACCTCCATCTTCCCCCCCACCCCCACCCGGCCTTCCTGTCCCTCGGGGAGCTCAGCCCTTCCGCGGGGTGTCAGTCGGTCCCGCCTCAGGGACCGTTCGGCGCCCGCCCGCCTGGTGCCCGGGCCGGGCCGGGCCGGGCCGCGGGGTGGCCCCCTCTCCCGCCTGGAGGGCCACGGAGCCGGGGACCCGTCCGTTCACCTGCTCCCCCCGCACCCCGTCCCCCTGATCACCCGCCGCGTGCGGCCTCGGTGCGGTTCCCCACGAAGGCCGTGTTTTTCCATCTGTCTTATGGCCGTATTTTTTGCGTTTTCTCTTCCTTGGTTTTCGGGGTTCATTTCCTTAGCTCCCCCGCCCAGGAGTTCATGGTGAGTTTTCCTGCAAATGGAAAAGGGGAAACCCTGGCGCCCCCTTATACCGCCCCGTGAGTGTCTCCTGTACTTGCTTGATCTCATATACAGGATGTCCCCCCCAAAAAATGTATACACACTTTGGATAATCATAAAGGCAACGCTGACTAAAATGCGTTCCATTTTACTTATTTTTAATTTTATTTTAAAAAATATATTGTTATTGATTTCAGAGAGGAAGGGAGAGGGAGAGAGAGAAACATCCACGATGAGAGAGAATCATGGATCGGCTGCCTCCTGCAAGTCCCGCACTGGGGATGGAGCCCACAACCCTGGGCATGTGCCCTTGACCGGAATCGAACCCGGGACCTTTCAGTTTGCAGGCCAACGCTCTAACCACGGAGAAAACCCGGCTAGGGCTATTTTTATTTATTTTTAATATATTTTTATTGATTTAAGAGAGGAAAGGAGAGGGGAATGAGAATACAAACATCAATGATGAGAGAGAATCGTGGATCAGTTGCCTCCTGCACGCCCCCCTACTGGGGATGGAGCCTGCAACCCAGGCATGTGCCCTTGACCAGAATCGAACCCGGGACCCTTCAGTCTGCAGGTCGATGCTCTATCCACTGAGCCAAACCAGCTAGGGCACGTTTCATTTTAAAATTGTAATAGAATAAAAAAATTGTAATAGAATCAGCTGTTAAAGTGTGTATATACATTTTTTTTGGGGGGGGGAACACACACTATATTTCTCCCTGTCATCCATTAAATCTTTTTGGGGAATACATTTAAATTAAGTGGCAGGTACTATCAAGCTTCCCCCTTAAATACCTCATTGTGCTTAACATCAAATTAGAGTTTAGTACTATTTTTTAATTTTAAAGAGACTTATTATTATTATTATTACTATTTTAGAGAGAGAGAAGGGAGGAGAGAGAAACATCGACTTGTTCTGCTTATTTATGTATTCATTGGTTGATTAGAGTTCAATACTATTGTGTTTTTTTAAGTATATATTTTTTATTGATTTCAGAGAGGAAGAGAGATAGAAACATCAGTGATGAGAGAGAATCATCTATCAGCTGCCTCCTGCATGCCCCACACTGGGGATGAGCCTGCAACTCAGACATGTGCCCTTGACCGAAGTTGAACCTGGGACCCCTCAGTCCGCAGGCCAACGCTCTATCCACTGAGCCAAACCAGCCAGGGCAATACTATTGATTTTTTTAAAATTTCGAGGCACAATTGGGGTACAGATCTTCATTGTACCACTGGATGAGTTTGGACAAATGCAACCCAAACCTCAGAATTATCATCACCCTAGAAAGTTCACTTATACTTGGCCAATTTAAAAAAATTTGGTTGTTAGGCATTTGGGCTTATGAAAATGTTTTAGGTACCAAACCTTTGTTTGGTTTATTTTCCCCAAAGTAAGTAACTTTTCTCAGTTCTATTGCTTGTTTTCTCTCCCTTCCCAGCCCACTTTTTAAAATTTAATTTTCCAATGACAGTTGACATTCAATGTTAGTTTAAAGTGTACAGCCTAGTGGTTAGCCATTTATATAATTTATGAAGTAACCCCCTGAAAAATCAAGTACCCACCTGGCACCATACATAGCTATTACAATATTATTATTATTTTAATAATAAAGTGTTAAGCACTTAATTTTTATTATCACTACTTTTAATCCTCCTCTGAAGATATGTTTTACTGATTTAAGAGAGAGGGGAAGGGAGGGATGAAGGGAGGTAGGAAAGGAGGGAGAGAGGAAGAGAGAGAAAGAGAGACATGGATGGGTTGCTTGCCCTTACGACCACAGGGATGGACCTCAAAACCTAGGTATGTGCCCTGACTGGGAATTGAACCCAAAACCTTTTGGTGTATGGGATGATGTTCCTACCAACTGAGCCATCTGTTCAGGACTTAAAGTAATTATTGGTAGATATGTGGTTACTGCCATTTCATTATTTTTATTTTTTTTCCCTTTCTTTTTTTTTCTTCTTTTTTTAACATATTTTTATTGATTTTTTTACAGAGAGGAAGAGAGAGGGATAGAGAGTTAGAAACATCGATGAGAGAGAAACATCGATCAGCTGCCTCCTGCACACCCCCTACCAGGGATGTGCCCGCAACCAAGGTACATGCCCTTGACCGGAATCGAACCTGGGACCCTTGAGTCCGCAGGCCGACACTCTATCCACTGAGCCAAACCGGTTTCGGCCATTTCATTATTTATATATTTTTTATTTTTCTTAAAGAAGTCCCTTTAACATTTCTTGTAACACTGGTTTGTTGGTGATGAGCACCTGTAGCTTTTTCTTGCCTGGGACCAACTTTTATTTATTTATTTATATATTTACTTATTAAATATATATTTTTATTGATTTTAGAGAGGAAGGGAGAGGGAGAGAGATAGAAAAGAAACATCAATGCCAGATCGGCAGGAGGCAGCCGATCAATGATTCTCTCTCATCACTGATGTTTCTGTCTCCCTCTCCCTTCCTCTCTGAAATCAATAAAAATATATTTTTTTAAAAAGAAAGAAAAGTTGCAGGAATAGTTCAATGAACACTTGTAAAACCATCCAGATTCTCAAGTTAACACTTTGCTACATAAGCTCTACCTTTTTTTCTCCCTGTCTCAAACACACATACACACACTATATATTTTACACACGTACACACACTAAGAGGATAAAGGGGTGATTACTCACATAATGAGGCTGTCCTGGGGGAGCAGGGCAGTGCTCGAAAGGTAATCCAAAAACAGCCTCAGCGGCAGGAAAAGGAGACTGGATGGGCTTTCATTGTGAGTAGCAAGTGGAGCTGGGATGAGGGTGGCCCACCTTGTTGGGGGCTTGCATGGTTAGAACTTCCTGCCAACTCCAAGGAGAAGGCATTCAGTCTTTTTTACAAACCTCCCTAGATGTAGGGTAGAAGGAGCTGGTGGGTAGGGAATGGTGCTTGAAAGCTGGCAGCCGTCAGTCATCAAAAATGGAGTCAGACTTTATCACAATGTGTAGTTGGGTGGGTGGCTTTGTTACGACAGGGCTCAAGTTGGTGGCCAACAGTTTATTTTTGTTAAAGAACGCATAATTTGAACAAGCAAACATTATCATGTTTGGTCCACAGAGATGGTAGGAACCATGGGAAGGGCTTGTGCAGCTGAGGTCTGGCAGCCTTTGATAATAACCATTCAGGCACTGGGCCTCAGGGGATTCCTCTGCAGGGTCATAGAGACTGGGGATAAAGCCCTGCAGAGGTGAGTGCCTGGTAAAGGAATTCTACGCAATCTTGGCAAATCCTATAAAACTGTTACTTCATGAAGTCTTAACGCACCAGAATCGGGCCAGGTGGGGTCTAGACCAGTGGTTATGACTCTGACAGACTCAACACCTGCTTTTTAAAAAAATGCAGATTTATTGAGATATAATTCACAAACCATTACCATTCACCATCTTAAGGTATAAAATTTAGTGGTTTTCACCATTGCCAATAACAATTTTAGAGTATTTTTATCATCCTCAAAATGAAAGCGTGTGCCCATTAGCACTCACTCGCCCTCTCCTCTATCCCTTTCAGCCCATGGCAATCATTAATCAACTTCCTGTCTCTGTATTTGTGTACTCTAGACATTTCATAAAAATGGAAATACAATATGCAGTCTTTTGTGTTGGCTTCTTTTGCTTAGCATAATGTTCTCAAGGTTCATCCACCTTTGTAGTGTGTATTAGTGCTTAGTTCATTTGTATGGATGAGTAATATTGTATGGATATACTACATGGTGTTAATCCATTCATCAGCTGATGGACATTTGAGTTGCTTCCACTTTTTTGGATATTATGTATAATGCTTCTGTGAACATTCATGTACAAGGTTTTTTGTGTGTGTTGTGTGGACATGTTTTTATTTCTCTTGGACAACTACCTAGGAGTGGAACTGATTATAATGATCCTAGTGGGAGTGAAGTAGTATCTCACTGTGGTTTAAATTTGCATTTTCCTGATGGTTAGTGGTGTTGAGCATCTTTTCCAATACGCAATTATGTTTATTGGCAGTTTGTATATCTTCTTTGGAGAACTGTTTATTCACATCCTTTGACCATTTATTAAATGGGTTACTGATATATTTTTTTAAAAGAATCTTTTAAAAAATATGTGTTTTTATTGATTTCAGAGGGAGGGAGAGAAAGAAACACTGACCAGCTGCCTCCTGCGTACCCCCTAATGGGGATTGAGCTCGCAACCCACCTGGGCATGTGCCCGGACTGGGAATCAAACCAATAACTTCCTGATGTTCAACCAACTGAGCCACACTGGCTAGGCAGGTTATTGATCTTTTTATTATTGAGTTGTAAGTTATTTATTTACTCTGGATACCAGTGCTTTATTGGGTATATGATCTGCAAGTATTTTATCCTATTCTGTGGGTGTCTTTTCACTTTCTTAGTGATGTTATTTGAAGCACAAAAGGTTTTAATTAACTACTTTTTTTTTTTGTCACTTGTACTTTTCATGTAAACAAGTTTCTGAAGCTTTAAACCTGTTTTTCTTTTATAAGTTTTCGTTTTAGATCTTAAATTTAGGCCTGTCATCCACTTTGAGTTAACTTTTGTGTAATGCTCACTCTTTATGATCAAGTTTGTAGTGTGCCTTTTACCATCCTGAAAGGAATTTTATAGATAACATTACATATCCACATAATTAAAAAATTTCTCAAGTCATATGTGCAGGTAAAGAGTCAATGAAAGGAAAGTATTAAAATATATGTTTCTATATTTAAGTGCTTGGGCACAGCTACCCTAGAAGACATAGGAGGCAATCCCGTGTTGGAGACTATAGGTTTGGATTAAGAGAAATAGGAAAGTCAGAATTCATTGTCTTCAGTGCAATTGAATGAGGTGAGCTATGGGTGGATGCTGCTGGAACAGTGAGTATCGGGCAAGTGGATCCAGACCAGGTGTATGGAACAGGAAAGGGAGAAGGGCAGTACCTTGGTGGGGGCAGGTTCTAAATGCTTTACTAGAAGGCATCCCAGGCTGTCCAGATGAACTTGGTCTTATCCACAGGCGAGTAACCCCCCTGAGTTAGGACCTGGAACAGCATCAGGACAAGTTATCACAGAACATTCTCCAGGCCTGAGGTCTCAGCATGTGCTGAGGCAACACTCAGTGTGTAGAAAGCCTTTGATGGCCATGGGGAAGAGAAGGACAGACTGGGGAAAATTAGTAATACTGGGCTTCAGAGAAGTGGTATGGAGGATATCCAAGGACAGGGTCAGAGGATGGGGGAAAATGGGGGTACTCACTGCCCTGGCTGGTATGGCTCAGTTGGACATCATCCCATGAACTGAAAGGTTGCCGGTTCGATTGCTGGTCAGGGCATATGCCAAGGTTGTGGGCTGCCTCCTGCATGGCCCCTGTTGGGGATCGAGCCTAAAACCAGGGCATGTGCCCCGACTGGGAATTGACCTGGTGACCTTTCGTTGCACTGGAGGACACTCAACCAACTGAGCCATACTGGCCAGTCCTACGGCAACATTTTATATGGTCTGTGCTGGATTTATTTAAATACACATTTATCATTTCCTTTTTTTGGGGCGGGGGGCAGTGGTATGTTTTCCTGAAGAACAACTTTTCTAATTATTTTTAAAAATTCTATTTATTGATTTTAGAGAGTGAGAGAAAGGGAGAAAGAGAGGTGAGAAAGACACATCAATTGGTTGCCTCCGCTGCAATATAACCTGACCTGGGGCCAGGGATCAAGCCTGCAGTCCAGGTACATGCCCTTGATCCAGAATTGATGCATGGGCCAATGCTTTAACCACTGAACCACCCGCTGTGATATATTTTGTGTTCTTGTAGTTGCACTTTGGTCTTGGGCAGTGTGGCTTAGAGATTGGAACATCATCCATGCACTTAAGGGCCATGGGTTTGATTCCCAGTCGGGACACATATGAGAGGCAACTGATTGTTAGTTCTCTGTCACATCGATATTCCTCTCTCTCTCTCTCTCCTACTCCTTTCCTCTCTCTAAAATCAATAAAAGCATATCATCCAGTGAGGATTAAAAAGAAGTTACAGTAGCCCTAGCTGGTTTGGCTCAGTGGATAGAGCATTGGCCTGTGGACTGAAGGATTCTGGGTGCAATTCTGGTCAAGGGCACATGCCCGGGTTGTGGGCTCGATCCCCAGTGGGGGCATGCAGAAGGCAGCCGATCAACAATTCTCTCTCATCATTGATGTTTTTATCTCTCCCTCTCCCTTCCTCTCTGGAATCAGTAAAAAAATGTTTTTAAAAATTGTAGTGTATAACTGCATGAATGATGCTGGGAATGAGCAGATATCAATGTTTTTTCTTTTCTCTCTGTGAAGTGCCCCTTTGTATCCTTTACCCATTTTTTTGTTTTGTGAAATTCTTGTTAGATCTCAGCATTATTCCTTTGTCTTTTTTATTTCATAATACTGTATCTCCACTTGCCACTTGTATTTTGATTTTTTAAAAAATATGTTTTTATTGATTTTAAGAAGAAGAAAGGAAAGGGAGAGAGAGAGGAAAACATCGATGAGGGAGAGAAACATTGATTGGCTGTCTCCTGCATGCTTCCTATTGAAGATCTAGCCCACAACCTGGTCATATTCCCTGACTGAGAATCTGAACTGGAGACCTCTCGATGCATGGAATGATGGTCAACCATCTGAGCCACACCAGTCAGGGCTGGTGTGTGGAAATTTTTGATGTTGCTATCAGAGTTGTTAATCCTTATCTGTATGGTTTTTGCTTATTAAGCTCAGTTGATCTAGGAGTGCCCCATTCTTGAAAGTATCCGACATAATTTATTTTATTGTATTGTATCTTTTTATTTACTTTTATTTTTAGAGAGAGTGGAAGGGCAAGTGAGAGAGAAACATCGATGTGAGAGTGAAACATTGATAGGTTGCCTCCCTCACGTGCCCTAATCGGAAATCAAACCTGCAGCCTGGATATGTGCTCTGACTGGGAATTGAACCTGTCACCTTTCATTGTACAGGGCGACACTCCAACTATCCTACATAAGTTAAACGTTTATTTTGTGTAGAGGTCTTTATCCACCTGGAATTAAAATATATATGTATGTGTGTGTGTGTGTGTGTGTGTATACACACACACACAGTATATATATATATATTTTAGGTAAGGGTCTAATTTTATTTTATCTAAAAAATATGTGGCAAGCCAGTTGTCTTGATATCATAAAGTGGAGGGGTGGGCGGGTTGTTAGAGGAGGATCAAGAATGGTGATGACACCAGCAGCCACCTACAGAGCACTGTCCCTTCCCCCACTCAGAGCCAGCCTCAGACATGATCTGACTCTCCTGTTCATCCTCAGGGTGGTCCCTGACCCTGTGCTGCATCCCATCCGTGAAGGTAGAACTCTGACCACCAAGCCGGGGCTCAAGCTGTTCGTCAGCACTGTTGTACGCACATTATGAAGTTGAGGCTTTGAACGCGTGTGCTGGTTGTTGTCTGGGCAGTGGTGATGGAGACTAGCATACAGTGGCTGGGAAGATGTTCCAGTGTGAGCAGTGACACCTGGTTTCCCCTGTCCCAGGCTAAACCTGGTGGTGATATTTAGTCCAAGTACTGTTCCTTCTGCCTGTTCTTTAGGAGGATGAAAATGCTCTGTAGCCGTGGCTGGTTTTGCTCAGTGGATAGAGCATTGGGCTGCGGACTGAAGGATCCTGGGTTCGATTCCAGTCAAGGGCACATACCTGGGTTGCAGGCTTGATCTCCATTTGGGGCGTGCAGGAAGCAACTGGTCGATGATTCTCTCTCATCATTGGTGTTTCTATCTCTCTGTCCTCCTTTCCTCTCTGAAATCAATAAAAATATATTTTAAAAAATAAAAATAAAATAAAAGTTTCCTGTGTTTTCCCTTTAAAAAGCAAATTAGAAAAATGCTCTGTAGCTCTCTCTGACCCCGTTCTTCTCCTCATCCCCTGATTCTCAGTTTATCTCCCCCTTGTACAGATATGAATTTGAGAAAGAAAACAAGTAAAAGAACACACCCATATTCCTGCCTGTCACCATTTTTTATTATTCTTGAAGACATAGCTCCATGTACTAAAGTCCGTCTTTTTCCTTCTTCACTTTTCAGCCTGCAACACAAGACTGAAAATGACAGCTCAGAATATTCCTGAGGAAGCACTACCGTGTGATGTGGAAATGGAAGGATTTACAAGAGAGGGTCCCCATTTCACGATCCCAGGTGACAGGTGGGACTGTAAGAACTGGGAGGGACACCTGAGACAATTAGCTTTAACTCAGGAAAAGCCAGGAGCTCAGGAAGTAATTTGTGAGTATCCTGGACTTGGGAGGCCTTTGAGCGCCAGCTCTGACCTTCCAATATCTCGGAGGATTCCTACAGCAAATGGTTTTCATGTACATGACTCAGAGGTTAGACGTTTGGATTGTGACCCAGCTTTACACAGTTCTCAGAGAAGTTGTATCGCTCCAAGAACTGGTGACAGTGTTGCCTGTGAGAAAGCCTTCTGCCATTCCATGGAAGTGATTCAACAACTGGGAAGAAATCAAGTGAGAGAGAAGCTCTATAAATACCCTGAAAGTGTTGAGTCTTTCAACCATTTTACCCCTCTTGGTGAACAAAAGCTAACAAAAAGAGGGAAGAAACTGTATGAAGGCAAGGACTTTGGGGACATCTTTACCCTGACTTCATCTCTTAATGAAAGCAGAAGAAGTCACCCTGGGGAGAAGCTGTATAAATGTACAGAATGTGGCAAGTGCTTCAAACGGAACTCTTCTCTCATTTTGCATCAACGAACTCACACTGGAGAGAAACCTTATACATGTAATGAGTGTGGAAAATCCTTCTCCAAGAACTATAACTTGATTGTGCATCAAAGAATCCACACAGGAGAGAAGCCCTACAAATGCAGTAAGTGTGGTAAAGCTTTCAGTGATGGGTCAGCTCTGACACAACATCAGAGAATTCACACCGGGGAGAAACCTTATGAATGCCTAGAATGTGGAAAAACCTTCAACCGAAACTCATCCCTGATTTTGCATCAAAGAACTCATACGGGGGAAAAACCATACCGATGTAACGAGTGTGGGAAGCCTTTTACAGACATCTCCCACCTCACCGTACATCTCAGAATCCACACTGGGGAGAAGCCCTATGAATGTAGCAAGTGTGGAAAGGCTTTCCGGGATGGCTCGTACCTCACCCAGCACGAGAGGACTCACACCGGAGAGAAGCCCTTTGAATGTGTGGAGTGTGGGAAATCCTTCAACCGTAACTCTCACCTCATCGTGCATCAGAAAATCCATTCTGGGGAGAAGCCCTACGAGTGTAAAGAGTGTGGGAAGACGTTCATCGAGAGTGCTTACCTCATCAGGCACCAGAGAATTCACACTGGTGAGAAGCCTTATGGCTGTGACCAGTGTCAGAAGCTTTTCAGGAACATCGCTGGACTCATCCGGCACCAGAGGACTCATACTGGTGAGAAGCCCTACGAGTGTAGTCGGTGTGGCAAAGCCTTCAGGGACAGCTCCTGCCTGACCAAGCACCAGAGAATTCACACCAAGGAGACCCCATACCAGTGTCCAGAGTGTGGGAAGTCTTTCAAACAGAACTCTCACCTTGCAGTACATCAGAGCCTCCACAGCAGGGTGGGTCCCAGCCAGTGTCCTCAGTGTGGGAAAATGTTCAGAAGGAGCTCAGCCCTGGTCCGACATCAGAGAACACACCCTGGAGAGAAACCCATGGAAGCATAATGGATATGGGCATACTCGTTTCCTGAGTGTCCTCAAAAACCTGTGTGAGGGAGGGTGTCTTCAAGGGTGACTCCTCCCAGTCAGTACAAAATAATTTTTTTAATTTGAATGATAAAATCTGTGTGTGTGTGTGTGTGTGTGTGTTTAATTTATTGATTTTTGAGAGAGAGAGAGAGAGACTGACTTGTTGTTCCACTTAGGCATTCATTGCTTGATTCTTGTTATGTGCCCTGACCAGGGATTGAACCCACAACCTTGGTGTATTGGGATGACGCTCTAACCAACTGAACTACCTGGCCAGGCCCAAGAATTTATTATTAATATTTTTTAAGGAAAAAAATAAGTCACCTGCAATGCCACCCTCTGGGATAATCATCATTAGTATTCTGGTGGCCACCCTTTCCCCAATCTCCTTATGTGTACGTAATTTTGCATGTATGGGGTCCCATTACACTTGTGGCTTTTACATATAGAAACTTATTTTTAAGTGTTTCTCTTCCCTATCCAGTAAGTGGAATGTGAGGCATTCCTTACCCATATTATTAAGTTGATACATTAGGAACTCCTGGAGGGAACCCAGGATGGTGGTAAATGGGACAAAGGCTTCAGGGATGATCACCCTACCCTGTACGGAGCATGATACACATACACTGGAATAAAATCTTTGGAAGTCAGGAAGGCGATTCTCTGGAGACACTCAGCTGCTCCTGCGTTAGAGTGCATATACTGTAGAGAACCTGTGAATGTGTTCAGTGACTAATCAGTCTGACGAATCCTTGAAATCGGGAGTGTTGGCCTGTTGTACGTAAGCAAACTCATAGCAGAATCAAGTGCGATCAGTGAGAGCAGCTTTCAGCAGGAGCTGTATTGACTCGTCTCGATCAGCAGTGATGTCCTGGTGAGAGGCCCTGACGATGCTCCACACCACAGCAGACACAGAATTCAAGGAGGTTGTTGTTTGGATGTATCCCCACCTGCTGGTTGCTGAGCACTCGTTTCAGAAGAAGCACTTGGAGGCGGATGTTGCTTGTGAATGAACAGTAACATTATCCCTCTTAACCATTTGTACTCCATAAGCGTCTATAGATGCAAGCGACTGACATTTTTTAATTAAATTCAAAATATCGTGGCAGTTAACTGGTTAAGGAAAGACTGAGCACTAGGAACGGGCCGCCAGCTGCTGTAGAAATGTGGTGCCTGCTTTAGTCAGTTCAATCAGAATGACTGAGTTGGTATGTTTACCTTTTATTGTTCACTTAGGACACTTCTGATTTGCTCGATCCTGAACCATAATTATAAAGGTTTTGTTGCCATATTGAAATGTTACAATGGGGCAGGCAACAACAAAAAATGGCATAAAGTAGAAGATTTGCCTTGTGAAGATGTGTTTACATATGGATGTTGTTCATGGAGAAATAAATGTGGTTTTCTTAGGGAACTGCAATTGTGTGTGATACTCTTTATTCTCTCTGTTACAAGTCCTACATTGTTGCTATAATAATTTCAAAAAGAATGCAAAGGCCCAGGACATAAGTTTCTTCTTAGGAACTTGGATTATGAGGGGATGTCACTGTGGAGAAGAGGGTGGGCCTCAGGGAATGAGGAGTAGGAGGCTACAGAGAGGAGAGGGATGACTAGGAACATCCTGCCCGCGGCAGGTGGCCAAGTGAGAGCCACTTAAACTGCCTGGCATCACATCAAAGCTGGGGGGTTTCGACTTGCTCCTGTGGAACCAGAGTCACAGTGAAGGCCACTGAGGTCATTAAGGCTAAGGTAGCCCTAGCCAGTTTGGCTCCATGGAAAGAGCATCAGCCTATGGACTGAGGGTCCCAGGTTCGATTCTGGTCAGGGCACGTGCTAGGTTACAGGTTCAATCCCCAGGGTGCAGCGTGCAGGCGGCAGCCAATGATTCTCATCACTGATGTTTCTATCTCTCCCTTCCTCTCTGAAATCAATAAAAATATATTTTAAAAAAAATAAGGCTGGGATTGATTTGTGTGGTCATAAGCTGCTAAGTTTGTGGTAATTTGTTCCTGCAACAATAGAAAACTTACAGCCTTGAAGAAAATTCCCACCTGCCCTTTCCCCTTCCCTTCTGGTCCACCTTGCTTCCACCGACACTCCCATTCACATCTCACTTTCATACGAACTAGGAAAGCTCTCCCCTTGCAGAGTCCGTGCTCTGGAGACACTAAAACTAAAGCATCAGGGCTCACAGCTGGAGCTGCAAGAGGCTCATGGACTGTGAGGGGCCCAGTGCCTCGTCCCATAAGCCCTTCCTGACTCATGGGGCTAGTTTGTGTTTGTGTTTTGTTTTGTTTGTTTATTTTTAAATTTACTTTTATTGATTTTAGAAAGGAAGGAAGGGAGAGAGAGATAGAAACATCAGTGAGAGAGAACCATCAATCTGCTGCCTCCTGCACACCCAACACACATTTTCTCGTCCTCTTGGGCATTAACTGCCTGCCATCTGATGGATACAAACGCATTGTAATCCTTTATCTTCCTTGCTGGACTGTAAGCACCCTGCTCTGAAAAGTTGGAAATAAAGAAATTGCATCCAGCCCCACCCAGTGCAGTTGAGCATCGACCCATGAACCAAGAGTTCATGTTTGATTCCCGGTCATGGCACATGCCCAGGTTGCAGGTTTGATCCCCAGAAGGGGATGTGAGAAGGCAGCCGATGGATGATTCTCTCTCATCATGGCTATTTCTCTCTCCCTCTCCCTTCTTCACTCTGAAATCAATGAAAAAATATTTATTTTAAAAAAGTAATTATATCCAGAATCTTACCAGTCACCAACAATCAGTAATGTCTCAGGAAATGTTTTCCAATTCAATCAACAAACATTTGATGAGCATCCCCGATGTGAGAACGCCAGTCCCCAGGATAGTCTGGGAGTATAGCAGTGAGTCCAGCCTCATGGAGCTGTACGGCTAGAGAGCGAGATGGGCATTTATCAAACAATCACGAAAACATCCATGTGAAATGTAGTTGGGAAAAGAACCAAAATAACAGAACCAAGAGCTGTGAGAGGGAGAGGGATTGACCAAGGGGTTGGGAGGGAAGACTGATGGGGAGGATGTAGGGGCTTTGGGAGGGAGAGGTGATGGGAGTGGGCAGGTTGGGGTAGGTGAAACCTTGTAAACCTCAGGTTCTGTTAGGTGGACACTCAGCATGGAGACACAAGAAGCAAGTGACTGTGGGGAAGACATGGAAAGGAGGCAGCTAGATGAAGAAAAAATGGCCGAGGCAGGAGGAGGGAAGCCTGAGATGGGTGATGGACCGAGAGAGAATGGGATTTAGGGAGGAGAGACCCCCCTCCACCATGTCAAATACCAGGAATGGGCAATAAGGCTGTAGGTGGGATCCCTTCAATGGGCAACTCTCAGAGAAGTGACCTCACTGAGGAAGAAGTGGGTGTGGGGTGCAAGACTTCCTTTGCAAAATTAAAAATCCACATTTACAAGGGCAACAGTTCAGACCCCAGGTGACAAATGGATTGAGAGTATGTGTACTAAGTGCCAGGAGGAGAAACTAGGAAATATATCAGTACGTATGGATGTCTAGGCTGAGAGTGACCAAAGGAATTTAACAGAATCAGTGGCTATTTCTGGTAGAAAAAAAAATTAAACAACATTACAACATTTTTGGTCTTCTAAAACTATATATTTTTTAAAAAGTTGATTTTAGAGAGAAAGGAAGGAGAGAGAAAGAGAAAGAGAGAGAAAGAGAGAGATCAAGTTGTTGTTCCACTTATTTATGCATTTATTGGTTGATACTGGTTTCAGCCTGACCAGAGATTGAACCTGTAACCTTGGCATATGGGATGACACTCTAACCAACTGACCCTACCCAGCCACAACTTAAAAACAATTTTTAAGCTAAAATTTTCTAAGTGTACAACTGAGTGTTTGTTTGTTTGTTTAGTATTTTCCCAAGGTTGTGTAGTCACCACCATTCTTCAGTTCTAGTACATTTCATTACCTCCCCAAAGAAACTAAATACCAATTGGCTAATAATCTTCATTCCTCCCTCCTCCAGCCCCTGTCAAACACGAGCCTACTTTCTGTCTCTATAGATTTGACTATTCTGGACATTTCATATAAGTGAAATCATACAATGTGTGTATAACCAATGGACACAGACAACAGTGTGAAGGCCTGGGGTGGGTTAGGGGCTGGGAGGAGGGGGGCCCTACGAGGGTAAAATTAGGGGACATCTGTAATACTGTCAACAATAACAAAAAAGTAAATCCGTGAGCTGCCACAATGCTTTGGGGAAAATGTTTTGTTTTTTTAAATATATTTTTATTGATTTCAGAGAGAAAGGGAAAGGGAGAGAGAGAAACTTCAATGATGAGAGAAAATCATTGATTAGCTGCCTCCTGAATGCCCCCCACTGGGAATCATGTGCCCCAATTGGGAATCAAACCTTGACCTCCTGGTTCATGGGTAGAGGTTCAACCACTGAGCCACGCTGGCCGGGCTCTTCCCTTGTTTTGCATCACAGAACTCACATGGAGAAAAAAACGTTCAAATGTAACAAGTGTGAAAAATCTTTCCCAGATTTCTTCCACTTTATTGTCCATCAGAAAATGCATGGATGCCTGGCCGGTTTGGCTCAGTGGATAGAGCGTCGGCCTGCGGACTGAGGGGTCCCGGGTTCGATTCCGGTCAAGGGCATGTGCCTTGGCGGGCACATCCCCAGTGGAGGGTGTGCAGGAGGCAGCTGATCGATGTTTCTCTCTCATTGATGTATCTAACTCTCTGTCCCTCTCTCTTCCTCTCTGTAAAAAATCAATAAAATATATTTTTTTAAAAAGAAAAGAAAATGCACGGAGAAGAGAAGCCCTATGTGTTTACTGAGTATGGGAAGGTCTTCATTGATGGTGCATACCTTATTCAACACTGAAGAGTTCACACTGGAGAGAAACTCTATGTGTATGGATTGTGGGAAATTCCTCAGCGGTGACTCACCTGATTGTGCATCAACAAATGCATTCTGGAGAAACCCTACATGTGTAAGCAGTGTGGGAAAACGTCCATTGACAGCACTTACCTCATCTGCCACCTGAGAAGTCACACTGGCCAGAAGCCCTGTGGCTGTTACCAGTGTCAGAAACTTTTCAAGGATATCACCCACCTCACCCAGCTCCAGAGGACTCATACTGGTGAGATGCCCTATGAATGTAGCCAGGATGGCAAAGTTTTTAGGGAAACTGTACCACTGGGGAACATTTCCAGAGCAGAGTTGGCTCACCTGGGATTCAGTGAATATGACAACTTCTCTGCTTCTCTTTACTTACTCCTGAGTTTACGTCTCGATCTTAGGTGAATTATTCAACCTCTCTGTGCCTTAGTTCCTCTCGTATAAAATGTGGACAAGACCTACCTCATTTGGATGAAGAGGAGTGAGGTATTTAAAATGCTGGGGACATAACAGGATTCTGTATGAATTAGCTGGCCCCGCTCTT
This sequence comes from Ia io, assembly GCA_025583905.1. NCBI lineage: Eukaryota > Metazoa > Chordata > Mammalia > Chiroptera > Vespertilionidae > Ia > Ia io. The sequence goes on along the minus strand of JAJQQW010000021.1, from coordinate 51,787,899 downwards.
ACCTATCCTTGCTATTATTGCTCATCCTCTTATAACTGCTGCTCTGTTATTGATGTTTTTCTTGTTGATAATTTTTAAAAAATAGATTTTTATTGATTTCAGAGAGGAAGGGAGAGGGAGAGAAAGATAGAAACATCAATCATGAGAGAGAATCATTGATCAGCTGCCTCCTGCACGTCCCCTACTGGGGACTGAACCTGAAACTTCAATTTTCATGGAAATAGAGGTTTATGTCGATAGAGACATGCTGAATACAACGGGCTGAAATAAATGAGTCATCGTTAACATAAAATAATAGAACATTTAAATAAAAATTTATATTTTTTCTTGAACATTAACTTACCAGACACTGAATAACTGCACAAATTAATAAGTGTCACAAAAATAAACCTATTTTTCTTGTTCTCCGAAAGTGAAATATTTCCTGTTGCGCACACCAAACAAGTCAGTCCAAGACTAAAGATGTGGCCATCGGCTGCTAAAATATTCGCTGCTAGTGTTAGTGGAGAGAAATGGTGCGCCTCCGTGTGAGACACATAAAGGAAATGATGCAACACGATTATAGTCATCAGTCATTAGTGACCGTTGTAGTTCATTATTAATAATTATACATATATTGTAAAAATTAAGTTACGAGTTTTTAAAAATATATATTTTATTGATTTTTACAGAGAGGAAGGGAGAGGGATAGAGAGTTAGAAACATCGATCGATGAGAGAGAAACATTGATCAGCTGCCTCCTGCACACCTGCTACTGGGGATGTACCTTGGTTGTGGGCACATCCCCAGTAGGGCGTGTGCAGGAGTCAGATGATCGATGTTTCTCTCTCATCGATGTTTCTTTCTTTTTTTTAAAAAAAATATATATCTTTATTGATTTCAGAGAGGAAGGGAGAGGGGGAGAGAGAGATAGAAACATCAGTGATGAGAGAGAATCATTGATTGGCTGCCTCCTGCATGTCCCCCATTGGGGATTAAGTCCACAACCCAGGCATGTGCCCTTGACCAGAATCGAACCTGGGAAACTTCAGTGCGAAGGCTGACGCTCTATCCACTGAGCCAAACCAGCTGGGGCTCTCATCAATGTTTCTAACTCTCTATCCCTCTCCCTTCCTCTCTGTAAAAATCAATAAAATATATTAAAAAATAAACAACAAATGAATGCATAAATCAGTGGAACAACAAATCATTGTTTCTTCCTTCCTCTCTGTAAAACCAATCAATAAAAATATTTTAAAATATATTTTTATTGAAATATATTTTTATTGATTTCAGAGAAGAAGGGAGAGGGAGAGAGAGATAGGAACATCAGTGAGGAGAGACAATCATTGATAGGCTGCCTCCTACATGCCCCCTACTGGGGACGCAGCCCATAACTGGGACAGGTGCCCGATAGGAATTGAACTATGACCCCCTGGTCCATGGGTCGACATTCAACCTTTGAACTACACTGGCAAGACAAAAAAAAAAGTTGTTTTTGAATTTAGAACTGAATGCCCAAAAATAAATACTATAAACTATTTAGATAAACATTTTAAAAATCAGCTTACGCAAACGGACAGCCTCTTAAGCTCTGCTGTCTAGAAAATTCTGAAATGGGAAGCAGCATCCTTGCCCTCATCCTGTCCGTCCTGCTTGCTGGAGCAGTGACATTTATGTTGGGCTTTTGAGCACATCGCTCACCCCAGTTGCTTCTATCTTAAAGTTTCTTCCATTTTAGCGTCTCTCTAAGATCTTTTATGCTATTCAAAGGAGATTCACTTTTTGTTGTTGTTGTTAATCCTCACCCAAGGATATTTCCCCATTGATTTTTAGGGAGGGTGGAAGAAAGACGGAAAGACAGAGAGAAACATGTATGTCACAGAAACACATTGATTGGTTTCCTCCTGCAGGAGCCTGCAACCAAGGTACATGCCCTTGACCAGAACAGAACCAATGTGTGGGCGAGTGGGTGCTGCCTGTGGGGTGGCCGATGCTCTATCCACTGAGCTAAACCAGCTATTTACTTTTTATTTATTAATATTATTATTTTTATTTTAGTTAATCTGAGGATATTTTCCCATTGATTTTTATTTATTTATTTATTTTAAATATATTTTATTGATTTTTTTACAGAGAGGAAGAGAGAGGGATAGAGAGTTAGAAACGATGAGAGAGAAACATCGATCAGCTGCCTCCTGCACACCCCCCACTGGGGATGTGCCCGCAACCAAGGTACATGCCCTTGACTGGAACCGAACCCGGGACCCTTGAGTCCGCAGGCCGACGCTCTATCCACTGAGCCAAACCGGTTTGGGCCCCATTGATTTTTAGAAAGAGTGGAATGGAGGCGGTGGGAGAGAGAGGAGAGAGAGAGAGAGAGAGAGAGAGAGAGAGAGAGAGAGAGAGAGAGAGAGAGAGAGAGAGAGAGAGAGAGAAACATCTTTGTTAGAGAGACATAATAATTGGTTGCCTCTCACACATGCTGGGGATCTAGCCTGCAACCCAGGTAAGTGCCCTTGACCGGAATCGAATCCGAGACCCTTCAGTCTGCAGGCCAACAACACTCTATCCACTGAGCTAAACAGACCAGGGCTTTAGCATCTCTTGAAGTCCCCAGCAAGGCTGGTCTTCAAACTTTATCAGTTCCCTGGATATGCAGACTGGGCCCCCACATTTCTGTGTCACCACCTCCGGCTCTCATTTCTATTATCTCCCTGCTTGTGCTGCCTTCTCCATCTTCATTTCTTTTCTTTTATTGATTTCAGAGAGGAAGGGAGAGGGAGAGGGAGAGGGAGAGAGAGCGAGAGAGAGAGAGAGAAACATCAATGAGCAGAGAGAAGCATGGATCAGCTGCCTCCTGCACACCTCATACTGGGGAGGGAGCCCGCAACCCTGGCGTGCCCTGACCAGGAATTCAACTGTGACCTCCTGGTTCATAGATGGATGCTCAATCACTGAGCCACGCCGGCCAGGCCTCTATCTTCATTTCTAGGCCGTCTTATCTCCCCAGTTCTGGGTGTGACCCCTTTCTGTGTGACCCTGTCTGTGGGTCTCTATCCACGCCTGGGTTTCCTCTCCTGAGTCTTTCTCCGTCTCACGCTCTCTGTCGACCTCTTGTCCGAGTATTTCTCCGGCTCCGAGACTCCGGGTCTCCAGGCCCTGCCTCCCCGTCTCTGGATCCTCACGCACCTGTCGCCCTGGCCCCCTGGCTCTGCGCCTCTCTCTCTTTGTGTCCCCACTGCCTGGCTCTCTCCCGGGGCTGCGTCTCTGGTTGTCAGGGCGATGGCTCGTCATCCTCTTGTTTACCGCGTTGCCATGGTATCCATAGTGACGCAGGCACGCCGGGATTGGTGAAGCGCCGCCGCTGATTGGCTATCTCCCAGACGCGCGTCGGAGGACGCCCGCTGCATCTTGGGAGTTGTAGTCCGCGGTGCGCCAGCAGCGCTGCCCCGGCCTCAGTCGCACGAAGAACGGCTCTGCGCTCAGGTGGGTCTTCCCCGCGGCCGTGGGGCGCCCCGATCTGGCTTTCCTGAACGGTTCGAGGGGGTCGGGTCCGAGCGCGCGGCGAGGTGGGGGGGCCCGCGTTCCGGGAGGGCCCGGGGGGTAACGGCTGGGTCTGCGGGGGAGGGCAGGCTGTGGCGCCCCGGGGAGGCGCGGTGAGGGGGGCGGGTAGGCGCCGGCAGGTGGCCGCGCGCCCGGAGGCGGGGCGGGGCGGGGAGTGCGGTTCTTCCCGGTCACCCGAGGGGTGCGGTTTGAGGTGGGTGCCCGCCCTGCCCGGGGACCCGGCTGGCGAGGGAACCCCGTGGGAGAGGGCGAGTGGGTGCTACCTGTGGGGTGGCCGGCCTGAGGGAGTGGGGACCACTGAGGTTTTTTTAAAAAATATATTTCTTTATTGATTTCAGAGAGGAAGGGAGAGGGATAGAGTTAGAAGCATCCATCAGCTGCCTCCTGCACACCCCCCACTGGGGATGAGCCCGAAACCAAGGTACATGCCCTTGACCCGAATCGAACCTGGGACCCTTCAGTCTTCAGGCTGACGCTCTATCCACTGAGCCACACCGGTCAGGGCTGTTGTTTTTTTTTAAGATCTTTTAAAAAACATATATAGGGGGTTAAGGGGGGGGCAATGGGGGGATAAGGACACGTATGTAATACCTTAATCAATAAAGGAAAATGTTAAAAAATAGTATATTTTTATTGATTTCAGAGAGGAAGGGAGAGGGAGAGAGAGAGAAACGTCAATGATGAGAGAGAATCATGGATCTGCGCCTCCTGCGCGCCCCACGCCCCACACCCGGCATCCAGCCCAGACCGTCAGTCCGCTGTCCTGCGCTCTGTCCCCTGAGCCCACCAGCCAGGGCTCATGTCTTCAGATTTTTACATCATTGTGAGGTCATACTGTAACTTTTCTCCTTTTTGCGACCTGATTTTTTAAAGTCTTTTTTAAACGTGATTTGGTGGAAGGGAGAGAGAGATGGGGATGGGGGGTGGGTGGAGAGAGACAGGGAGAGAAACATGGATTTGTTCCCCTTGTTTCTGCATTCACTGGTTGATTCTTGTATGTGCCCTGACAAGGGATCGAACCCACAACCTTGGAGTATCCGGTTGATGCTCTAACTGAGCAAAAGACCAGGTCTTTTTGCGCTTTTCTTTTTTTTTAACAGCAATGAAAATACTTTATCTTTTTTTGTTTGCATATTTACAGAATGTACACTGAGTGGCCAGAATATTATGATCTCTGAACGAATAATAATAATAATCTGGCCACTCAGTGTGTGTTTGTGTTTGTGTGTGTATGTGTATATATATATATATTAGAGGCCTGGTGCATGAATTCGTGCATGGGTGGGATCCGGCCAGCCTGGCCAGGGGGAGGGGATATGGGCGGTTGGCCGGCCTGCCTTCTGGTCGAACTCCTGGTTGAGGGGACAATTTGCATATTAGCCTTTTATTATATAGGATATACACTGAGTGGCCAGATGATTATGTGTTCAGAGATCATCATAATCTGGCCTCTCAGTGTATAATCTTTCCTGTAGACAAATTTAACAAATACATATGGTTTTGGACCAGAAAATTGTATCGGCCATCTAAAGAACCTGAGAAATCAGTTTGCTTTCTTTTAACATGCCCAACCTAAATATATATATATATTTTTTTCACAAGATGCCCTTATGCTCCCTTCCACCCCAACTTACCATTACCAGTAAAAATAAATAATTGAAAAAATGCAGAAAATAGAAAAAGATAAACATTATAGAATTTATGCACACAGTATATTGAAAATGGGAACAAGCTTAAGCAACTTTGACCTGATTTTTTAAAAAAATGTTTTTTTCTTTATTGATTAAGGTATTACATGTGTCCTTATCCCCCCATTACCACCCAGCCCTCCCACTCATGCCCTAACACCCCCCCCCCCCCTCGGTGTCTATGTCCATTGGTTAGGCTTATATGTATTCATACAAGTCCTTTGGTGGTTCTTTTTTTTATTTTTTTATTTTTTTTAAATTTTATTTATTTATTTATTTATATATTTTATTGATTTTTCACAGAGAGAAAGGGAGAGGGATAGAGAGCTAGAAACATCGATGAGAGAGATACATCGACCAGCTGCCTCCTGCACACCCCCCACCGGGGATGTGCCCGCAACCAATGTACATGCCCTTGACCGGAATCGAACCCGGGACCTTTCAGTCCACAGACCGACGCTCTATCCACTGAGCCAAACCGGTTTCGGCGGTGGTTCTTTTTTTAAAAAAAAAAAAAATATTTTTTATTGATTTCAGAAAGGAAGGGAGAAGAAGAGAGAGAGAAATATCAATGATGAGAGAGAGTCATGGATTAGCTGCCTCCTGCACGTCCCCTACTGGGGATCGAGCCCGAAACCCAGGCATGTGCCCTGACCTGGAATTGAACCGTGACCTCCTGGTTCATAGGTCGACGCTCAACTCCTGAGCCACGCCGGCTGGTTTTTTTAAGTCCTGGTGGTACTAGTCTTATAGAATGAGTTGCCACTCTCCACTCTTTGTGGTCATTTTTGTCTACACAAGTACAACCCTCCACCGATACTTAACAAGGGGATTGCTTGGAAATAACCTCGCGTGGACTCTGGGTGCGTTCTGATGCCCCTGCCAGTTCTCACCACGTGGGCACGCCCTTGTCTGTCCTCTGCAGGCCTGGACTCCGGCCGGGCGGAGATCTCACAGCGTCCCGCTGCTTGTTTTGTGTCGTCCTTGGAGCCATGGTTACGTGAACCTGCCCTCCACGGCGCTGCCCTGCCCCCGGCTGGCACGGTCACGTTTCCCAACGCAGATATGGGAAGATGGTGCCTCTGGAGAAGGCGTCAGCCCCCCCAGGACCTCCCCGACTCCCCCTGCACTGCCCGTGCCAGGATGGCAGCGGGGGACCCGCTGGAGGACCCCGGGACCACCTGCAGGAGAACGCCTGCCGACCTGGACGTCTCCCACCTGCTCCGGAACTTCGCCCGCCTGGCCCTCGCCCAGCTCCACCAGCTGTGCCACCAGCGGCGGCAGCCCGAGGCGTGCTCCAAGGAGCAGGTGCTGGAGCTGGATTCGCTCCTGAAGGTCCTGCCCAGCAAGGCCCGTCCGGCCCTGGGTGTTGGCGCACCTTCACCTTCCCGAGAGCTGAGAGAAGGCGGCTTCCCTGGCGGAGGGCCTCCCCAAGGACGGGGAGGAGCCAGGTGAGGGGAGCATGCCTCGGAGCAGGGGTGGGGAACAACCGGCCTGCGGGCCGAAGACGACACGCAGAGTCATTTGGTCTGGCCCTGCCGAGGCGTGGGGTGAGTTAATTAAACGTTGGACCAAATACAGCAGGCTAATGTTTAAGTGGATAATTTTGTATGGCCTCCGAGCGGCCCTCAGCAAAGACTCCCACCCGGCCTTAGAGGAAAGGAGAAGGGGCCAGTGCTGGGAGGCGTGGAATTAACCTCACGTGGCCCAGATCCCAGGCAGCCGCTCCTGAGAGTTTAGTTCCCCCACGTGTGAGAGGCTCAGAGGTGAGCACCCCTCCGCTGACAGGGCAGCTCCGCTGTCTGCAGGACCCAGTGCCACCACCCTCAATCCTCAACCCTCGGTTCTGTTACAAAACTGTTGGCCTGGGCCCGTGGTCGGCAAACTGCAGCTCATGAGCCACATGCGGCTCTTTGGCCCCTTGAGTGTGGCTCTTCCACAAAATACCACGGCCTGGGTGAGTCTATTTTGAAGAAGTGGCGTTAGAAGAAGTTTAAGTTAAAAAAATGTGGCTCTCAAAAGAAATTTCAATCATTGTACTGTTGATATTTAGCTCTGTTGACTAATAAGTTTGCTGACCCCTGGCCTGGGCGACTCTGACTCCCTCACGGGGCCTTGGTTGGGACAGCGCGGTGTGTTAAATGTATCTGAGCCTGAGCTCATGGTGAGCGTATTCGACGCGACCTTCAATGAGTTTGCCAAGGTGCCCACCTTGGTCTCTGCCCTCCCTGGACCTCGGAGCTTGCAGCCCCTGCCTGTGAGACCTGCGGTTCCCGAACCTGGGACGGCTTAGTGGCCTGAAGGCATTGGCTTTCCTGTCCTCCTCGGGGCAGAGATGGGCCGCTCAGCCTTCCTGGGTCTCCCGTGTCCTGTGGATAGTACGTCCCTCCTTCGTAGGAGGCCCCCAGGCCCCTGAGCTCCTTATAGTTTTAATTTTAGGTCCTTTTCAACTTGGCTTTCCTCTGGATTGCCACCACTTCCCACCTGCCCACCCCCAACCTCTTAGCCTGTCCATCCCCCAACCCCAAGCTGGGTGTGGCTCTGGTAATTTAAAAAAAAATAGCTACATTTACCTTTTCAGCTCTTGTTCCTTGCCTGACCCATGAGTTCCATTCCGCCTCAGGGAGACCCCTCCCAGGATGCATCCCACTCAGCTCTCAGGCCCACGGACGACTCCTCTGTCACCCTGACGTCCCTCTTGCCCTCAGTGTCCTCAGCTCCCCACCCGATGTCTCCGTCCTTGCACAGCTGATGCCCGTGCCTTGTTTACTTTTTACTTTTTTATTTGGAAATGACTTAAACCTGATAGAAAAGGCACAAAAATCATGAAGACAGTACAGAGCTCACACAGATGTCCTCACCCAGACCCACCTGTTCACATGTTCACACACACACACACACACACACACACACACCCCTGGGGTGTGCGAAGTCCACATTGCTCCCATTGGTGATTCTTTTGTTACCCAGTGTAGCCCAGTTTCTCCACCATAGTTACTGCTTCCCCCCCCAAACTAATAGTTGATCTATGAGGAGACCTTGAAGATAATGCTGATACCCAGTTTCTCACTGAAGTACGCCCTTGGTTCAGCCTCCATTCATTCTTGCCGGAATCAGTCTTCAGCATTGAAGGCTGCAGGGTATCGACCACCCATTGCCAGCCCTCCCTCCGTGTTCTCGCTCAGCCCTGGGCACCTCTTTCTGCCCATTTACTCGTCATTATCATCAGACGGATTCATGGACTCCTGTTTTCTCAGTGGTTTTTAACTCACTGCCACCCTTACTGGTTTCGGTGCTCAAGTTGTGCCAGATGGGCTCATGAGTCTTACAGGAAACCTGCACCCTATGGCATGCCGCCACCATTTTTGGAAAATTTTTTAAAAAATATATTTTACTGATTTTTTACAGAGAGGAAGGGAGAGGGATAGAGAGCTATAAACATCGATGAGAAACATTAATCAGCTGCCTCCTGCACACTCCCTACTGGGGATGTGCCCGCAACCAAGGTACATGCCCTTGACTGGAATCGAACCTGGGACTCTTGAATCCACAAGCCGGTGCTCTATCCACTGAGCCAAACAGGTTAGGGCCGGAAATTTTTTTTAAGTATTGGATGTTCCAAGCTTATCTTTCTACTCTGAAATCAGCTATTTCTCGTTTCAAACAACTCGTTCCCTTTAGTGGGGGCGGCATTAGGGACCAAATCTGAGCGCTAGGTGTGCTCCTTGCTACACGCGTCTTCTGCTGAGTTAGAAATACAGGCACATATATGAGCACATGTCAGTACACCAATAAAGGCATGTACACGTGTGAACAAATACATGCAGTTCCAACCTATCACTTTAAAAGAAAAATTTTATTGACTTTTTACAGAGAGGATGGGAGAGGGAGAGTTAGAAACATCGATGAGAAACATCGATCAGCTGCCTCCTGCACACTCCCCACTGGGGATGTGCCCACAACCAAGGTGCATGCCCTTGACTGGAATCAAACCTAGGACCCTTGAGTCCACAGACCAACGCTCCATCCACTGAGCCAAACTGGCCAGGGCTAAACCTATCACTTTTTATAACTATATTTCCAGTTCCCCATATCTTTATGTCCCTATAATAATGAGAACTCTGGGACCCACACAATTAACAACAACAAAAAAAAAGATGGATGCTCAAGTACCTCAGTTTCAGAATTGCTTTTCTCAAATCACTACAAACCTACTGAAAAGGATTAATTTATTGCAAAATAATGCAGATAAGTAATTATGTTTAAAATACACTGATACTTCACATGGGATTCAAATCTGTGAGACTGGTTGCCATGTACCTTTTTTTTTTTTTGAGATAAAATTTGATTTTATTTTAAAATATTGCTATCGTTTTGTCTTGTAAAGGTGGGGAAAAGCATTGTAGGTCTGTCCTGATGGGTTAAGAAACAATGCATAGATGCAGTCAGGGAAGAGGAAGTCAAGGGGAATTGTGACACCATCACTAGCATTCCGAGCTTGATCGTTCCCTACTTGGTACTGATATTTCAGGGAAAACACAAACACAAGATGGGTTCTTGGACCAGGGAAGTGATTTATACACAGACCAGAAGACTTTGTTGTGAGACGGTGGCGATGCACTCGCGTGTGGAACACTCTGCCGTGTTATTTTTAGAGAGTATGACCATCAGTTGGCACCACTCATAAACACGCCCCAACCCAAAGCATGTCATGTGAGTTAATGATCAGGTCTCCCTGCCCTTGGTTCTTATATATGAAAGGCACCTGTTGAGTTTTCACCAATTAGAAACGTCTGTTTTGGAATCTTGTGACTCTGCGGACACAATTCACATCCAAACTCACTACATTTTCCAACTTCTCTCTCCTGTGGGTTATGTAATGTTAGTGGGTACTCATGGCTGAAGGTCCTCCACATTGGTCATCTCCATATTTCCCTATGAATAGAATGACCTGAGGAGTGTACTCTGTGTGAAGGCATGTGTATGTCCTGTTGCTCATGAGAATAAATGGGCTCAAGTCGAGGAAGGGATGAACAATGGCTTAAGCCATTGGCCCAGCTCCTGTAGAGTGCCTCTACCCAGTATGAGTTCTCTGGTGCTTGGTCAGGGAGGAGTTCTGTGTGAAGGCCTTCCCACAGTCCCTGCACTCAAATGGCTTTTCTCCTGTGTGGATCCTCCGGTGCTGAGTGAGGTGAGTGCTCAGCCTGAAGGATTTCCCACAATCTGGACATTCATATGGTTTTTCCCCGGTGTGTGTCCTCTCGTGCTGGCCGAGGGATGAGCTCCGACTGAAGGACTTCCCACATTCATTGCATGTGTAGGGTTTTTCTTTGGTGTGGATCCTCTGGTGCTCTATGAGGAGGGAGCTCTGGCTGAAGGCTCTGCCACACTCATTACACTCATAGGGCTTCTCCCCCGTGTGGGTCCTCCGATGCTGAATGAGTGAAGACAGTTGTCTGAAGGCCCTGCCACACCAGTCACACTCATAGGGCTTCTCGCCGGTGTGGATCAGCTGGTGTTTGGTTAGGGATGAGCTGTGTCTGAAGGCCCTGCCACAGTCACTGCACTCATAGGGTTTCTCCCCCGTGTGGATCCTCTGATGTTGACTGAGGTGTGTGCTATGCCGGAAGGCCTTGCCGCACTGACTACACGCATAGGGCTTCTCTCCAGTATGTGTCCGTTTGTGGTGTCTGAGTGATGAATTGTGGGTGAAGGTTTTTCCACACTCCTTGCAGCTGTAGGGCTTCTCCCCCGTGTGGATCCTTTGATGTTGACTGAGGTGTGTGCTATACCGGAAGGCCTTGCCACACTGACTGCACGCATAGGGCTTCTCTCCAGTATGTGTCCACTTGTGGTGCCTGAGGGATGAATTGTGGGTGAAGGTTTTTCCACACTCCTTGCAGCTGTAGGGCTTCTCCCCTGTGTGGATTCTCTGGTGTTTCTTCAGGAGTGTGCTCTGGCTGAAAGCCCTCCCACACTCCTTGCACCCGTAGGGCTTCTCCCCTGTGTGGATCCTCTGATGCTCCCGCAGGAGTGGGCTCTTGCTGAAAGCTTTCCCACATTCGCTGCACGTGTAGGGCTTCTCGCCTGTGTGACTTCTCGGGGGCTGGGTCAGTGGGTCCGTTTGGTTCCAGGTGCACTCCCAGGGCTGCTCGCCAGGATGCACGCCCTGGCGTTCGGGAAGTGGAGAGCTCTGGAAGCCTTTTCCGCGTAGGTGACTGTTGTGCGGTCTCTCTCCTGCGTGCGTTGGGTGGTGGTGGGTGAGTGTGGAGCTGTGACGAGAGGCCTTGCCACCTTCCTGACATCTATATGGTCTTTGTGCTGCATGGGTTTTCTGTTGCACATGTAAGTCCGGGTTCTCGCCTTTTCCCTGTGATCCACACCTGTGAGAGTCTTGTCCTTCAGGAGTCACCGGCTGACTTGGGCAATCAGGGCTCAGAGTTAAGTTTTCCCCAAACCCCATCCCGGGCTGCTGCCACTGAACAGATGTCTTCACAGGTGTGCAGGCCGCCTGCACCCCGCGGCCATCAAGGCTCGCGCTGCTCTGTTCCCGGCGCCCCTCGGCGTCTTCACCCTTAGAGCGCCACAGACCGTCCCATGGGAGCCTTCCCACCAGGACAAGGCTGGACAGTCCCTCAGAGGCGTCTGGCTTCACAGATGACAGTTTGGTTTTCAATCCCGTGTCCAAGCCTGAAAAAAACAAAATGTGGAATCGTCCCTCAATCCCCGTTCTGGGAGGAGTATATCGGTGACTATGTGGATGGAAGAATTAAACCGACCGTTTCAACAGGTTCAAGACTCCAGTGGATGTGACCATTTACCCACATGGTTTTCCAACCAGAGAAGGAACAGAAGAGGGAGGGAACGTACAGAGAACAGGGAGGGGAGTTGGTACCAAAGGCACAGAGAATGGGGCAGAGAAGATGCTGAGGAGTGGGTGACCCTTCAGGGCACAGGTCCATAGATGCCCAGTCCCGGAAGGAGAACAGTGGGCATAGGCTGATCGCCGCCGCCAGGCCAGGTGGTGGCGGCGGAAAAGCTGCCTCTGGGAAGGAACACGCCGCCCTCCTGCTGTCAGAGTTAGCCTCTTCTTGGGGGCCCCTCGCTGTGGCACCACCTCCCCCCAGAGGTAAAGAAATGCATAAGCCCGGCCAGTGTGGCTCAGTGGTTGAGCATTGACCCATGAACCAGGAGGTCACGGTGTGATTCCTGGTCAGGCCACATGCCCAGCTGTGGGTTCGATCCCCAGTAGGGGCATGAAGGAGGCAGCCAATCAATGATTCTCTCTCATCATTGACGTTTCTCTCTCCCTCTCCCTTCCTCTCTAAAACCAATAAAATAAATGTATATTTTAAAAAAGAAAAATAAATGCAGCAGCTCCCAACGTTGGAAACGCTGAGACACCCGTGGCCCAGGGAACGGATGGATGGCTGTGCGTGGGCGGCTCTGTCTGTCTCTCTGACCAGGACCACCGGAGCCCGACTGCCTCCGCTGCACCCCACCACCAGCGGGTCCACACACCTGCTGAGTGAGACACACATGCAGCCCCCCGTGCTGGCAGGACACCTTTCAGCCCCGGTACCCAGCCTCCACCCCACACGGAACCGGCCTACGGGTGTGACAGGACAGTGTCTCCCAAAGACGTCCTCCAGGAATTACGGTAATAATCTCACCTGGGCGCACACCTTGTGGGACCTCCTTGTCCACTGGCCACGGCTCTGCCTCCTGACCCATCGGGATCCAACCTCCTGCTCAGGGAGACCCAGGGCGTGAGCATCTGTGTCCCTGGGCCCCTCCCAACCCTCTGCCCACTCCACCTTCGCTCTTCTGGGACTGAAGTGGCTGGGAACCCAGACAGGCCCCGGTAATAACAGCCTCCAGTTCCTCCCCTCACCCTCCGTCCCTAACCCCACCTTGGGCTCCGGGGTGGACAACCCAAAGCCTTCCCTGGGCCCCGCGGACGCTGGTCACTCTTGCCCCTTCAGAGGGCCCCCCCGGTGAAGGTGACAGAGGTGCCGAGGGAGGGGGGCTGCTGACAGCAACACGGTCTGACCTAGGGTTCTGCAGCCGTGGGTCCCCTAACCCCATGATTCCTGCCTCTGGCATTCTCAGGTAGGATCTGTAACGTGGAGGCCAAACATCCTCCCTGATGTTCCCTAAACCCAAACAGTCGGGTCCCTCGGGCCCAAGACCCATGACTGATCTGCTCTTCATGCCTAGAGCAGCGGTTCTCAACCTGTGGGTCGCGACCCCTTTGGGGGCCGATCAACCCTTTCACAGGGGTCACCTAAGACATCCTGCATATCAGATATTTACATTACCATTCATAACAGAAGCAAAATGATAGTTATGAAGTAGCAACGAAATTAATTTTATGGTTGGGGGTCACCATAACATGAGGAGCTGCATTAAAGGGTCGAGGCATTAGGAAGGTTGAGAACCACTGACCTAGACCCACCCCGACGGGGAACCCAGGAGAAGGGGCGTCCATCCAGGGGAGGACCGTGAGGAGCACGGGGTGGCCTTACCCACAGAGACCAGGAGCCCCCAGGTCTCCAGCATCACCTCGTGGTGCAGGGTCCTCTGGGCGGGTGTCAGCTGCCCCCACTCCTCCTGGGTGAAGTCCACGGCCACGTCCTCAAAGGTCACCTGCTCCTGGAAGGTCACCCAGGAGCTTCAAGGTCACCCAGGAGCTTCCTCACCGGGGCAGCCCGGCCCTGGCTGCTGGTGGGAGCCGCGGGGGAGGCGGGACAAGGCCCCGCTGGATGGCCGGGGGAGGGGGTCTCTCAAGGCGGGGGCCCGAGCTTGGGGGTGGTTCACTCACCGGGAACCCCACGTCCAGGAGCCCAGCGGTCATCCCCTCCTCCTCTGGCCTCTGGCAGGGACAGCCGACTGCTCTGTGGGCGGTTCTGGGGGGAGAGAGGATGGGAGGCCCCGAGCAGGTGTCTGTGGGGACCAGGAACCGAGGAGCAGAACCTCTGCCTGGAGGTAGAAGGAGCAATGGCGCCAGAGCCTGGAGCCCAGTGCCCAGGCCAACCCAACCGCAGTGACCCTCAGGGTGGCATTTCCCGGGTCCCTGCGGGGAGCCAGGGCTGTTCCGGGCGCTGCTGCTGAACGCTGGCACATTTACGCACGCCCATTCCAAAGACGGGAAAGCTGAGGGCCAGTGTGGGCAAGGGCCTCCAGCCCTGGGTACACAGATGACTTCCAGGGGGACGACGGTTTCTGTCCTGGGTTCCCTGGGCCCGGCTTGCTGTGCCTCGGTTTCCCTCTCCCCTGCAGTGAAGGTGGTGGTGGACATGGAGGTCACCAGAATTACAGTGCGACACTGTCTGAACGGGAAGCAGACCACGGTATGTACACACGAGAGCGACTGCTGCTGGGAGGGAGCCTCCCGTTCCAGGGAGCACCACGGAGCGTCCGAGACGCGCCTCCCACCCCGTGTTCCCGGTGCTTCACCAGCTGGACCCCGTCTGATGGCCCACAATGAAGTCGGGCCTGAGGCTGGGTGCATTTCCCTCGTGTCTGTACCTGCCTGTGGCGGCCATGTGTGTCCGGATCCTGCCTGGTCCCATTCGTGCCATGCTGTCCTCACACCTGTGCCCTAGGTGGCAGCTATGTGGCTGTGATGAGCTTATGGGATTTTTTTCATCATTTCCTTACTCCCACCCCCTCCCCGCCGCCACCAGGCAGTCTAGGTGGCAGCAACTGTGTTGGGGTGCATGCAGAGGCGTGAGGGCATAGGATGGGGCCTGTCACCCAGGATACCTTAACATGTGGTTGACGGATTAAGGAAGGAACCTAGCTCTGCCTGTGTGGTTCAGTGGTTAGGGCACAGGCTCGGGCACCAGAGGGTGGCAGGTTTGATTCCCGTCACACGCATGTACTGGGCCCTGGCCAGTTTGGCTCAGTGGATAGGGAGTCAGCCTGTGGACTGAAGGGTCCCGGGTTCAATTCTGGTCAAGGGCACATGCCTGGGTTGTGGGCTTGGTCCCCAGTGTGGGGCGAGAAGGCAGCCAATCAATGATTCTCTCTCAGCATTGATGTTTCTCTCTCTCTCACTCCCTCTCCCTTCCTCTCTGAAATCAATAAAAATATTTAAAAATATATATATGTTGATTTGAGAGGGGGAGAGACATTAAATGAGAAACAGTGAATGGCTCCCTCCTGCACGCTCCCGTACCAGGGATCGAGCCCCAACCCCAGCATGTGCCCTGACTGGGAGTCAAACCCTGACCTCCTGGTTCCAGGGTCCGTGAGCCACACTGGCTGAGCCATTGTTTTCTCTTTTTATTGTAATCTATAATAATAAAAGTATAATATGCTAATTAGACCAGAGGCCTTCCGAACGTCCTTCCAGATGAAGCTGGGGTTGTGAGGGAAGCCCGGTCCGGTGCCAGAGGGAAGGCGGTGCTGGCAGCCCGGGGGAAGGAAGGCCTACTCTTGCAGGAATGCGGTGCATCAGGCCTCTAGTCTATGATAAAAAAAGCATTATATGCTAATTTGACCAGACAGCCGAATGACCTTCCGGACATCATTCTGGATGGCCTTCGGGATGAAGCTGCTGCGGCAGGAGCCCAGGCAGAGGCGGTTAGGGGTGATCAGGCCGGCAGGGGAGCAGTTAGGAGCCAGCAGTCCCAGATTGTGAGAGGGTGCAGGCCCGGCTGAGGGACCCAACCCTTCCCCCCTCCCCCCTCCCCCCCACTGCACGAATTTTGTGCACCAGGCCTCTGTTGGGCCTCTGTTGTATAAGACGTAAAACTGTCTCCTCTGGAGATATCCCCAATCCCGGAGGTTTTGCTCCCCAGCAGTTGCCCCCAGTTCTGCTCAAATGGACTCACAGGCACTCTCTGCAGCTGGGAGTGTTCCCACGTGGACTCACAGGGAGTCCTTCCTGAGTCCGTGTCCACGGGGCTCAAAATCTCGCGTTTCTGGTCTCCCTCCACCTCCACCCTTTGAGGCGCGAAGGCCCCTCAGGAAGGCGAGGCGGCGTTTGCCTCCTTGGGGGGACCTGGGCCGCCCCCACCCTCGGAATCCCGGAATCCGGTCCCTCCGAGCTCAGCGGGGCGGGAGCGCACCGCGGGGCAGGGGCGCGTAGCGGGTCAGCCTGGCTGCGGGCACTGAAGGGTCAGGCCGGGGAGGCTGTCTCCGATGGCGGCCGAGCGCCAGGAGACTCCCCGCAAACCGCCAAGGCCAGGACCCCACCCCTGCCCCAACCCCTCCTCTCGCACCGCGAACACCGGGCGCCTCCCACCGCGCCCCGAAGCGCGTCCCCCTTCCCAAAGGAAAGGAACCAGGCACAGCCGCGCGCTGTGGGGTACACTCCACAGCCGGCGCCCCAGGGAAGACGCGGGATCCCCCACCAGCTGGGCCTCCCCGCCCCCGGGCACCCCAATCTCGCTCACCGAACTAAGTGCGCGGACTGAACCGGCCGCTACTTCGCCTGCGCAGGCGGCGACGAGGTCCACTTCCCAGAGGGCCGCGCGCTCCCGCCCGGGTCCTCCAGGCTCGGCTCGGCCCGACCCGCCCCGGACTGTAGAACCTCCGGTCTCAGCCGCCCCGCCACGCCCCGCCCGTGCCCGCACCTCACCATTAGAGGCAGCACGATGCCGTGGCCACCATCCGCGGGCCGGCGAACTACAACACCCAGAAGGCTGCGCGCGCGCTTCCGGTCGTTCCGTATTCGCCCCGCCCGGAGCAGCCGCCTAACCTGTGAGGCTCGCTCACCCGTCCGCCTCGGCCTCACCTTCCCACCCGACACCTCCCGTTCCGAATTCTGTGGTCGTAACCCAGGAATACGGAGACGACCGTTAGTGAGGTCTGCGCTAGGGCCGGCGGGCACTGAACTACAACTCCCAGAGGGCCGCGCGTGAGGTCGGGACGCAGCCTCCCAAGCGGGTCAGATGATTCGTGAGGGAATTTCGATCCCTGGGGCCTGTCCTCCTGCCCCCCATATATATTCGCTACCCGCTCGCTGGTAGTCGCCCCACCCCGGGGGCGACAAGAAGCAGTGACACGAAAAAGGAGGGGACAATAAAGGGGGGCGGGGTACTGACCGGAAGGAAGGGAAAGCTCGATTGTTCCCCGGGTTTCATTCCAGGAGAAATAAAAAGGACCGGTCTGGGTCAGCCGGGACGCCCTTCATTACCTTCCCACTATACGGAGACTCCCCGACAGTGACGTAACATTTCAGGTTTTTAAAAAATCTAATATAGGAAGCTCGTCGCGACATTTCGCTTCATTTCGTCCCAGGAAAGTGTATTTGTGAAAGCGGCCGGTTTGAAATCGGCGCTGAGAAAAAAGGAACACCCGGGGAGGCCGCCCACCACGCTGTCGCTATTCCTTCTGGGAGTTGTAGTTCATAACTCCGTGGTTCTGGGGCCAACGCCTGTCACTATGGACTACAACTCCCAGGAGGCATCTGTCCTACCTGACGCCAATTTTCTCTACGTCTTTGAGAGGCACCAGCAGGCTCTAGTTGTCCTGCTGCGCCACCTGGTGGGCAAGGTTAGTGTCACCGTGGTTCCCCGGAATTCTCAAAACCTGGGTTTCTACGGATCTGTGGAACCTACAGCACTATTCCGGAGGTGGGAACGCTGCTCCAGAGGTAGGGTCTTGGAAATGCAGTGAGAAAAAGCCTTCTAATAGCGGCCTGGACAGCGTAGGGGGAGCCTGAACTACAATTCCCGAAAGGCTTTGCTCCGCTCCCAGGTGAGGCGTCCTCTCCCCCCCCCCCCCTCCCCCCCGCCCCACCTGCTCCCGCCTTGGCTGTCCACTGCATCCTTCCCTTGGAAGGGACACCCATTCTGGAGCACCTTCGGGGAGCAGTAGGAGGCACCGGGTGTAGGAGTTTGCAACCTGGTGGATAAGGTTGGTAATTATGATTCCCAGTGATTGCTGAATTCTCAGACCACAGCGCGGCTCCCTGGACTCTGCCGAAATGTCCGCCCCCACCCTTGTGGATGTCAGGACGTGCACGCAGCGGTGGACTCATTTCCTAGTGAGAAAGCGACCTCAGGTCTGTTTAGTCACGGCTGGGAGGCTGGACTGCAAGTCCAGAGGCCCTGGCGCCCTGCAAAGGCCCAGCAGTGCTTGTCCACCGGGTGTCTCCTGGGAAAGGTAGCTGGGCCGTGTAGCATGCTAGCACCTCCAAAAGCAACGCATTCCCTTGTTGAACCCCAAAACACCTCTTAAATAGTTTCAGAATTGTTGTTCTCAAACCTCTACAAAAACCCAAGCCTTCTGAAAAGATTTCAGGAGTCTCCTCTTCCCCTAACCACCACCTCCCTGTACCGCTCCTGCGTGGAGGATTTGTTCAGCACAGAGACAAAAATACAGCCAGACGTTCCCTCTTACTCTCGGGGGAAGCTGGTTGGCTCAGGCATGAGTGGCATCCGTCTGTGCTGTGGGTCAAATGAGGGTAACAGGTTGGGGGGGGGGGGGGCTCATTCCACCGTGGGTCAGAGTGTGTGCCCCCACCTTCAGTCTGCCAAGAGTAGTAGTCCTTAACCAAGAAGCAGACAAATAATGACTGCTGTGTACGCTACAAGTCTCTGGAAAGGGTTCCTTGAGGAAAGCTTCATGGATCAGAGACGGGGAAACAGGTGGACATGGCCTAGTGGCAGGTGGAGGGAGCAGCCCCTGAAGGAGGCAGACAGGCCTTCCTCCGGTCCCTGAGAAGGGCAGCAAGTTCTGTGTCTAGAGCAGGACCTTCACAATAGAGAGAATACAACTGCCGGCCTCATCACCCCACCCCACAGGTTTGGACTCATTTGTTGGGATGCAAGGCCCGAGTCTGCATGTATAAGCAACACCCAGGTGATTTTGATGACAAAAGTCTTGGGTCCCCCTGTGAAACACTAGTTCAGAAAAACAAGGTCTGCCCTAACGGTGTGGCTCCGTGGATAGAGCGTCGGCCTGCGGATGGAAGGGTCCCGGGTTTGATTCCGGTCAAGGGCATGTACCTTGGTTGCGGGCACATCCCCAGTAGGGGGCGTGCAGGACACAGCTGATCGATGTTTTTTTCTCATTGATGATTCTCTTTATCCCTCTCCCTTCCTCTCTGTAAAAAATCAATATTTTTTTTTAAAAAAGAAAAAAACAAGGTCTGTGTGGCTGGCACACAGGCATCTGGGGTCGACTGAGACCCAAGTGGGGCAGATGCCCAAGCTTGCAGCTCCGTGGGTGTCAGTCAGGGGGTTCTCTTTATCTGAGTTAGTAGGAACCACCCACTGCAGGGTCTGAGGCAAGACTGACCCAATCACATTTGTATGAAAAGGGATTTTTTCCCAGAGTGTTGTTAGTTACAATCGCCATGTGGCAATGGTCAGGGGTGGCAAGTCACCATTTAAGGGGTTTGGTTGTCAGCAAGATGCTGTTAGAGGATTAAAGGTTCAATGAAATACAATGGATTTTCAAGTTAAATTATAATAGAAACAGTGAAGAATCAATGAAAACATGCTGCAAAAAAGGGTTACCTCTTATATTTATCAAAGGACTAAATCTTGCAAAATAAAAGGTTACAACATGGAAGTCCTATTGTTTATGAGATGGGAATTAGGAAAAACCTTGTTCTTTTTGTGCAATGGCACCATCTGTCTTTTTATTTTTTATTTTTATTTATTTTTATTTATTATTATTTTTAAATATATTTTATTGATTTTTTACAGAGAGGAAGAGAGAGGGATAGAGAGCTAGAAACATCGATGATAGAGAAACATCGATCAGCTGCCTCTTGCACAACCCCTACTGGGGATGTGCCCGCAACCAAGGTACATGCCCTTGACCGGAATCGAACCTGGGACCTCTCAGTCCGCAGGCCGACGTTCTATCCACTGAGCCAAACCGGTTTCGGCTGTCTTTTTATTTTTAAAAAATATATATTTTTAGCCCTAGCTGGTTTGGCTAAGTGGATAGAGTGTTGGCCTGTGGCCTGAGGGGGTCCCGGGTTCGATTCCAGTCAGGGGCACATGCCCAGGTTGTGGACTCGATCCCCAGTGGGGGGTGTGCAGGAGGCGGACAATCGATGATTCTCTCTCATCATTGATGTTTCTATCTATCTCTCCCTCTCCCTTATTCTCTGAAATTAATAAAAACACATTTTAAAAAATAAGAAATCAAAAATTAAAAAAATATATTTTTATTGATTTCAGAAAGGGATAGAAGCATTAATTATGAAAGAAAATAACTGGGCATGGCCGGTTTGGCTCGGTGGATAGAGCGTCGGCCTGTGGACTGAAGGATCCCAGGTTCGATTCCAGTCAAGGGCATGTACCTTGGTTGCAGGCACATCCCCTGTGGGGAGTGTGCAAGAGGCAGCTGATCGATGTTTCTAACTCTCTATCCCTTTCCCTTCCTGTCTGTAAAAAATCAATAAAAATATTTTAAAAAAAGAAAATAACTGATAGGCTGCCTCCAGCATGCCCCACATTAGGGATCAAGCCTGCAACCCATGCATGTGCCGTGACCAGGAATGGAACCATGACCTCCTGGTTCATAGGTTGATGCTCAACCACTGAGCCAAGCCAGCTGGGCCCATCTGTCTTTTTAATTTCTACGAGTCCTATAAAAAAAAATGTATAGCCTAAACAGAGTAGCAAAAGCAATCACAGAACCTGCAAGGCTTCATGCAAGTTACATTTCAAGACTTCCTATTCAAAAGTTTTCAATTCCATGGCAAATAAGGATTTATTGCAAACTAATGCCGAAAACTAGTTTAAAATGTTTATGGTCCAATTGATACTTTGTCATATGGGATTCAAATCTGTGAGGTTGTTTGCCATGTACCTTGATCAATTGTTTTACACACAGATCAGAACTTCTGAGACAGTGGAGTGCATGGGGATTGCACATGGATGCCACTCTCGTGTGGAACACTGCCATAGTGTTTATAGGGAGTGTCAGTGTCAATTCACACCACACATGAGCACTTCTCCCCACTCAAGCATATGATGTGCATTAAAGATAAAATGTCACTGTGGTTGGTTTTCTTTTATGAACAGCATTAATTGGGGTCTCGCCATTTTGAAAATCTCAAGTTTAGAATCTGGTGAATTCTTATAAGTCATGCCCAAATCCAGTACATTTTCTCAATTCTCATTTTTGTGGCTTCTATAATATAGCATTGATGGGCATTCACATCTGAAGGTCTTCAACATTCATCATCTCTACATTTCCCTACTGTTAGAATGATCTGAGGAGCGTACTACTAGTATGTGTGAAGGTGTGTGCGTAAGTCTGTGATATTGCCCATGAGTATGATTGGGTCAGGTATAGGAAGGGCAGAGATGAACGATGGCTTAAGGCTTCCTATGGTCCAGCTCCTGTAGAGTGCCTCTACCCAGTATGAGTTCTCTGGTGCTTGGTCAGGGAGGAGCTGTGTGTGAAGGCCTTCCCACAGTCCTTACACTCGTATGGCTTTTCTCCTGTGTGGATCCTCCGGTGCTGAGTGAGGTGAGTGCTCTGCCTGAAGGACTTCCCACAATCTGGACATTCATATGGCTTTTCCCCGGTGTGTGTCCGCTCGTGCTGGCTGAGGAATGAGCTGTGACTGAAGGACTTCCCACACTCATTGCATGTGTAGGGTTTTTCTTTGGTGTGGATCCTCTGGTGCTCTATGAGGAGGGAGCTCTGGCTGAAGGCTCTGCCACACTCGTTACACTCATAGGGCTTCTCCCCCGTGTGGATCCTCTGATGCTGAATGAGTGGAGCGAGCTGGCTAAAGGCCCTGCCACACCCGTCACACTCATAGGGCTTCTCCCCGGTGTGGATCAGCTGGTGTTTGGTTAGGGATGAGCTGTGGGTGAAGGCCCTGCCACAGTCACTGCACTCATCGGGCTTGTCCCCCGTGTGGATCCTCTGATGTTGACTGAGGTGTGTGCTATGCCGGAAGGCCTTGCCGCACTGACTACACTCATAGGGCTTCTCTCCCGTGTGTGTCCGCTCATGCTGGCTGAGTGACGAGCTGTGGCTGAAAGGTTTTCCACACTCCTTGCACCCGTAGAGCTTCTCCCCTGTGTGAATCCTCCGATGCTCGGTCAGGAGTGTGCTCTGGCTGAAGGCTTTTCCACACTCGTTGCACTCATAGGGCTTCTCTCCCGTATGCGTCCTCTGATGCTGAATCAGTGGTGTGATCTGGGTGAAGGCTTTTCCACACTCATGACACTCGTAGGGCTTTTCTCCAGTGTGGATTCTCTGGTGCTTGGTCAAGGATGAGCTGTGACTGAATGCCTTGCCACACTCAGGGCACTCATAAGGCTTCTCCCGGGTGTGTACCCGCAGGTGCTGGGTGAGGTGGATACTTTGCCGGAAGGCCTTCCCACATTCACTGCACTCGTATGGCTTCTCGCCTGTGGGTCCGTTCGTGTTGGCTGAAGGAGGACCTGAAACTAAAGGACTTCCCACATTCACTGCACTCATAGGGGCTTCTCGCCCCTGTGAGTTCTCTGGTGCTGGATCAGTGGGGCAATTTGGTTAAAGGTCCTCACGCAATGCGTGCACTCATACGGTTTCTCACCAGTGTGGATTCTCTGGTGTTTGGTAAGTGCCGAGCTGTTTCGGAAGCCTTTTCCGCATTCCTGACATCCGTAAGGTCTCTCTCCTGTGTGTGTTCGGTGGTGTTCAGTGAGTGCAGAGCTGTGACCAAACGCCTTTCCACATTCCAGACACCTGTAGGCTTTCTCCTTTGCGTAGGTTTCCTGTTGTGCATTCAGTTTTGAGTATGGCTTCTCCCTTTTTCTGTGCATTCTCCATGTATGAGAGTCTTGTCTTTCAGGAGTCACGGGCTGATTTGGGAGATCAGGGCTCAGAGTTAAGTTTTCCCCAAACCCATTCCTGGGCTGCTGCCACTGAACAGATGTCTTCATAAGTGTGCTGCCTGAACCCCACGGCCATCAAGGCTCTCACAGCTCCGTTCCCGGCGCCCCTCAGAGTCTTCACCCTTAGAGCGCCACAGACCATCCCGCAGGAGCCTTCCCACCAGGACAAGGCTGGATAGTCCCTCAGAGGCGTCTTGCTTTTCAGCTGACAGTTTGGCTTTCAATTTTGTTTCCAAGTCTGAAAAAAAGAAAAGAAAAAGGAATTGTCCCTCAATTGCTGTTCTGGGAGGAAAAGTTTATTGGTGAGTATGTGGATGGAAGAATGAAACCGATATTTTCTAAAAGTTCAAGGCACAAGTGGCTTTGACCATTTAACCATATGTTTTTGCAAACCAGAGAAGGAAGAGAATGTTCAAAGAACACAAAGTTGAGTTGGTATAAGGGGTACTGATGGAGTTTGCACAGAGAATTTTGGAGTAAGACGGTGCTGAAGAGTGAGCCTTCAGGGAAAATGCAACAGACACCCAGGCTTGGAAGGAGCGGAATGTCAGGTGCGGGGTCACACAGCATGTACTACAGCAAGGGGTGTGAGAGCAGGGGTGGGAAACATCCGGCCTGCTGGTTGTAAAAAGCCCACAAAAGCATTTGGTCTGGCCCTGCCAAGGCATTAGGGGGAAGTTAATGAACTGTTTGGCCAAATACAGCAGGCTAAATTTTAAGTTGATAATTTTATATGGCCTGCGAATGATGTTATAAATATCCACATGGCCCTCAGCAGAAAAAAGGTTCTCCACCCCTATGGTAGAGGGAAGGACCCCTCATCCCGCCTGTTTCTCAGAGCCCGTCTCCTCCTGGAGGTCCCTTCCCTGTGGGGCCACTCCCTCCAGATGTGAAGAAGCCCATCAGATCCCCACAGCGGGAACTGCTGAAATGTCCGTCACCAAGAGGGTTGATAAATGGCTGTGGTGCATTGCAGCCCTTGGAGCTGGGTTAGTCTGTCTGTGTCCCTAAGTGAGAAGACCCCTCGGGCAGGGTCTTTGTTTGCCTTACTCACCACTGTACCCCCAACCACAGGAGTCCACACACATGCTGAACAGAAAACACAAGCAGTCTCTCCCCCTCCTTCCTGGCAGGGTGGCAGGTACTCAGCCTCCACATGACACTGAGCTGGCGAGAACGTGTGACGTGGCACCTTCCCCATATGTGTCGCTCTTGTGAAAAGTTAGGGGGAATGGTCTAGTCCAGTGTGACTGGCAGAACAGTGTCTCCCAAGATGCCACGCCCTCAGCCCTGCATTGAGTGTGCTGTCACCCACGTGTGGACAAGGAGCTGAGGATGCTAATCTTTGACGTTAGCCCATCACCTGAGATTACCCTGGATTGTTGGGGTGGCCCCGTGTAACCACAGGGTCTTAAATGTGCAAGAGAGGCAGCAGGTCAGGGTGAGGGGGACGTGATGCGTGAAGACCTGACCCACCTCTGCGGACACTGAAGATGGACAAGGCCAGGCACCCAGGAATATGCAGCCCCCAGATGCTGTCCCACACTGGGGCTTGGCATTTCCCGGGCCCCTGCGGTGAGCCAGGGCTGTTCCGGGTGCTGCTGGTGAACGATGGGAAATTTACGCATGCCCATTCCAAAGACGGGAAAGCCGAGGACCCTGGTTACACAGATGACTTCCTGGGGGATGACTGTTTCCGTTCTGGGATCCCTGGGCACGGCTTGGTGTGCCTCGGCTTCCCTCTCCCTTACAGTGAGGGTGGCAGCGCGACATGGAGGTCACCAGAGTCAAAGTGGGACAGCGTCTGCACCCAGAGCAGAACAGCAGTATATACATGACAGTGACTGTTATCGTCTGAGACACACATCCCACTCCGTGTTCCTGGTGCTTTACCCCGACTGATTGTCCTAAATGAAATCGGCCCGAGGCCGGGTGCGTCTCCCTCGTGTTTCTACCTGTCCGTGGCGGCCGTGACTATGCACCCGGATCCTGCCTCGTCATGTTTCTTGTGTGTGTTGTCTTCACTGCAGTGTTCAGGATGGGAGTTATGTGGTTGTGATGTGTGCACGGCTTTTTACAATCATCTCTCCGACAACCCCCACTCCATGCACTGCCGGGGGCAGGGACTGCGTTGGGTCTAGGCAGACGCTCGTGAGCATAAGGTGGGGGTGGGCATCTGGGACATCTAGATACCTGGTTGAATACCCGGCTGGCGTGGCTTAGTGGTTGAGCATTGACCTATGAACCAGGAGGTCACGGTTCATCCCAGTCAGGGCACATGCCCAGGTTGCAGGCTTGGTCCCCAGTGTGGGGCGTGCGGGAGGCAGCCATCAGTTACTCTCATCATTGATGTTTTTATCTCTCTCTCTCCTCCCTTCCTCTCTGAAATCAATAAAAACATATTTAGCCCAGCTGGTGTGGCTCAGTGGTTGAGCATTGACCTAGGAACCAGGAGGTCACGGTTCGATTCCTGGTCAGGGCACAGGCCCAGGTTGTGGGCTCCATCCCAGTGGGGGGCGTGCAGGAGGCGGCCCATAGATGATTCTCTCTCAGCATGGATGTTTCTATCTCTCTCTCCCTCTCCCTCTCTGACATCAATAAAAATATATTTTAAAAAAATAAAATTTCATATATATATTAAAAATATACTTTTAAAATAAAAAAGAACAACTAGCCCTAACCAGTTTGGCCCAGGGGATAGAGCGTCGGCCTGCTGACAGAAGGGTCCCAGGTTCGATTCCGGTCAAGGGCATGTACCTTGGTTGTGGGCACATTCCCAGTGGGGAATGTGCAGGAGGCAACTGATCGATGTTTCTCTCTCATCGATGTTTCTAACTCTCTATCCCTCTCCCTTCCTCTCTGTAAAAAAATCAGTAAAATATATTTGAATATATATATATATATAGTTTTTTTTAAAGGTTGATGAAACTTGGGGTCTCAACAAGGGCTGAGTCACATATGTAATTACCTGTTGAAGTGGCTAAAGGGCACTTCCCCCAAACCTGAATAGGATGACTGTTTGCTGCCAGACAGCTCAGGGCATCTCAGTCTACATGTTATTGCATCCTGTTGGCCAAACACCTGAATAGCCGTAGACTATTCCCCAATCTGACAATGCTTCTGTAAACCCTACCTTTGAAGCTTATGTCTCCACCTAGCCTTAGGAAAAATTGTGTTAATAAAAAGCAAGGGGTCCTCAGACAAGGACTAAGAACTACCTGGTTGATTAATGAGTAAAGGAGCCTGCAGGGTGCCTGGCATAGTCAGTACTCATGTGTCTCTTTTCTGGGTCCCAGTGGTCTGGGATTAAAACCTCGTGTTTCCGGGGGTCCCCCCGCCCCCACCTCCATGTGTCAGGAGAGAAGGCCCCTCAGGAAGGCGAGGCTGCATATGGACTCTGTCCTGGGAACCTGAGCCCTTCCCACCCTCGGAATCCGCACCCCCTCCCCCCACAGCAGGCGAGGGGTGCAGGTCAGGCTGGCTCGGTCCCTTGGGTGGGGCCGTCTGTCTCTCCAACTGCGCCCGGAAGCCGGGAGGCCCCACCCCTGCCCCACCCGCCGCTCTCAGACCCCAGGTCCCTCCCCGGCCCCGCCCCCTACACGACCCGCCCGGGGAGCCCAGGAACAAACGGACTGGACATGACCGCGTGTGGTGGGTACACTGAGGCCGGAGCCCCCCGGGCAGACGCCGGGTCCCCGGTCAGCGTGGCCTCTCCGGCCCGGCCTCCCCATTTTCGCTTACCCGCCGGGCGTCAGAACGGAGGACGCGGCCCGGTACCGACGGGGACTGCGCCTGCGCCAAACAGTGGGCGGACTACAGCTCCCATAGGGCTGCGCGCTCGCATCCGGGTTGTTGCAAGCCTGACCCGTCCCCCGCCCGCGGCTCCAGAATTGCTTATGCAAGGATCGGAATCCGAGCGAGGTCTGCGGACACCGGCCCGTGTTGGCCGCCCTGCCACGCCCTGGACCACTCACCGCTGGACGGCGGCACAAAGGCCGCACGCAGGCCACGTCGTTGGGGGCGAACTACATCCCCCAGAGGGAGCCGCGCGCGCTTCTCGTCATTTCCGCGTTCGCTAAGCCCAGGGCAGCGTCGTTAGGCGTTAGGCTGGATCCGAGCTCGGTTCGCAGAACCGGCCGGTCTCATCCTCACGGTCCCACCCAAACCTCCAACTCCGCACTGTTTCGTGGAAGGGCAGTCGAAGGCCACGTTCGGCGTTCGCCTGTAGTGCGGCTGCGCTGGCGCGTTTTGAACTACAACTCCCAGAGGGCCACGCGCGGGTTGCGTGCGCAGCCTCCCCTCCTTTCCGAGCGTTCATGGCCAAAGTTCGATTCCCGGCTGCTGTACTTCTGGCCCCCTTATAAATATTCACCGCCCCGCCCGTCGCTTAACGGTCTTTGCGGACAGGCCCCAGCTTGGATGGTGAACAGAGACATAAAAAAGGAGTGGGCCAAAAAAATAAGATACAGAAGAATGGAGGATGGAGGGAATGTTTGATGTTTCCTGAGTTTCATCCTAGGAGACAGAAAAAGGACGGGTCTGGGGCAGTGACATAACATTGAAGCTTTGTCTTTGTCGCATATAGAAAGTACATTGTGACGTTTATCTTCATTGCGTCCCAGGAACGTGTCTATGTGAGGGTGGCACATTTGATATCATGCATCCATCCATCCATCCATTCACTCATCCCTCCCTCCATCCATTCATTCATTCATCCATCCATTCATTCACTCATGCATCCATCTATCCATCTATCCATCCATCCATCCATCCATCCAACACTAACATGTAGTGAGAGTGAGGCCTCTGCTCCAGGCTTCCTGTCGGCCTGCTGCTTATGTAATGAAGACAGACAGAACACCCTCTCTCCAGCCTGGCCGCTGTGGCTCATGGCTGAGGGTGGCCCACGCACCAGGAGGCCCAGGTTCCATTCCCTATGAGGGCACATGCCCTGGTGTCTGACTCAATAGGGGTCCTGCAGGGGGCAGCCCATCCATGTTTCTATCTCCCTCTCCCTCTCCCTTCCTCTCTCTCTGAACATCTCTAAAGCAAAGAAACAAATGAAAACCCCGCTCTCCTGGTGCGCACAGTGGGACACGCAGGACCCACGTGCCTGGGTTGCAGACTCCTCCCCTCGTGCAAGGCAACCAATGGGTGTGTCTCTGACACATGGGTGCTGCCTCCCTCTCTCCCTCTCCTCCTCCCTCCCTTGTGCTCTCTCTAAAAGAGAGAAAAATCACTGGAAAAATATCCTCCAGTGAGAATTAACCTGTCTCTCCTCTCTCTCTCTCTCTCTGTATATATATAGTTTATGTGTGTGTGTGCGTGTAACTGTGCATGTGCTGGTGTGTGTGTGCTGTGTGTGTGTGTGTGTGTGTGTGTGTGTGTGTGTGTGACTGTGTGTGTGTATGTGCGTGAGTGTGTGGCACTCACTTGCATGTGGGGTGTGCTCACACCTTCAGCGCCTATAAACACAGGACGGAGCAGGGGGGCTGCGGCCACACCGCTCGCTCCTCGCCCTCCCTCCTCCCGCGGGGGCCCCGCCAACCCGAGGACGGGCCGCTGCCAACGCCCGGGGCGGGGGCGGGGCTGCCGCGTGAGCGCCTGTGGCCCGGGGCCCAGGAAGGGGCTGCGGAACCGGGGTCCCCCATTACCCCCACTTTCCCTTCAGCCCCGCCCCCAACTCGACCTCCACGGGACTCAGGCTCCGCGCGGCCAGGGCCGCCCCGGCGTCGGGGGCTGGGCCGAGGGGCGGGAGCCGCAGCGCTGGCGTCGGGGGCTCACCGGGTGCGGGGGGCACCGGCCCGGCCTCACCGCCGGCGGGGAGGGCGCGTCTCCGGAAGGGCTCCCGCCCCCGCTGCTCGCTGGGCCCCGGGGGCACCCAACACCTGCGGGGCCCCGCCCTGAGCCCGGCTCCCCCTCCCGCCCAGCCCCCGCCCCGCGGCCCTGCCCGCCCAGCGCTGCCCTCCTCGGGGACCCGTCTTCAGGGCGAGGCCTTTGGGGGGACGCCGGGCTGGGCCGCGGGCGCACGGAGGGGACCCCGGGCCGCGGGTCGTGCACAGACGGAGCCTGGACGTGAGGGCGCGGCGCACGGGCCGCTCTGGCCGGGGAACGGGACGCGCTGCGGGGACCCGCACAGGCCCCGCCGGGAGCGCAGCCCTGCGGGGAGGGGGTCCCGGGGCGGGCGCACCCGGACGGGAGCGAGCTGTGCCCGAGCCCCGGTGCCGCCCCGGGCGCCCCGGCAGCGGGAGAGGAGGCTCCGGAGCGCCGCCCCCGCCGGCCTCCCGGGGGCTCAAGGCCGAGCTCCCCCTGCAGCGGAGCCGCCAGCGACCGCGGGGCTGCGGGCCGAGCGGCCCGGCCACAGGGAGGCCCGGCCCCTGGGGACCCTGCGCACCCGCGGGGCATGGGGGGCCCGGCAGAGGCACCCCGAGCCTCAGGCCGCCTCTGTGGGCTCCGGGCCTGACGGTGACTCGGGGACCCTCTGCGCCCCGGACCCCGGGGCCCGCCTGGGGCGGCGCCCAGTTCCCTCCGCGGGGAGCCCCGCACCTGGACCTGCCCGGCCGCGTCCTGCCCGCGTTTGGGGGGCGGGTCCCGGACTCGGCCTCGCAGCCAATCGGGGGGCCTCCCCCGGGGGTGCGGGGCGGGGGACCCGGAGCAGAAGGGCCCAGAATACACCGGGGACACAGCCCGCACCCCCGGGCTCAGCGGCAGCAGCCGAGACGGAGGCAGAGCGCGCAGCGCCCCCTGCGGGCCGGGCCGGGCACAGGAGGCAGCCGCCCGGGGCGACAGGGACCCGCTGGCTGGTTGTGACCTCCAACCGGGGCGCCGGCGGGTCCCGCAGCCCTGGCCCCGGGGCGCCCCTATTCGCAGGGGAACCCGTGGGGGACCGGGCCCCCCGCACGGGGTCCTCTGAGCCCCGGGCGCTCCGGGCTGAGGCTGGGCTGTCCCTCCGGGGAGCGGGCCGCTGAGTCCCCGGAGCAGAGGCGCTGCGGCGGGTGCGGGACCGGGGCCCGGCCTCCGGGGACAGGACGGGGGCCGTGTCCTTGGGAACCAGCACCCGTTCCCGCGGGAGCCCGAGCCGGGGAAGGCCTGGGAGCTGCCCCCCCCCCCAGTTGGGGGGACAGAGATGGCCCCCCTTTGGCATCTCGGGGGCCACCTGGAGGCAGAGCGCGGGGCCCCAGGCCGCCCCGCAGAGCCTCCTCTCGGACCCGCAGGGGAGCCGGGACACCCAGGCCATAGCTCATGGCCGTCCCCTCCGATGCGTGAGGACAGCGTGGGGTGACTCCCGTGAACCCCGCTGTCTGGGGGGCTGTGAGCCGCACCTCGCGGGGAGGGGAGGCCGGTGCTGGGGTGGGGCGGGAGGGGGGCAGCAGGACCGGCCCCGACAGGCGGTGCGGGCAGAGCAGGCCCGCAGCACGGACCTCCCCCCGGCAGGGGGCGCGGAGCGGGGGCCGCGGCGTCCGTCCCGCCGACCGCCGGAGGGGGCGCTCCTCTCCGGGGCGTCCGGCCGCGGGGTCAGGCCGGCGGCGCTGGGCCGGGGGCGCGGGCGTTTCTCGGGGTGGAGGCCCGAGAGGCATCTCCGCGCATGATGTGGGCGCATTTGTTACTGGCCCCGCAGGTGTCCGGGCTGAGGCCCCGGAGCCCTTTTCCTTCCTGAGGGGGCTGCCCCCCAGCCACTCACCGCCCACCCCGGCCCAGGGACACACACGGGGCCGCAAAGCCACGTGAGGGACAGGAGGGCCTGAGCCCATGTCGTTTGTCTGTCGTTTGTTTGTTACACAGGCGTCAGCCCACCCTCAGCGGTGTCACTGACGCCCTCATGGGCTCCTTTCCCCGGGCTCCCCCCGACCGGCGGGGTGCGGGGCTCCCTCACAGGCTGGGGGGGGCCCTCCACGTGGACACCGCGCTGGCCTGTCCACGGGACGGGGCCATGGCCTCCAGTCCCGTCTGCGTGGGTGAGTCTCCCTTCCTGCTCCCTCCTGGCTGCCGGGGGTGGGGATCCTGCAGCTCAGAGCAGGGTGGGGGCGAGGCAGGGTGGACGGGCACAGGGCGGCTCCTGGGTGAGGCTCAGCCCTGGCTTTGGCTCTCCTGGTGAGGAACCCCCCCAGCCCTCAGCCCCCTCCCCCCACACACAGTCCCCAGGAGCCAGGGGCACCACCCGGGGTCCCTGAACCAAGGGGTTCTGCCCCAGCCCAGTGCTGCCGGCTGAGGAGGAAGGGCGGGGCAGGATCAGCCCAGAGAAAGGGCTGGGGCGGGGGGACTGGAAGGGCAGAGCAGGACAGCACAGAATGTCCTGTACCCTCCATCCCGTGTAACTGTGTATATGACTCCCTTTCCTGAGAAAACCGCGAGAACGTAACAGTTGCATAAACCTGCCAATAGGGCTGTAGAGAAGTAGGCTCAGTCCAAATTAGGCAATCTCCGTAACCCACGTCACTTCCCTAAGCCCACCCAAAGGACCAACCCTTTATAACCTACCGCTCCCCCGGGGCTCGCTCTCTTTGGTCGCACTGCTATGCCAGAAAGAGGCGGGGCGCCAAACCCGGGTTTGACTAAAGACTCTTTGCTTTTGCATCGGAGAAAAGGCTCCCTGGTGGTTGATTATTGGGGACCCTGAACTCTGGGCCTAACATTTGGGGGCTCACCCGGGGTTCCCCAATACCCACGAGGGACCCGATCCGAAGAGTCTGACTGCTGACTGACCGCGGTAAGTGTCTGTATTGTCTGTTCTCTGTATTGTCTATTCTGTTCTGTGCGAGCTCGCTTCTGAAGCCTGAAGTGCCCAAAAACGGTCTAAGTGGACGCACAGGTGGACCTTGGGCGGGAGGGTCAGAGGACGCTCTGATCCTCCATCTGGAGGGGCGTAAAAAACCCCCCGTCTGGAGGGGAGTGGCTTCCCCTCAAACCTCTGGGGCGAAGCGGTCGCTCCCGCTGGTTGGCACAGGGCCATCGTCCAGCTGTTCCTGGGTGTCTTTGTCTGTTTGGTTTCTGTGTCTTTCTGTGTACTTCTGTGGACTTACTGGACGGACATTATGGGACAGACTCAGTCCACTCCAAGTGAGTGGAAAGGGGAGCTTAATCTCCTCCCCCCCCCCGCCCCCCTTGGAGGCCATAGAGCTTCCTCAGGCAAATTAATCAGGTGACTGTTTAAACTCTGGTAAATATCTAGTAGGAGTCAAAAACTCAGACTGTTTGGTGTATAAACATAAATGTGAAAGTATTTGTTATCTCTTTCTGCTGTTTAATTTATTTAAAGATAGGGCGGACCTGCTGTGGCGGAATACAAAGGTCTTTAGCAGCTGCTGAGACACCTTTTTCTCAGAGTCCTTTGTTCTCCGGCAGAGAGGGAATCAGCCCACTTAGATGATAAAAATTCCTCTGTTTGTATAAATGAAGGTTTCAGTTTGCTCTGATTTGTGAATTTACTGTATTAAATTGAATT
The DNA here is from genome assembly GCA_025583905.1 of Ia io. Lineage (NCBI taxonomy): Eukaryota > Metazoa > Chordata > Mammalia > Chiroptera > Vespertilionidae > Ia > Ia io. The sequence continues at coordinate 51,755,407 of JAJQQW010000021.1, read as the reverse complement.
TTAAAGTCCTAGGGTTGATTTAAAAGTATCCATTTATAACATTTCAAAGAACAAAAGAACTTTTATTTACAGCTTCCTTATCTCTTTTGGTGCTCGGAGACTCCCGGCTAGCAGTTTCACAGGGCGGAGAGATTTACAGGCCCTGTCCCTGCCTGTGACATCATAGTCCAATGTGGAACTAAGGTTGAAGTTACTATTAACTCTTTATAGATCCCGTTAATCATTTGTTTAACTTACTGTTTTCAGTTACTAGGATCCTCATAGAGGACATAACCTGATCTTTCCCTTCCTCTCTCATTCTGATTCTAATAGCATCTGTAACTGGATTAAAAATCTTTTCTTTCAGGAGGCCATCCAGGCTTTCAGCTCGCAAGAAATCTCCTCCTGCGAGAGGAGAGAGGGACCCCCCAGAAGGGGCTGGAGGCTCTCCCTCTCAACAGGTGTTTGTTTTGTGTTTTGTCATGTTGCTATCTGGACTGTTTGTTTTGTCTTTTTGTCTTATATTTTCTGTCATAATTGGGCCCTATATGTATATATTATTTGTTGAGTTCTGATTTGTCAAGGTTTTGTCAGTTTGTTATCAGTTTGTTAAAATCCTCTTAGAGCCGAAACCGGTTTGGCTCAGTGGATAGAGCATCAGCCTGCGGACTGAAAGGTCCCAGGTTCGATTCCGGTCAAGGGCACGTACTTTGGTTGCGGGCACATCCCCAGTAGGGGGCGTGCAGGAGGCAGCTGATCGATGTTTCTCTCTCATCGATGTTTCTAACTCTCTATCTCTCTCCCTTCCTCTCTGTAAAAAATCAATAAAATATATTAAAAAAAAATCCTCTTAGAGGACATTGAGTGGTTCTTCCCTTCCTGTTTAACCTTTGACTGTGTGATTGGATTACTGAGCTTTTATCAAGGTTTTGCCTCTCCTGAAATAACGCTCTATGTGTAACCTGTCCCTCCCCGAGCCGGGCTGCAGGATGACTTTTCCTTCAACACACTGGTCCCGCCCACTGACCTATGGCAGAAGCCAGAAAAAGCGACGACAGGAAAGGGAGGCCCCCATCAGGGGACTTAGAGGCAGTGTTCCTGTTATCTGCTTAGATCCCAAGAATGTAAGAATACTTATTTACTGAAATGATATAAGGACAGATGTTTGTTTGATATTTTGTTGTCTGCCTGGTTATAATTATTTGTTCACATATAGAAGAAAAACAAACAAACACATTTAATTTGTTTAAGGCTGAGTGCTCTGACGGGTAGCAACCCCCCTGAGTGGCCACTGGGATTCTTTTTTCCCAGGGGTGTTTTCTCTCTGTCAGAGGGGGAATCGGCCTGCCTAACAACATTTCTGTCTATATTTATTAATTTGAAGATATGAAGTTATAACAATTGTAGTCCAAAGAGATTTAAAGCAGGGACCACATTCTAAAATTAACTGTAAGAAGGAAGCTGGAGCTGGCAAAGTCACCAAGTCTGCCCAGCAAGCTCAAAACCTAAATGAATCTTATTTCTGACACCTGCCACCACCCAGTCTTAATCAGTGGTGGAGGAACAGTCTCAGAAGTGTTTGTCTCAATTAGCCATTAAGTTTGATGCGATTAATGTACATTGTAAAACCTTTAAAAGAAAAGAAAAATATTTTGTAGGCCACTTGGTCCTTGTGTGTGTGTGGCAACTCTTAAGTTATAATTTTGAAATCAGTAACTTTTAATAGAAACACACTCAAGCAGAGTGGCTTTTCAGAAAGGTCAGGGAGTCTGATTACAGTGTAGGGGTCACTGGTTCCCCCATGCCACCTTCATTAGCAGGAGGCAAGCTCTTTTCCCAGTGGGAACAGAGAGTGGACTGCCAGCTGAAAACGCCTCGGTGGGACCCTTCCTTCGCCCCCTGGGACCCGCACCGCGCTCCCTGCCTCCGCCCACCTGGTGTCCATTCCCTCCAGGGGTTGTTTTAAGTGGCTCTAGGCAGCAACGAAGAGGGAAATTCCCTTGTGACCCCCTCCGCCCCAATGAGACCCAAGAACCCTCGGCGACTCCTTGGACACTTTTCACCGTGTTCTGTTAGGGGGCTTAAAGGTGGCAGCTAGAAATTCCCCTTTCCAGGCTTATCAGAATCTGAGATTCTTATCTATAGGAAAAATATGACAGTTTGAAATTCAAGCGGCTGGGCCTGCTCCCTTCTCCCTCTGCCTTTTCTAAATATTTTAAAATAATAGAAGGTTTGAGGCATGGTTATGCATTTTTGAAGGACATAGAAAGAAGTTCACTGCCCAAGGACTCACCCCAACCTGAAAGGGACACTACACTGTTATCCTGAGCACGCCCATGGCTATTAAAGTAGGAGGCGTCCAGACCTGGCTACACCACTCCCAGCTCCTGCACCAGGAAACGGCCTGGATCCTGGCAACCACCCGTGAGATCCCTAGCCTGGGCTCCACGAAGGCCAGGAGGAAACTCGACACCTGTAGGAGAGGAACTGGAATTCACTGTGGACAGTACTTTTGGGGACTGTAGTACTAGAGGCCTTAGCTAGAAATAAGAGACAAAGTAGAAATGCAAACCGTCTCATGATTGAGCCGGGTGTCCCAAGACAAGGGGGGAATGAAAGGGCAGAGCAGGACAGCACAGAATGTCCTGTACCCTCCATCCCGTGTAACTGTGTATATGACTCCCTTTCCTGAGAAAACCGCGAGAACGTAACAGTTGCATAAACCTGCCAATAGGGCTGTAGAGAAGTAGGCTCAGTCCAAATTAGGCAATCTCCGTAACCCACGTCACTTCCCTAAGCCCACCCAAAGGACCAACCCTTTATAACCTACCGCTCCCCCGGGGCTCGCTCCCTTTGGTCTCACTGCTATGCCAGAAAGAGGCGGGGCGCCAAACCCGGGTTTGAATAAAGACTCTGCTTTTGCATCGGAGAAAAGGCTCCCTGGTGGTTGATTATTGGGGACCTTGAACTCTGGGCCTAACAGGGACCCCAGTTCCAGGAGCTGCCCCGGCTACGGCCTGGGAGGGGCAGGACCTGGGGACTCCTGCTTCCTTGGGGGCAGCTGGAACCCAGGACACCCTCCCCCCCGCAGGCTGATCACCTCCGCCTGCTTCTGCTCCAGGAGACCCGGTTCCGAGAAGCCGCCCCTGGAGGCCGGGCTCCACCAGGGCCCCTCAGGGCCGGGCCCGCTGGGGCGGCCTGAAGGCCACGGGGCTCCCCTGCTCGCTGCGCCCCGGACCTCGTCCAGCTGGGCTGGTCCCGCCGGAGGCGCTGGGCGACCTCCAGCTGCGTCACCTCCTCCAGGAGCGGTCTCTGCGGACCCGCCGGACCCGGTCCCCCGAGGCCGTGCATGGACGTGGGGGGCGGCGTCCTCAGCGCAGGAGCCGCTCAGGCCCAGGGCAGCGTCCGCCGAACCCCGCTGGTCCCCCCTCCCCGGCTGTCCCCGGGGTCGGAACCCGCACCGGGCCTGTCCAGCCCCTTCCTAGAAGCCGGTCTGGTCTGAGCTCAGGAGGCGGGGCCGTCCGCACCCGGAGGTCGGGGTCCAGGTTGCGGTGCGGGGTGCACCCTCTGGGAGCAGCTCCTGGTGCACAGGGAGGGGGGCTGGTCCTGCGGGGGTACCGCGTCCCCTCCGCTTTGGCCAGACCCCCGCAGCCTGCGGTCCCCCCACGGGAGCCCCTCCTGCCGGGTGCGGGGGCGCTGTCTGCGGGGACGGACGGTGGTCCCATCGCTCCCGGAGCCCTGACTCCGGCCGGAGGGGGGGTGAGGTCCCGGACCCCCACCCGGAGCCGGGGGTGGGGCGGCCTGGCCGGAGCCCATGTTTTTAAAATATATTTTATTGATTTTTACAGAGAGGAAGGAGAGGGACAGAGAGCTAGAAACATGGATCATCTGCCTCCTGCACCCCCCACTGGGATGTGCCCGCACCCGAGGTCCATGCCCTTGACCGGAACCGAACCGGGACCCCTGAGTCCGCAGGCCGACGCTCTACCCACTGGGCCACCCCGGCCAGGGCGCCTGGGCCCATCCCCGGCCTGACGGGGCCCCTCGCCCTGTGGGCCCGGTTCTGGGACCCGAGGAGGCGGGCGCACCCCGGGCCGCGGGCAGCCTCCGGAGGGCCCCCCTCAGGGACCCCCTTCTCCGGCCCGGCAGCCCCCCTCCGACCCCGGGCCCAGGTCCCAGGAGGAGGCTGCACGGCCGCGGGGCGTCCTCAGGCCCCGGGTCCCCCCGCACACAGCGGGGCCGTGGGGGCGCCGGGTCCCCCACCCAACGGCCGGGGGAGCTCAGACCTTGGGCCTCGGGGAGACGGACCCGCAGCCCCGGAGCCGGGACCGGGGAGACAGCCGCACCCCCTCCCTGGTCCGCACACACACAGCCCCCCGCTCACAGGGACCCCACAGCCCCCTGCGCGGCTCAGGGAGCGAGGCTGCTTCTCCCCAGCTGCACCCCATCCCCGCTGCAGGGGGCCTGGTCCCCAGACAGTCCCTGAGCTGCCCCCCCACAGCACTGCCCCCCGACAACTCCCATCAGAGGAGCCTGACGCCCAGACCCCCCGAGGCCGCCACCCAGAGCCCGCACCCTGGATGTGCCCCCTCCCCCTTCCCACCGGGATCCCCCAGGCCCGGGGGAAGGTTCTCCCCCCAATGAGGACCCCCCCCTCGCCTGCCCCCAGGGCGCCTCCCGGGGCTTTGGGGAGGAGCCTGGTCCCGGGACCCTGTCTCTGTCGGCATCTTGCTGCGTCTCTGAGTTTGATCTGGGCCTGAGGTTGTCTCTCTCGGGTGTGAGGGTGACAGGGACAAGTTTCATGTTTTCCTTCCTGGTTTCATCCTTGGGTCTGGGTTTGAGGAATCCTCATTCCACAGCTGTAAACGCTTCACATGTAATGTCATCTGGGGAGGGCATTCCAAGGCGAGGGAGACAGGGCGTTAGAATGTGGGGGAGGTAAGGGGGGAGCGGTGGGTAAGGGTTCTGGGGGGGAATCTCAGTCACATCCTCTGCCTCATGTTCTCTTGAGTGCGTGCGGGGCCCGGGAGCTGCTGTCTGTGGGTTCAATACCCACTGTCTCGGCGGTGAAGCCTCCTGGGCCGCTCCTGTCACCAGGTCACCAGACACAACACCAGGCCCTGGTGACGGGCACAGGGAGGCTGCAGTGAGGGGCGCTGGTGAACCTCACGCCCTCAGGGGTACCTCACATTGAGTTCATGCCTGTGCAGCTTGGTGTTACATGCGTGTTAGCTACACGCTCCTGGGCAGCTGGGATGAGGATCACTGAGACCCACACACACACTGAGGTCAGGGACACGTGAAGCCCGTGGCTCCCACGTGAAGACACTGTGGCCTCCATCCGTCTGTGAGCCCACGGGGCCTGTGGGGCGGAGACTGGACACTAAGAGCATTCACCGGGCGCCGTCTCAGGGGGCAGCCACACGCCCCCACGGCGGCTGGATTAAAGGTCCACGAAGGGAAAGTCCCTGCTCCTCCAGGAGCCACGTGTCAGGGCCCAGTGGCCACAGCAGCTGGTGGCTGCCCCGTGGGGGAAACCGAGGCAGAGCGAGGCCTCGCTCACAGAAGGTCCTGCTGGACAGACCGCTCTGCGTGGGGTCTGGGCCTCAGGGCGGAGCACTCGGCCCATTTGCACAAAAGGGCCCGGCCTGGCCGGTGCTGCTCAGGGGGGAGTGCTGTCCTGGCACTGACAGGTCTCAGGGTGACCCCTGGGCGGGGGGTGGGGGGAGGCAACCAATCAGTGGTCTCTCTCCATCCACGTTCCTCTCTTCCTCCCTCTCCCGTCCTCTCTCTCTAAAGTCAATAACAACTTTTTTTTAATTAAAAGGATTAAAATAAAAGGGCCAAGATGGCTGCTCCTACAGACAAGTCAGGTGTCTGTCTGGGATGTGAGCGCTCACTGAGCTGGGGTGTAGACGCCACAGGAGGGGTCTGTGGGACCGGGGTCTTCAGGCACAAACTGCTCCTGTCCCAGAGGGAACACCCCTGTCCCTCCCCCCCTCCCGGGCTGAGGCCTCTCCCTGTCCCAGAGGGGACACCCCTGTCCCCCGCCCCCACTCCCGGGCTGAGGCCTCTCCCTGTCGGAGAGGGGACTCTCTCCTGGAAGGTCCCAGGGCCACACTGTGAGCTCAGTCTTGGGGCGCAGGATCCGCCTCGTGGAGAGGATTCTGGGAAGAGATGAGGAGGGAGAGGCAGGGCCCGTTGGGAGACCCCTCTGGTTTAGTCAGAACAACCTTTCTCAAAGTGCATTCCGTGGAACCCTGCAGTCTCTGAGAGCCTTTCCGGGATGTGGGGGTCACACTGTTGGCAGGAGATGAGGAACATCCGGGCCTTTTCCATCGCTGACATGGGCGCTGAGGCCAAGCCTGTCACGAATGGGACACCCAACCCCATAGTGTCCCTCCCCACCCCCCTGACCGCAGAGAGAAGACAGACAGAGGACAGAACCAGTTTCCCTTTACACGACGCGGTGGAAGGAGGTGACATTATTCTATTCACTGAAGCCTCGTCCTTCCATCCACATTTTAAACCATCGTGGCCTCCGGGGAGATGCCCCAAAGATGAACGCGGTGCCTGCATCGCCCACACCCACCGACCAATGACTCCCCGACTCCCCTGTCGGATGTCCAGGGTGAGCTCTCTTCTGGACCACACCCAGGGCCAATGCTGGGAGCCCAGCTTTGGGCGACCAGGATCACCCCCTCACCCACAGAGGATTGACCCCCACACACACCCACAGAACAATGACCAGGCACCCCCGAACAATGACCACCCCCCACAGCCACAGAACATGACTACAACCCCACTCCCAAGTGCAATGACCGTGGACACCCTGACAGAACAATGAGACCCCTTTCCACAGAACGACCACCCCCCACACACTGTTGGCACCCCTCCCAGACCCACAGGACATCCGGGCCCCCCACACCCACAGAACATGACCACCCCCCTGAGGCCAAGCTCAGCAAGAATGACCGCCCCCCACTGACACAGAACAATGACACCCCCCACACCCACAGAACGTCCCACCCACCAGAACTCTGACCGCAGACAGACAGACAGATAGAGGACAGACCCAGTTTCCCTTTACACAACACGGAGGAAGGAGGTGACATTATTCTCTTCACTGAAGCCTCGTCCTTCCATCCACATTTTTAAAACATCGTGTCCTCCGGTGGAGATGCCCCAAAGATGACACCCACGCCTGCGGCCCACACCCACAGAACAATGACCCCCCCACACCCACAGAACAATGACCCCCCCACACCCACAGAACAATGACCCCCCCACACCCACAGAACAATGACCACCCCACACACCCACAGAACAATGACCCCCACACACACCCACAGAACAATGACCCCCCCACACACACCCACAGAACAATGACCACCCCCCCACACACCCACAGAACAATGACCCCCCCACACCCACAGAACAATGACCCCCCCCCACACCCACAGAACAATGACCATCCCCCCACACCCACAGAACAATGACCCCCCCCCCACCCACAGAACAATGACCCCCCCCCACACACCCACAGAACAATGACCACCCCCCCACACCCACAGAACAATGACCCCCCCACACACACCCACAGAACAATGACCACCCACAGAACCCCCACACCCACAGAACAATGACTGTCCCCACACCCACAGAACAATGACCCCCCCCCACACCCACAGAACAATGACCACCCCCCCCACACCCACAGAACAATGACCCCCCCCCCACACCCACAGAACAATGACCACCCCCCCCCATAACCATGACCCCCCCCCACACCCACAGAACAATGACCACCCCCCCCACCCACAGAGCACTCAAGAGCCCCATCCACCCACAGAACAATGACCACCCCCCCCCACACCCACAGAACAATGACCGCCCCCCACACCCACAGAACAATGACCCCCCCCACACCCACAGGAGGATGACCCCCCCAACACACCCACAGAACAATGTACCCCCCCCCACACCCACAGAACAATGACCGCCCCCCACACCCACAGAACAATGACCCCCCCCCACAGCCAGCACTCAGCCCCGGGAATCTGCCCAGCAGAACCCACAGCAGCCACAGACTCAGAGCCACAGAGAGCGGGCTGTTGGCGGCCGGAGGGCGGGGGGACTGGGCAGAGCAGCTGGAGGAGGAGGAAATACAACATGGTCCTGACAGTGTGGTCATGGGGAGGAAGAGCACAGCACAGGGCACACAGTCAGTCATGTTGTAACAGGTACATGTGAGGTCACATGGCACTACATGTATGGGGTGATCTGTATATTTTTTATATGAATGAGTCTAAGCTGGTTTGTCTGGATGGATGGAGCATAGGTCTTCGGACTGGAGGGTCCCAGGTTTGATTCAGGTCAAGGGCACATGCTCCGGATGTGGTCTAGGTGCTTCACCGGGAATGGAACCCTGACCTCCTGGTTCAGAGGTCAGTGCTCAGCCGCTGAGCCACACCCGGCCGGGCCCATGTTTATGGAACAGAATGAAGGACAGACACTAGGATTGCTGGGATTGGGGGAACTGGCACTCACTTTCTCAAACATGCACCTGAGCTTCTCCCTCAGGAAATGTCACCGGGCAGGGACAGCAGACAGGCCTGTTGTCTGATGAAATGTCAGCCCCCAGAGAAAACCAGAATGTGGGACAGGTGTGTCCCACCACGTCAGCTAGACCCTTCCCAGCGCTGACACACTTTCCTAGGGTAAGGTGACCAGATTTTAACATTGGTAAAGCGGAACACCATTGACCGGGTGTAGGGGGGGGGTGTCTTTTTTTTTTAAATATATTTTATTGATTTTTTACAGAGAGGAAGGGAGAGGGATAGAGAGTTAGAAACATCGATGAGAGAGAAACATCCATCAGCTGCCTCTTGCACACCTCCTACTGGGGATGTGCCTGCAACCAAGGTACATGCCCTTGACCAGAATCGAACCTGGGACCCTTGAGTCCGCAGGCTGACGCTCTATCCACTGAGCCAAACCGATTTCGACCCGGGGGGAGTTCTTGATTAAAAATTTGGTCTATATTGTAATCGCTTTTGGTTTTTGTAATAAAAGGAAATTCACTTCTTAGATCATCGTTGAATTTGCATCCTCTTTTCTTACTCATTATGTTAAAAATCTAAAAAAAATAATTTAAAATTATAGTATAAATTATTATATACATATTGCTTAAAAACACAGTAAGTAGGTATATAATTACATGAACATATTTTATTGTTAGTTTATAAATTAAATTAATTTGATTGTTATAAAGTAAGTATATTTTAAAAATTATTTTAATCCTATATTTCTTTCTAAATAATACCAATACTAACTTGTATTATTTTTCCTCTGAATTTGCCGTAACGTAAGTCGTGTCACTTTCAAGGCCGGCGCTAGACTTTTTGCCGCCACTATAAAATATAAATAATACGAGTATTGTCTGCTAAATTCAAGAAAATTCATGTATTTATGAAATAAATAAATAAATTACTTACCTAAATTATCTGAATAGCTGATTTGTAGTGACATCACTTGTTTAACTAGCTTACTAGGACGCAGTACAATGTGTATCTTCTGAGAGACAGTTACAAAATGTTTTCGTCGTTGCCAATCCCCAAAAAATGCCATTTTTCATTAAGTCCAAACAATGGTGGTCGAATTCTAACAACTGACCAACAATGCGAACTTTGATAAGCAGTTCTCGATAATCAGTTCTCAACAATTATTTGTTATTATTAAAGTTTAACATTATAAAATTAACAAAAATAATATAAAACTCATATCCTGGCTAAATAGCCACATGGCCGCCAAAAACCATATATCCCCTTCCCGTTCTCCCGCTGTTCCCTAGCTTGTCGTGCATTCTTTCCAAAAATCGGGACTTTTTTAAAATGCCGCGGGACGCGGGACAAATTGTTAAAAATCGGGACTGTCCCCCCAAAAGCGGGACATCTGGTCACCTTACCCTAGGGGCTCTGTGGGAACAGACACAGATGTGAGCTTTGGTGACGTGTGATTAATGCATCAGCACTGGAAGGGCTCTAGGACAGTGATGGCGAACCTGTGACACGCGTGTCAGCACTGACACGCGTAGCCATTTCTGATGACACACGGCTGCTGAGGTGGCCGCATGCTGAGGATGAAACATCTGCTGCTCCTGAGGATGAAACATTTGCGACTCCAAGACTCTAGTCGCAAATGTTTCATCCTCCCCTATTAGACACTCTGTGCCGGAGGTCTATAGGCCAAAACAACAGAAGTCCGGCACAGAGCGTCTAGTTCTGGGACTTCCGGTTAAGCCGGGATCTTTGCCCTCACTTCCGCCGGCACAGCAGGGAGCAGTGGAATGCAGCGGGGGATGCATCTCTGGGGGCCCTGCCATTACCAGTAACCAAATAACAGTTAACCACAGCAACCATTATCTACTGTTCTGGGGTGTCATGGATTTCTAATCCATCATTACTGAGATAAGTGAGGGGGAGGCTGGGAGAGGCGAGGGTTTGTGGCATGCTATGGGTGCCGTTTCCTGCCATTAGAAATAGCGGCAGCCATTTTAATTCACATAAGGAACACCATCTTGCTCCGTAGTGCAGACTCCATTTCACCACTATTACTGTTGTGCATCCTTATTAACCCCTATTTCTGCTTATTAACCCTGCCCTTTCCTAAAAGACAGTTATATGCACCATTTTGTGGTTAGTTAGGCTAGTTAACCCCTAATTGTCTGCAGGCCTAACAAGCTATCTATAATTCTATCTTCTGTCACTGCCCCCCTGATAGAGAACCCAAAAAATAAAAAAAACTAAGGTTAAGTAAAGGAAGTGGTAGTAGCAGTGGCCGACCCTTTCAAGAGATATGGACCGAGATGTATGGCTTTATAGAAAAAAATGGCAGATCATTTTGCGTTCTATGTACTGAAACGGTAGTAAGCAGAATGTGGAATATAAATAGACATTTTGAAACTAATCATTCCCATGCCAAAACCGGTTTGGCTCAGTGGATAGAGCGTCGGCCTGCGGACTCAAGGGTCCCAGGTTCGATTCCGGTCAAGGGCATGTACCTTGGTTGTGGGCACATCCCCGGTAGGGGGTGTGCAAGAGGCAGCTGATCGATGTTTCTCTCCCATCGATGTTTCTAACTCTCTATCCCTCTCTCTTCCTCTCTGTAAAAAATCAATTAAAAAAAAAAGAAAAGAAACTAATCATTCCCAGCTCTTGGAAAAAAGTGAGGATGAAAGGAAGGAATACATTTCCAGGCAGCTACACCTTTATAAGAGCCAATCTAATTCCATCCTTAAATTTATGAAAGGCTCTACAAATTTAACATCTGCAAGTTTGAGCATTGCTCACTCTATAGCTCAGCATGGAAAAGCGCTCAGTGAGGATTTATTAAAGAAACTCTCCTAAGATGTGCACCAGTTCTATTTCACGATATGCAGAATAAAGATGGAATTATTAAGAGGATATCTGAGTTACCATCAGTAGAAATATCATAAAAGACCGAATAATGAGACTGAACACAAACATACAACATCAATTAAAGAGAGACATAAGGAAGTGTAAATATTTTTTGATCTCTCTTGATGAAACTACTGATGTCACATCACATGCTCAGTTGGCCATTACTGGTCGATATTCTGATGGTCTCACAATGAGAGAAGAGTTGATAAAGTTAGTATCAGTGTCAATAAGTAAATCAGGAAGCGAAATATGTAAGGTTGTTATACAAACATTTCGTGACCTAAGCATTGATATCTCTAAAGTTGTGTCAGTGACGACAGATGGGGCACCAAATATGGTGGGGGAAAAAGTCGGATTTGTCAAATTGTTTACAGAAGCTATTGGACATCCGAATGTGCCTTTTCATTGTATTATACATCAGGAGGCTTTATGTGCCCAGGCAGGATTCACCGACTTAATGTCAGTTGTTACAAAAATAGTAATTTAATAGCTGCTCACCCCCTTCACAAGCGAGAATTTTCGGCACTTTTACTGGAGGTTGATTCCACCTACAGTGGACTGCTGATGTACAATAATGTAAGATGGCTGAGCCGAGGCAAAGTTCTTGAGCGCTTTGTGGAGTGCTTTGAAGAAATTAAGGTATTTCTTGACGATAAGGATCTGGGAAACTTTCCTCAGCTTAATGATGATAAGTAGGTCAACACCCTGATGTTTTTTTACAGATCTCTCTGTTCATATTAATGAAGTGAACTTAAAGTTACAAGGTTTTGGCAAAAGTATTGACGTTATGTTTGGATACATAAAAGCTTTTGAAAGTAAAGTTAAAATTTTCAAGCGAGATGTAGAAACTAAAACTTATAAGTATTTTCCTCGAGTAATGAAGTATTTTGAGAAGGCAAGTGCAGCTGTACAAAATGAAATGGAACTCTTGCATATGAAGTACCAGCATGTTTTAGACTCGTTACTTGACCAGTTTAGTGATAGATTTAGTCAATTTAGAAGTCTAGAACAGACCATGAAAATAATTAAGTATCCTGATGTAGTAGTCTACAGTAGTTTGGAATTAAATGGTTTCCAGTGGATGCAAATTGATGATTTGGAGATGCAACTTGCAGAATTTCAAGACTGTATCTGGGCTCAGGTGTTTGTCGACTTGAGGTCAAAGCTTGAGAATCTGGAAAGGTGCCGTTTGGAGAATCAAGAGGAGTGCCACTACGAACAGGAAATTTGGAGTGCCTGGAACCGACTACCAGACACTTTTAGCACCCTGAAAAATATAGCAATGGCTTTACTCACAGTTTTTCCCTCTACAAACTTTTGTGAGGCCTTATTCTCAGCATTAAATAACATCAAAACCAACAAAAGAAACAGATTGACAGATGAAGTTAGTAGCGCTTGCTTGGGCCTGAAGTGTACAAAATACCAACCTTCAATTGAAGATTTAGCCAATGAAATTCGGCAACAAAAAAGTCACTAATAGGCAGGTTAGTTAAAGAATTCCCCCTCCCCCTCACTTATCTTAGTTCACGGCACCCCACACAAGCTAAATAATATCAAGACCAACAAAAGAAACCGACTGATGGGTGAACAAAGAAGTCACTAAGCAGGCAAGTTAAATATTTAGTTTTTGGTTTATTAAATACAATTATATATAACAATTATACATTTATGTTAAACTATAAATATCGCGAAATAATGTTTTTTCCTCAAAGTGACACACTACCCGAGTTATGCTCAGTTTTTTGGCGAAGTTTGACACACCAAGCTCAAAAGGTTGCCCATTACTGCTCTAGGACTTAGAGACACAGGAATCCCTTTACATAACCCGCATGAGGACAGAGCCACCCAGCAAGACAGCCCTGGGGACGGTGACAGAACAGAACAGGAAACAGTCAATATTCCCCAGCCAGCGGGCTCGGTGGTTGAACATTGACCTATGTGATAGATCCTCCCTTCCCCCAACTGATGGACGGAGTATGACGTAAACTCCACCTGCAGCTGGACATTCCTGAACACCTTACATGGACTGTACATTGAACCACCAATCAGCACCTGCCATATACCCTAAGCCCCCAATTCCTAAATCCCTAGGCCCCTAACCATGTAGCTTACATGAAACCACCAATCAGTGTGGGCTGAGTACCCTAAGCCCCGTTCCCTCCTTTCCTCCCCTTAAAAGGCACTCTCACCCCGGCACGCTCTCTCTCTCTCTCTTTCTCTCTCTCTCCCCTTTTCCCCTCTGGAAGGTGGCCGGCAGGGTGATCACCAATAAAGCCTGTATCCTGGCATCCCATGGTCTCCGGCCCTCTGTTTCATCTTTCATCATGGTGCCGAAACTGGGTGAGCATGGACTATCCTCGAACCTAGCCCCGAGCTCCTGACTCCTGCTCTGGCTCTGCTCAGAGGCATGGTTCTGAGTCGATTGGCCTGCTCAGAACACTTCTCGAACCCTGCCGTACCAGGACACGTGGGAATCTCGTCGCTTCCTTCTAACCGGTAGGCTTCAGGGATTTTCCCAACCGCCCCCGTGGTTCCCTTGACCTGGAAGGGCCTCAGAGTTTCCCGACTACGCGCTACACGTTCTACATTTACGTTCTACGTTCTACTTTCTACGAAAGCCCAGGTGCCTGGCCGGGAAAACTCTGCTCTACTCCATGGGAAAGGTTCCGGGTGACAACCTTGCCACCTTCTCTCGTCCCTTTTTCCACAGGCTGGCAGAGGGAAAAGAAGGACGCTTCTTATTCCTTCCCCAACTTCTCGGTGGCCCTTTCCCTCCGGTCAAAGGAACCCCTCAATCCAAACCCTCTCGTAACCTCAAAGAAGCTCTACCTGGCCACAATATAAACTCGACAATGTCTCTCTGTGGCCTGAAAATTCCAATATCCTCCGAGATCTAGATAATTTTTTCCACCGGCTTGGGAAGCATTCGAGATTCCTACGAACAGGCTTTCCTCTCCCCACCCACCCTCCCGCTCTCCCCACTTGCTTTACTCAGGTTCCACCCATCAGACCCTCCTCTGGAAGTCCTCTTTGTCCTCTCAAACCCCTTTCTCTGTCTTCTGACTCTTTCAACGCAGCGGATCGTTTCTCTCCACGTGTCTCAATCTCGCCACCTCCTTACAATCCTAAACCTGTCCTTCTCTAAGCACTCTTTTTCCCAGGTCAACGCCAGAGTGCAGGAGTCCTTGGAGGAGTCCGGGAGTAGTTTTGACCATTTTTTTTCCTTTACACACACTGGTCCCGCCCACTGACCAGCAGCAGTGGCAGTGGCTACTGCATTTACAGGCCCTTCCTCTCCCTCAGGGTGTTCGCTTCCTGAGCCTCAGTCTCCCTGAAACGCCCCTCCAGGTCCCGCCCTCATTGTGGGAGGCAGGATGGGGCATTCTACCTCTGAGAATTCGAACACCCGCCCCGTCCCCCCACTCCCCCCGCCTTCCCCTGTGCTCTCCGCCTAATCTCCGCTCCTGTGGCCTCCAGCAAACAAATTTACAGGTGGCTGGCCATTTCCCTTCTCACTCTCTGACCTTTCTCAAATTGAAAAACGTCTAGACTCTTTCTCTTCAGACCCTCTTAACCAGCAGCCGCCTTCTCCCCAGTCCCTGAGAGCCCAAATCCTGAGAACCTGAGCTCTAAAACAGCCTTTCCATCTAACACTCATTCTCAGGCCCAAAGACTGCCTTCCTCAACAGCTTCTGCTACTCTCGTGTCCACTCTACCCCCGAGGGAGGCAGCAGGAACTGAGGGCACACTCATTGAGTCCACATCCCATTCTCTATGTCCAGCCTCACAGATTGAGAGGCATCTCAGGTTTCTTTTCCCACTGACCTGACCACCTTTACTCCCCGACATATGCTGCAATTGCAGGTCCACAAACCCCTCAAAAAGACCTCGTTAACCTAACCTTTAAGGTCTTTAATAATAGAGACAAGGAGACCCAAATCCAAAATCAAAGGTGAGATCAGGCCAAGGCTGAGGCCCAGAAGGAGGCCTTCCAGCTCCTAGCCACCGCTCTCATGAACCCCAAACGAAGTGCCGGTCCTCTAACTGCGGGTAAGTCAGGGGCTAAGCCTCCTCCGGGCCCATGCTTCAAATGCAGCAAGGAAGGAACTGAGCCAAGTCCTGCTCAAACCCGTGACCCCCGCCAGGGCCCTGCCCAAGGTGCGGAAGGGAAGGCCACTGGAAATCAGACTGTAGTCTGGCTCCTCCGGTCTGGCCTCAGCCAGTCCAGCATGGCCGCCCTCTGGATCCAGTTTGGAGCTCCCAGACCTCCTGGAACTGGCCACCAAAGAAGCTGCCCAGGCCCTGACAGGGCCCCACAGACTTACATCACCAGGACAGAGCCTCCGGTAACGACTGTGGTGGGCAGGTAAGCCGATCTCCTTTTTAATTGACACTGGGACAACTTATTCTGCCCTCTCTGAATTCACTGGGACCCTTGTCCCCTCCTCAGTCTCTATTATGGGGGTTGACGGATTAGTCTCACAGCCATTAGCCACCTCATGTCTACACTGCATCTTACTAAATTCCCCCATTCACTCTTTTCTCATTCAACCTTGGTGCCCGACCAGGGCTACCATGCATCCCCTCATAAAACCCAGTTGTCCCAAACCACAGTCACCTACCTCAGTTTCACTCTCTCACCCCAAAAGGCCAAGCCATTCCTTGGACTGTAAATGCCTTGTGGGGAACGGGCTGTAAGCTGACACGGTCCTTGCACCCGTAGGGGCTAGCAAGGCTGGCACCCGACCCGCACAGATTTCCCAGGCCTGTTTGGATGGCAACTAATCAGTATAACGAGAGCAGCCCCTGCCTACAGAGCTTTCCCAGGGTTTGTTTATATGACTGCTATCAGTAGGATAAGAGCTACTTTCATGGCTTACCAAGAAATATGTGTCCAACTAGTGAGATTTATTGTAACAAGAAACCTGTCCTTCAACTTATCCCTCCAGTAGTGATTTTAGAGAAACAAAGAATGCTTTCCTTGTGAGTGATTCCCTGCTTAGTGTCTTATGTATAAAAGCACTGTATTACTAATAAAAGTTGCCAGAGCTTCTCGAGAGCTGTGGACCTCCCGAATCCCGCTGTCCTGTCTTTCTTTCTCTTCTCAAATCCCACCTCCAGCCGGGTTCAATCGCCAGGCTGGACCTGACATCCCTCCATCTCTGAAACCAATTAAAATATTCTGTAAGAAGTCCCCTTCCCAACGAGGCCCCTGCTGACCACCCACATGACAATACCCTCCGCTCCCAGCCACTTTGGCTCAGTGGGAGAGTGTGGCCCTCGGACTGAAGGTCACAGGTTATATTCCAGTCAAGGGCATGTACCTCGGTGCAGGTTCCATGGGATCCCTGTGCTGGAGGCGACAAATAGATGCGTCTCTCTTACATGGATGTGTCTCTCTCTCTGTCTCTCCCCTCCCCCTCCTCTCTCCTTAAAAGCCAATGGAACAATATCCTTGGTGAGGACAACAAACAAACAAAGCCCTCTCCCCTCCCCCACCCCCCACAGGGGCCCCCTCTCCTCAGCCCCCCCCCGCCCAGTCCAGCACAGACCCTCCCTGGCTCTGGGGAGGAGGCAGCGGGTCTCTGTGCCATAGAACCTGCTCTGTGAGGCCGCAGCGGGGCCTGCGCTCAGCGCGCTGAGGGGGCGCCGCCCCACTTCCTGGGGCTCACAGACCTTGTGGGTTCAATGGAAGATGAGACCTTCCACCGGCAAGTGGGTGTGACACGGGTGACAGTGAGCATTTCCACATGAAGCCCATGGCAATGAAGGGGACACAGTGCTGTTTGGACATGAAGCTGTTGGACACTCAGTGGAGGACGGCACAGCGTCAGCAGGGCGTTCATGTACAGAAGAAACCACAGCACCGGAGCCCGGTGTATGTCGGTGTCAGAATCACTGAGGGGTCAGGACCGGCCTGAGGTCCCTCCAAGGTCCGTGTGCGTCCAGAGGGAACAGCAGCTGTCACACGGTCACCAAGTCCTGGCTGAGGGGTCACCATCACAGAACCTGTCCCTGTTCCAGACACAGTGACCTCATGGCTGTGGCCCCAGCACAGCTGTCCTGGGGCGGCTGCGGCTCAGGGTGCCTCCCGGGGCCCTCACTGCACCTGCACGTCCACAGCGCTGCGCCCCTAAACCTCCAGCAGCCTCTCTCCCCACATCCGGGTCCCATGGGCTCAGCACTGGAGGGAAGGACAGGAGAGAGGGCAGCGGGCAGAGCACAGTCCCAGCAGGAACTGACCTCAGAGGGGGAATCCGCTCCTGCTAAATCCTCGGAGAGCTCAGGGAGAGACAGAAGAACAACCAGGCCCAGAAGGAGGCAAGAGCAGGAGGAGCCTGAACACCCTTCTCCAATGAGGGGTCCTGTGTGCAGGGACCCTGGGCCTGTGGGACAGTGACAGGCAACCTGCCTCCTGTGGCTGTCAGATGGGGACGCCCAGAGAAGACCAGAACTCACACCCAAGAACAGGAACAGGCATCACACCCACCAGAGCAAAGAAACACCAAACACCCAGGAGAGGAGGGTGGAAGGCGGGGCCCAGGCCTGAGCCCAGGCTGACCTGCCCCAGGAAGCTCGCTGTCCAGGGTCCTGGAGAGGCGCTGCATTAGGACCCGTGACAAGGCCTGGGGGATGGGAGTCCCTGTGACCACAGGTCCTGGTGGGACAGGGTTC